>JASTWF010001127.1:82500-116484 GCA_030390025.1 Squalus acanthias | reverse complement strand
CCACACTGTCACAGTGATGTCCACTCCACACTGTCACAGTGATGTCACTCCACACTGTCACATTATGTCACTCCACATTGTCACATTATGTCACTCCACACTGTCACATTATGTCACTCCACACTGTCACTATATGTCACTCCCCACTGTCGCAGTGATGTCACTCCACATTGACACAGTTATGTCACTCCACACTGTCACAGTGATCTCACTCCATACTGTCCATTATGTCACTCCACACTGTCACATTATGTAACTTCACACTGTCACAGTGAAGTCACTCCACACTGCCACAGTGATGTCACTCCACACTGTCACATTATGTAACTTCACACTGTCACAGTGAAGTCACTCCACACTGTCACAGTGATGTCACTCCACACTATCACATTATGTCACTCCACATTGTCATAGTGATGCCACTCCACACTGTCACATTATGTCACTCCCCACTGTCGCAGTGATGTCACTCCACACTGACACAGTTATGTCACTCCACACTATCACATTATATCACTCCACATTGTCATAGTGATGCCACTCCACACTATCACATTATATCACTTCACATAGTCACAGTGGTGCCACACCACACTGTCAGTGATGTCACTCCTCACTGTCACAGTGATGTCACTCCACTCTGTCACATTAAGTCACTTCACTCTGTCATTGTGATGTCACTCCACACTGTCACATTATGTCACTCCACACTGTCACATTATGTCACACCACACTGTCACATTATGTCACTCCACACTGCCTCAGTGATGTCACTCCACAATGTCACATCATGTCACACCACACTGTCACAGTGATGTCACTCCACACTGTCACAGTGATGTCACTCCACACTGTCACATTATGTCACTCCACACTGTCACATTATGTCACTCCACACTGTCACAGCGATGTCACTCCACACTATCACATTATATCACTCCACATTGTCATAGTGATGCCACTCCACACTATCACGTTATATCACTCCACATTGTCACAGTGATGCCACTCCACACTGTCACATTATGTCACTCCCCACTGTCGCAGTGATGTCACTCCACACAGACACAGTTATGTCACTCCACACTGTCACAGTGATCTCACTCCATACTGTCACATTATGTCACTCCACACTGTCACATTATGTCACTCCACACTGTCACAGTGATGTCACTCCACACTATCACATTATATCACTCCACATTGTCATAGTGATGCCACTCCACACTATCACATTATATCACTCCACATAGTCACAGTGGTGCCACTCCACACTGTCACATTATGTCACTCCCCACTGTCACAGTGATGTCACTCCACACTGACACATTATGTCACTCCACATTGTCACAGTGATCTCACTCCACACTGTCACACCATACTGTCACATTATGTCACTCCACACTGTCATATTATGTCACTCCACACTGTCACATTATGTTACTCCACACTGTCACAGTGATATCATGCAACACTGTCACATTATGACACTACCACACTGCCCAAGTGATGTCACTCCCACAATGTCACATCATGTCACACCCACCTGTCACAGTGATGTCACTCCACACTGTCACATTATGTCACTCCACACTGTCACATTAAGTCACTCCAACACTGTCACATTATGTCACTCCACACTGTCACTATATGTCACTCCACACTGTCACAGTGATGTCCACTCCACACTATCACATGATGTCACTCCACATTTTCATAGTGATGCCACTCCACACTATCACATTATATCACTCCACATAGTCACAAGTGGTGCCACTCCCACACTGTCACATTATGTTCATCCCCACTGTCACAGTGATGTCACTCCCACACTGACACATTATGTCACTCCACATTGTCACAGTGATTCCTCACTCCACACTGTCACCACCATACTGTCACATTATGTCACTCCACACTGTCAATTATGTCACTCCACACTGTCACATTATGTCACTCCACACTGTCACATTATGTCACTCCACATTATCACATTATATCACTCCACATTGTCACAGTGATACCACTCCATACTGTCACATTATGTCACTCCACACTGCCACAGTGATGTCACTCCACACTGTCACATTATGTAACTTCACACTGTCACAGTGAAGTCACTCCACACTGTCACAGTGATGTCACTCCACACTATCACATTATGTCACTCCACATTGTCACAGTGATGCCACTCCATACTGTCACATTATGTCACTCCACACTGTCACAGTGATGTCACTCCACACTGTCACATTATGTCACTCCACACTGCCACATTATGTCACACCACACTGTCACATTATGTCACTCCACACTGCCTCAGTGATGTCACTCCACAATGTCACATCATGTCACACCACACTGTCACAGTGATGTCACTCCACACTGTCACAGTGATGTCACTCCACAATGTCACATCATGTCACACCACACTGTCACAGTGATGTCACTCCACACTGTCACAGTGATGTCACTCCACTCTGTCACATTAAGTCACTTCACACTGTCACGGTGATGTCACTCCACACTGTCACAGTGATCTCACTCCATACTGTCACATTATGTCACTCCACACTGTCACATTATGTCACACCACACTGTCACATTATGTCACTCCACACTGCCTCAGTGATGTCACTCCACAATGTCACATCATGTCACACCACACTGTCACAGTGATGTCACTCCACACTGTCACAGTGATGTCACTCCACACTGTCACATTATGTCACTCCACACTGTCACATTATGTCACTCCACACTGTCACAGCGATGTCACTCCACACTATCACATTATATCACTCCACATTGTCATAGTGATGCCACTCCACACTATCACGTTATATCACTCCACATTGTCACAGTGATGCCACTCCACACTGTCACATTATGTCACTCCCCACTGTCGCAGTGATGTCACTCCACACAGACACAGTTATGTCACTCCACACTGTCACAGTGATCTCACTCCATACTGTCACATTATGTCACTCCACACTGTCACATTATGTCACTCCACACTGTCACAGTGATGTCACTCCACACTATCACATTATATCACTCCACATTGTCATAGTGATGCCACTCCACACTATCACATTATATCACTCCACATAGTCACAGTGGTGCCACTCCACACTGTCACATTATGTCACTCCCCACTGTCACAGTGATGTCACTCCACACTGACACATTATGTCACTCCACATTGTCACAGTGATCTCACTCCACACTGTCACACCATACTGTCACATTATGTCACTCCACACTGTCATATTATGTCACTCCACACTGTCACATTATGTTACTCCACACTGTCACAGTGATATCATGCCACACTGTCACATTATGTCACTCCACACTGTCACATTATGTCACTCCACATTATCACATTATATCACACCACATTGTCACAGTGATACCACTCCATACTGTCACATTATGTCACTCCACACTGCCACAGTGATGTCACTCCACACTGTCACATTATGTAACTTCACACTGTCACAGTGAAGTCACTCCACACTGCCACAGTGATGTCACTCCACACTGTCACATTATGTAACTTCACACTGTCACAGTGAAGTCACTCCACACTGTCATAGTGATGCCACTCCACACTATCACATTATATCACTTCACATAGTCACAGTGGTGCCACACCACACTGTCAGTGATGTCACTCCTCACTGTCACAGTGATGTCACTCCACTCTGTCACATTAAGTCACTTCACTCTGTCACGGTGATGTCACTCCACACTGTCACATTATGTCACTCCACACTGTCACATTATGTCACACCACACTGTCACATTATGTCACTCCACACTGCCTCAGTGATGTCACTCCACAATGTCACATCATGTAACACCACACTGTCACAGTGATGTCACTCCACACTGTCACAGTGATGTCACTCCACACTGTCACATTATGTCACTCCACACTGTCACATTATGTCACTCCACACTGTCACAGCGATGTCACTCCACACTATCACATTATATCACTCCACATTGTCATAGTGATGCCACTCCACACTATCACGTTATATCACTCCACATTGTCACAGTGATGCCACTCCACACTGTCACATTATGTCACTCCCCACTGTCGCAGTGATGTCACTCCACACAGACACAGTTATGTCACTCCACACTGTCACAGTGATCTCACTCCATACTGTCACATTATGTCACTCCACACTGTCACATTATGTCACTCCACACTGTCACAGTGATGTCACTCCACACTATCACATTATATCACTCCACATAGTCACAGTGGTGCCACTCCACACTGTCACATTATGTCACTCCCCACTGTCACAGTGATGTCACTCCACACTGACACATTATGTCACTCCACATTGTCACAGTGATCTCACTCCACACTGTCACACCATACTGTCACATTATGTCACTCCACACTGTCATATTATGTCACTCCACACTGTCACATTATGTTACTCCACACTGTCACAGTGATATCATGCCACACTGTCACATTATGTCACTCCACACTGTCACATTATGTCACTCCACATTATCACATTATATCACACCACATTGTCACAGTGATACCACTCCATACTGTCACATTATGTCACTCCACACTGCCACACTGATGTCACTCCACACTGTCACATTATGTAACTTCACACTGTCACAGTGAAGTCACTCCACACTGCCACAGTGATGTCACTCCACACTGTCACATTATGTAACTTCACACTGTCACAGTGAAGTCACTCCACACTGTCACAGTGATGTCACTCCACACTATCACATTATGTCACTCCACATTGTCACAGTGATGCCACTCCATACTGTCACATTATGTCACTCCACACTGTCACAGTGATGTCACTCCACACTGTCACATTATGTCACTCCACACTGTCACATTATGTCACACCACACTGTCACTCCACACTGCCTCAGTGATGTCACTCCACAATGTCACATCATGTCACACCACACTGTCACAGTGATGTCACTCCACACTGTCACAGTGATGTCACTCCACTCTGTCACATTATGTCACTCCACACTGTCATATTATGTCACTCCACACTGTCACATTATGTTACTCCACACTGTCACAGTGATATCATGCCACACTGTCACATTATGTCACTCCACACTGTCACATTATGTCACTCCACATTATCACATTATATCACACCACATTGTCACAGTGATACCACTCCATACTGTCACATTATGTCACTCCACACTGCCACAGTGATGTCACTCCACACTGTCACATTATGTAACTTCACACTGTCACAGTGAAGTCACTCCACACTGCCACAGTGATGTCACTCCACACTGTCACATTATGTAACTTCACACTGTCACAGTGAAGTCACTCCACACTGTCACAGTGATGTCACTCCACACTATCACATTATGTCACTCCACATTGTCACAGTGATGCCACTCCATACTGTCACATTATGTCACTCCACACTGTCACAGTGATGTCACTCCACACTGTCACATTATGTCACTCCACACTGTCACATTATGTCACACCACACTGTCACATTATGTCACTCCACACTGCCTCAGTGATGTCACTCCACAATGTCACATCATGTCACACCACACTGTCACAGTGATGTCACTCCACACTGTCACAGTGATGTCACTCCACTCTGTCACATTAAGTCACTTCACACTGTCACGGTGATGTCACTCCACACTGTCACAGTGATCTCACTCCATACTGTCACATTATGTCACTCCACACTGTCACATTATGTCACACCACACTGTCACATTATGTCACTCCACACTGCCTCAGTGATGTCACTCCACAATGTCACATCATGTCACACCACACTGTCACAGTGATGTCACTCCACACTGTCACAGTGATGTCACTCCACACTGTCACATTATGTCACTCCACACTGTCACATTATGTCACTCCACACTGTCACAGCGATGTCACTCCACACTATCACATTATATCACTCCACATTGTCATAGTGATGCCACTCCACACTATCACGTTATATCACTCCACATTGTCACAGTGATGCCACTCCACACTGTCACATTATGTCACTCCCCACTGTCGCAGTGATGTCACTCCACACAGACACAGTTATGTCACTCCACACTGTCACAGTGATCTCACTCCATACTGTCACATTATGTCACTCCACACTGTCACATTATGTCACTCCACACTGTCACAGTGATGTCACTCCACACTATCACATTATATCACTCCACATTGTCATAGTGATGCCACTCCACACTATCACATTATATCACTCCACATAGTCACAGTGGTGCCACTCCACACTGTCACATTATGTCACTCCCCACTGTCACAGTGATGTCACTCCACACTGACACATTATGTCACTCCACATTGTCACAGTGATCTCACTCCACACTGTCACACCATACTGTCACATTATGTCACTCCACACTGTCATATTATGTCACTCCACACTGTCACATTATGTTACTCCACACTGTCACAGTGATATCATGCCACACTGTCACATTATGTCACTCCACACTGTCACATTATGTCACTCCACATTATCACATTATATCACACCACATTGTCACAGTGATACCACTCCATACTGTCACATTATGTCACTCCACACTGCCACAGTGATGTCACTCCACACTGTCACATTATGTAACTTCACACTGTCACAGTGAAGTCACTCCACACTGCCACAGTGATGTCACTCCACACTGTCACATTATGTAACTTCACACTGTCACAGTGAAGTCACTCCACACTGTCATAGTGATGCCACTCCACACTATCACATTATATCACTTCACATAGTCACAGTGGTGCCACACCACACTGTCAGTGATGTCACTCCTCACTGTCACAGTGATGTCACTCCACTCTGTCACATTAAGTCACTTCACTCTGTCACGGTGATGTCACTCCACACTGTCACATTATGTCACTCCACACTGTCACATTATGTCACACCACACTGTCACATTATGTCACTCCACACTGCCTCAGTGATGTCACTCCACAATGTCACATCATGTAACACCACACTGTCACAGTGATGTCACTCCACACTGTCACAGTGATGTCACTCCACACTGTCACATTATGTCACTCCACACTGTCACATTATGTCACTCCACACTGTCACAGCGATGTCACTCCACACTATCACATTATATCACTCCACATTGTCATAGTGATGCCACTCCACACTATCACGTTATATCACTCCACATTGTCACAGTGATGCCACTCCACACTGTCACATTATGTCACTCCCCACTGTCGCAGTGATGTCACTCCACACAGACACAGTTATGTCACTCCACACTGTCACAGTGATCTCACTCCATACTGTCACATTATGTCACTCCACACTGTCACATTATGTCACTCCACACTGTCACAGTGATGTCACTCCACACTATCACATTATATCACTCCACATAGTCACAGTGGTGCCACTCCACACTGTCACATTATGTCACTCCCCACTGTCACAGTGATGTCACTCCACACTGACACATTATGTCACTCCACATTGTCACAGTGATCTCACTCCACACTGTCACACCATACTGTCACATTATGTCACTCCACACTGTCATATTATGTCACTCCACACTGTCACATTATGTTACTCCACACTGTCACAGTGATATCATGCCACACTGTCACATTATGTCACTCCACACTGTCACATTATGTCACTCCACATTATCACATTATATCACACCACATTGTCACAGTGATACCACTCCATACTGTCACATTATGTCACTCCACACTGCCACAGTGATGTCACTCCACACTGTCACATTATGTAACTTCACACTGTCACAGTGAAGTCACTCCACACTGCCACAGTGATGTCACTCCACACTGTCACATTATGTAACTTCACACTGTCACAGTGAAGTCACTCCACACTGTCACAGTGATGTCACTCCACACTATCACATTATGTCACTCCACATTGTCACAGTGATGCCACTCCATACTGTCACATTATGTCACTCCACACTGTCACAGTGATGTCACTCCACACTGTCACATTATGTCACTCCACACTGTCACATTATGTCACACCACACTGTCACTCCACACTGCCTCAGTGATGTCACTCCACAATGTCACATCATGTCACACCACACTGTCACAGTGATGTCACTCCACACTGTCACAGTGATGTCACTCCACTCTGTCACATTAAGTCACTTCACACTGTCACGGTGATGTCACTCCACACTGTCACAGTGATCTCACTCCATACTGTCACATTATGTCACTCCACACTGTCACATTATGTCACTCCACACTGTCACAGTGATGTCACTCCACACTATCACATTATATCACTCCACATTTTCATAGTGATGCCACTCCACACTATCACATTATATCACTCCACATAGTCACAGTGGTGCCACTCCACACTGTCACATTATGTCACTCCCCACTGTCACAGTGATGTCACTCCACACTGACACATTATGTCACTCCACATTGTCACAGTGATCTCACTCCACACTGTGACACCATACTGTCACATTATGTCACTCCACACTGTCACATTATGTTACTCCACACTGTCACAGTGATATCATGCCACACTGTCACATTATGTCACTCCACACTGTCACATTATGTCACTCCACATTATCACATTATATCACTCCACATTGTCACAGTGATACCACTCCATACTGTCACATTATGTCACTCCACACTGCCACAGTGATGTCACTCCACACTGTCACATTATGTAACTTCACACTGTCACAGTGAAGTCACTCCACACGGTCACAGTGATGTCACACCACACTGTCACATTATGTCACTCCACACTGCCTCAGTGATGTCACTCCACACTGTCACAGTGATGTCACTCCACACTGTCACAGTGATGTCACTCCACTCTGTCACATTAAGTCACTTCACACTGTCACGGTGATGTCACTCCACACTGTCACATTATGTCACTCCACACTGTCACATTATGTCACACCACACTGTCACATTATATCACTCCACACTGCCAAGTGATGTCACTCCACAATGTCACATCATGTCACACCACACTGTCACAGTGATGTCACTCCACACTGTCACAGTGATGTCACTCCACACTGTCACATTATGTCACTCCACATTGTCACATTATGTCACTCCACACTGTCACATTATGTCACTCCACACTGTCACTATATGTCACTCCCCACTGTCGCAGTGATGTCACTCCACATTGACACAGTTATGTCACTCCACACTGTCACAGTGATCTCACTCCATACTGTCACATTATGTCACTCCACACTGTCACATTATGTAACTTCACACTGTCACAGTGAAGTCACTCCACACTGCCACAGTGATGTCACTCCACACTGTCACATTATGTAACTTCACACTGTCACAGTGAAGTCACTCCACACTGTCACAGTGATGTCACTCCACACTATCACATTATGTCACTCCACATTGTCATAGTGATGCCACTCCACACTGTCACATTATGTCACTCCCCACTGTCGCAGTGATGTCACTCCACACTGACACAGTTATGTCACTCCACACTATCACATTATATCACTCCACATTGTCATAGTGATGCCACTCCACACTATCACATTATATCACTTCACATAGTCACAGTGGTGCCACACCACACTGTCAGTGATGTCACTCCTCACTGTCACAGTGATGTCACTCCACTCTGTCACATTAAGTCACTTCACTCTGTCATTGTGATGTCACTCCACACTGTCACATTATGTCACTCCACACTGTCACATTATGTCACACCACACTGTCACATTATGTCACTCCACACTGCCTCAGTGATGTCACTCCACAATGTCACATCATGTCACACCACACTGTCACAGTGATGTCACTCCACACTGTCACAGTGATGTCACTCCACACTGTCACATTATGTCACTCCACACTGTCACATTATGTCACTCCACACTGTCACAGCGATGTCACTCCACACTATCACATTATATCACTCCACATTGTCATAGTGATGCCACTCCACACTATCACGTTATATCACTCCACATTGTCACAGTGATGCCACTCCACACTGTCACATTATGTCACTCCCCACTGTCGCAGTGATGTCACTCCACACAGACACAGTTATGTCACTCCACACTGTCACAGTGATCTCACTCCATACTGTCACATTATGTCACTCCACACTGTCACATTATGTCACTCCACACTGTCACAGTGATGTCACTCCACACTATCACATTATATCACTCCACATTGTCATAGTGATGCCACTCCACACTATCACATTATATCACTCCACATAGTCACAGTGGTGCCACTCCACACTGTCACATTATGTCACTCCCCACTGTCACAGTGATGTCACTCCACACTGACACATTATGTCACTCCACATTGTCACAGTGATCTCACTCCACACTGTCACACCATACTGTCACATTATGTCACTCCACACTGTCATATTATGTCACTCCACACTGTCACATTATGTTACTCCACACTGTCACAGTGATATCATGCCACACTGTCACATTATGTCACTCCACACTGCCAAGTGATGTCACTCCACAATGTCACATCATGTCACACCACACTGTCACAGTGATGTCACTCCACACTGTCACATTATGTCACTCCACACTGTCACATTATGTCACTCCACACTGTCACATTATGTCACTCCACACTGTCACTATATGTCACTCCACACTGTCACAGTGATGTCACTCCACACTATCACATTATATCACTCCACATTTTCATAGTGATGCCACTCCACACTATCACATTATATCACACCACATTGTCACAGTGATACCACTCCATACTGTCACATTATGTCACTCCACACTGCCACAGTGATGTCACTCCACACTGTCACATTATGTAACTTCACACTGTCACAGTGAAGTCACTCCACACTGCCACAGTGATGTCACTCCACACTGTCACATTATGTAACTTCACACTGTCACAGTGAAGTCACTCCACACTGTCATAGTGATGCCACTCCACACTATCACATTATATCACTTCACATAGTCACAGTGGTGCCACACCACACTGTCAGTGATGTCACTCCTCACTGTCACAGTGATGTCACTCCACTCTGTCACATTAAGTCACTTCACTCTGTCACGGTGATGTCACTCCACACTGTCACATTATGTCACTCCACACTGTCACATTATGTCACACCACACTGTCACATTATGTCACTCCACACTGCCTCAGTGATGTCACTCCACAATGTCACATCATGTAACACCACACTGTCACAGTGATGTCACTCCACACTGTCACAGTGATGTCACTCCACACTGTCACATTATGTCACTCCACACTGTCACATTATGTCACTCCACACTGTCACAGCGATGTCACTCCACACTATCACATTATATCACTCCACATTGTCATAGTGATGCCACTCCACACTATCACGTTATATCACTCCACATTGTCACAGTGATGCCACTCCACACTGTCACATTATGTCACTCCCCACTGTCGCAGTGATGTCACTCCACACAGACACAGTTATGTCACTCCACACTGTCACAGTGATCTCACTCCATACTGTCACATTATGTCACTCCACACTGTCACATTATGTCACTCCACACTGTCACAGTGATGTCACTCCACACTATCACATTATATCACTCCACATAGTCACAGTGGTGCCACTCCACACTGTCACATTATGTCACTCCCCACTGTCACAGTGATGTCACTCCACACTGACACATTATGTCACTCCACATTGTCACAGTGATCTCACTCCACACTGTCACACCATACTGTCACATTATGTCACTCCACACTGTCATATTATGTCACTCCACACTGTCACATTATGTTACTCCACACTGTCACAGTGATATCATGCCACACTGTCACATTATGTCACTCCACACTGTCACATTATGTCACTCCACATTATCACATTATATCACACCACATTGTCACAGTGATACCACTCCATACTGTCACATTATGTCACTCCACACTGCCACAGTGATGTCACTCCACACTGTCACATTATGTAACTTCACACTGTCACAGTGAAGTCACTCCACACTGCCACAGTGATGTCACTCCACACTGTCACATTATGTAACTTCACACTGTCACAGTGAAGTCACTCCACACTGTCACAGTGATGTCACTCCACACTATCACATTATGTCACTCCACATTGTCACAGTGATGCCACTCCATACTGTCACATTATGTCACTCCACACTGTCACAGTGATGTCACTCCACACTGTCACATTATGTCACTCCACACTGTCACATTATGTCACACCACACTGTCACTCCACACTGCCTCAGTGATGTCACTCCACAATGTCACATCATGTCACACCACACTGTCACAGTGATGTCACTCCACACTGTCACAGTGATGTCACTCCACTCTGTCACATTATGTCACTCCACACTGTCATATTATGTCACTCCACACTGTCACATTATGTTACTCCACACTGTCACAGTGATATCATGCCACACTGTCACATTATGCCATCCACACTGTCACATTATGTCACTCCACATTATCACATTATATCACACCACATTGTCACAGTGATACCACTCCATACTGTCACATTATGTCACTCCACACTGCCACAGTGATGTCACTCCACACTGTCACATTATGTAACTTCACACTGTCACAGTGAAGTCACTCCACACTGCCACAGTGATGTCACTCCACACTGTCACATTATGTAACTTCACACTGTCACAGTGAAGTCACTCCACACTGTCACAGTGATGTCACTCCACACTATCACATTATGTCACTCCACATTGTCACAGTGATGCCACTCCATACTGTCACATTATGTCACTCCACACTGTCACAGTGATGTCACTCCACACTGTCACATTATGTCACTCCACACTGTCACATTATGTCACACCACACTGTCACATTATGTCACTCCACACTGCCTCAGTGATGTCACTCCACAATGTCACATCATGTCACACCACACTGTCACAGTGATGTCACTCCACACTGTCACAGTGATGTCACTCCACTCTGTCACATTAAGTCACTTCACACTGTCACGGTGATGTCACTCCACACTGTCACAGTGATCTCACTCCATACTGTCACATTATGTCACTCCACACTGTCACATTATGTCACACCACACTGTCACATTATGTCACTCCACACTGCCTCAGTGATGTCACTCCACAATGTCACATCATGTCACACCACACTGTCACAGTGATGTCACTCCACACTGTCACAGTGATGTCACTCCACACTGTCACATTATGTCACTCCACACTGTCACATTATGTCACTCCACACTGTCACAGCGATGTCACTCCACACTATCACATTATATCACTCCACATTGTCATAGTGATGCCACTCCACACTATCACGTTATATCACTCCACATTGTCACAGTGATGCCACTCCACACTGTCACATTATGTCACTCCCCACTGTCGCAGTGATGTCACTCCACACAGACACAGTTATGTCACTCCACACTGTCACAGTGATCTCACTCCATACTGTCACATTATGTCACTCCACACTGTCACATTATGTCACTCCACACTGTCACAGTGATGTCACTCCACACTATCACATTATATCACTCCACATTGTCATAGTGATGCCACTCCACACTATCACATTATATCACTCCACATAGTCACAGTGGTGCCACTCCACACTGTCACATTATGTCACTCCCCACTGTCACAGTGATGTCACTCCACACTGACACATTATGTCACTCCACATTGTCACAGTGATCTCACTCCACACTGTCACACCATACTGTCACATTATGTCACTCCACACTGTCATATTATGTCACTCCACACTGTCACATTATGTTACTCCACACTGTCACAGTGATATCATGCCACACTGTCACATTATGTCACTCCACACTGTCACATTATGTCACTCCACATTATCACATTATATCACACCACATTGTCACAGTGATACCACTCCATACTGTCACATTATGTCACTCCACACTGCCACAGTGATGTCACTCCACACTGTCACATTATGTAACTTCACACTGTCACAGTGAAGTCACTCCACACTGCCACAGTGATGTCACTCCACACTGTCACATTATGTAACTTCACACTGTCACAGTGAAGTCACTCCACACTGTCATAGTGATGCCACTCCACACTATCACATTATATCACTTCACATAGTCACAGTGGTGCCACACCACACTGTCAGTGATGTCACTCCTCACTGTCACAGTGATGTCACTCCACTCTGTCACATTAAGTCACTTCACTCTGTCACGGTGATGTCACTCCACACTGTCACATTATGTCACTCCACACTGTCACATTATGTCACACCACACTGTCACATTATGTCACTCCACACTGCCTCAGTGATGTCACTCCACAATGTCACATCATGTAACACCACACTGTCACAGTGATGTCACTCCACACTGTCACAGTGATGTCACTCCACACTGTCACATTATGTCACTCCACACTGTCACATTATGTCACTCCACACTGTCACAGCGATGTCACTCCACACTATCACATTATATCACTCCACATTGTCATAGTGATGCCACTCCACACTATCACGTTATATCACTCCACATTGTCACAGTGATGCCACTCCACACTGTCACATTATGTCACTCCCCACTGTCGCAGTGATGTCACTCCACACAGACACAGTTATGTCACTCCACACTGTCACAGTGATCTCACTCCATACTGTCACATTATGTCACTCCACACTGTCACATTATGTCACTCCACACTGTCACAGTGATGTCACTCCACACTATCACATTATATCACTCCACATAGTCACAGTGGTGCCACTCCACACTGTCACATTATGTCACTCCCCACTGTCACAGTGATGTCACTCCACACTGACACATTATGTCACTCCACATTGTCACAGTGATCTCACTCCACACTGTCACACCATACTGTCACATTATGTCACTCCACACTGTCATATTATGTCACTCCACACTGTCACATTATGTTACTCCACACTGTCACAGTGATATCATGCCACACTGTCACATTATGTCACTCCACACTGTCACATTATGTCACTCCACATTATCACATTATATCACACCACATTGTCACAGTGATACCACTCCATACTGTCACATTATGTCACTCCACACTGCCACAGTGATGTCACTCCACACTGTCACATTATGTAACTTCACACTGTCACAGTGAAGTCACTCCACACTGCCACAGTGATGTCACTCCACACTGTCACATTATGTAACTTCACACTGTCACAGTGAAGTCACTCCACACTGTCACAGTGATGTCACTCCACACTATCACATTATGTCACTCCACATTGTCACAGTGATGCCACTCCATACTGTCACATTATGTCACTCCACACTGTCACAGTGATGTCACTCCACACTGTCACATTATGTCACTCCACACTGTCACATTATGTCACACCACACTGTCACTCCACACTGCCTCAGTGATGTCACTCCACAATGTCACATCATGTCACACCACACTGTCACAGTGATGTCACTCCACACTGTCACAGTGATGTCACTCCACTCTGTCACATTAAGTCACTTCACACTGTCACGGTGATGTCACTCCACACTGTCACAGTGATCTCACTCCATACTGTCACATTATGTCACTCCACACTGTCACATTATGTCACTCCACACTGTCACAGTGATGTCACTCCACACTATCACATTATATCACTCCACATTTTCATAGTGATGCCACTCCACACTATCACATTATATCACTCCACATAGTCACAGTGGTGCCACTCCACACTGTCACATTATGTCACTCCCCACTGTCACAGTGATGTCACTCCACACTGACACATTATGTCACTCCACATTGTCACAGTGATCTCACTCCACACTGTGACACCATACTGTCACATTATGTCACTCCACACTGTCACATTATGTTACTCCACACTGTCACAGTGATATCATGCCACACTGTCACATTATGTCACTCCACACTGTCACATTATGTCACTCCACATTATCACATTATATCACTCCACATTGTCACAGTGATACCACTCCATACTGTCACATTATGTCACTCCACACTGCCACAGTGATGTCACTCCACACTGTCACATTATGTAACTTCACACTGTCACAGTGAAGTCACTCCACACGGTCACAGTGATGTCACACCACACTGTCACATTATGTCACTCCACACTGCCTCAGTGATGTCACTCCACACTGTCACAGTGATGTCACTCCACACTGTCACAGTGATGTCACTCCACTCTGTCACATTAAGTCACTTCACACTGTCACGGTGATGTCACTCCACACTGTCACATTATGTCACTCCACACTGTCACATTATGTCACACCACACTGTCACATTATATCACTCCACACTGCCAAGTGATGTCACTCCACAATGTCACATCATGTCACACCACACTGTCACAGTGATGTCACTCCACACTGTCACAGTGATGTCACTCCACACTGTCACATTATGTCACTCCACATTGTCACATTATGTCACTCCACACTGTCACATTATGTCACTCCACACTGTCACTATATGTCACTCCCCACTGTCGCAGTGATGTCACTCCACATTGACACAGTTATGTCACTCCACACTGTCACAGTGATCTCACTCCATACTGTCACATTATGTCACTCCACACTGTCACATTATGTAACTTCACACTGTCACAGTGAAGTCACTCCACACTGCCACAGTGATGTCACTCCACACTGTCACATTATGTAACTTCACACTGTCACAGTGAAGTCACTCCACACTGTCACAGTGATGTCACTCCACACTATCACATTATGTCACTCCACATTGTCATAGTGATGCCACTCCACACTGTCACATTATGTCACTCCCCACTGTCGCAGTGATGTCACTCCACACTGACACAGTTATGTCACTCCACACTATCACATTATATCACTCCACATTGTCATAGTGATGCCACTCCACACTATCACATTATATCACTTCACATAGTCACAGTGGTGCCACACCACACTGTCAGTGATGTCACTCCTCACTGTCACAGTGATGTCACTCCACTCTGTCACATTAAGTCACTTCACTCTGTCATTGTGATGTCACTCCACACTGTCACATTATGTCACTCCACACTGTCACATTATGTCACACCACACTGTCACATTATGTCACTCCACACTGCCTCAGTGATGTCACTCCACAATGTCACATCATGTCACACCACACTGTCACAGTGATGTCACTCCACACTGTCACAGTGATGTCACTCCACACTGTCACATTATGTCACTCCACACTGTCACATTATGTCACTCCACACTGTCACAGCGATGTCACTCCACACTATCACATTATATCACTCCACATTGTCATAGTGATGCCACTCCACACTATCACGTTATATCACTCCACATTGTCACAGTGATGCCACTCCACACTGTCACATTATGTCACTCCCCACTGTCGCAGTGATGTCACTCCACACAGACACAGTTATGTCACTCCACACTGTCACAGTGATCTCACTCCATACTGTCACATTATGTCACTCCACACTGTCACATTATGTCACTCCACACTGTCACAGTGATGTCACTCCACACTATCACATTATATCACTCCACATTGTCATAGTGATGCCACTCCACACTATCACATTATATCACTCCACATAGTCACAGTGGTGCCACTCCACACTGTCACATTATGTCACTCCCCACTGTCACAGTGATGTCACTCCACACTGACACATTATGTCACTCCACATTGTCACAGTGATCTCACTCCACACTGTCACACCATACTGTCACATTATGTCACTCCACACTGTCATATTATGTCACTCCACACTGTCACATTATGTTACTCCACACTGTCACAGTGATATCATGCCACACTGTCACATTATGTCACTCCACACTGCCAAGTGATGTCACTCCACAATGTCACATCATGTCACACCACACTGTCACAGTGATGTCACTCCACACTGTCACATTATGTCACTCCACACTGTCACATTATGTCACTCCACACTGTCACATTATGTCACTCCACACTGTCACTATATGTCACTCCACACTGTCACAGTGATGTCACTCCACACTATCACATTATATCACTCCACATTTTCATAGTGATGCCACTCCACACTATCACATTATATCACACCACATTGTCACAGTGATACCACTCCATACTGTCACATTATGTCACTCCACACTGCCACAGTGATGTCACTCCACACTGTCACATTATGTAACTTCACACTGTCACAGTGAAGTCACTCCACACTGCCACAGTGATGTCACTCCACACTGTCACATTATGTAACTTCACACTGTCACAGTGAAGTCACTCCACACTGTCATAGTGATGCCACTCCACACTATCACATTATATCACTTCACATAGTCACAGTGGTGCCACACCACACTGTCAGTGATGTCACTCCTCACTGTCACAGTGATGTCACTCCACTCTGTCACATTAAGTCACTTCACTCTGTCACGGTGATGTCACTCCACACTGTCACATTATGTCACTCCACACTGTCACATTATGTCACACCACACTGTCACATTATGTCACTCCACACTGCCTCAGTGATGTCACTCCACAATGTCACATCATGTAACACCACACTGTCACAGTGATGTCACTCCACACTGTCACAGTGATGTCACTCCACACTGTCACATTATGTCACTCCACACTGTCACATTATGTCACTCCACACTGTCACAGCGATGTCACTCCACACTATCACATTATATCACTCCACATTGTCATAGTGATGCCACTCCACACTATCACGTTATATCACTCCACATTGTCACAGTGATGCCACTCCACACTGTCACATTATGTCACTCCCCACTGTCGCAGTGATGTCACTCCACACAGACACAGTTATGTCACTCCACACTGTCACAGTGATCTCACTCCATACTGTCACATTATGTCACTCCACACTGTCACATTATGTCACTCCACACTGTCACAGTGATGTCACTCCACACTATCACATTATATCACTCCACATAGTCACAGTGGTGCCACTCCACACTGTCACATTATGTCACTCCCCACTGTCACAGTGATGTCACTCCACACTGACACATTATGTCACTCCACATTGTCACAGTGATCTCACTCCACACTGTCACACCATACTGTCACATTATGTCACTCCACACTGTCATATTATGTCACTCCACACTGTCACATTATGTTACTCCACACTGTCACAGTGATATCATGCCACACTGTCACATTATGTCACTCCACACTGTCACATTATGTCACTCCACATTATCACATTATATCACACCACATTGTCACAGTGATACCACTCCATACTGTCACATTATGTCACTCCACACTGCCACAGTGATGTCACTCCACACTGTCACATTATGTAACTTCACACTGTCACAGTGAAGTCACTCCACACTGCCACAGTGATGTCACTCCACACTGTCACATTATGTAACTTCACACTGTCACAGTGAAGTCACTCCACACTGTCACAGTGATGTCACTCCACACTATCACATTATGTCACTCCACATTGTCACAGTGATGCCACTCCATACTGTCACATTATGTCACTCCACACTGTCACAGTGATGTCACTCCACACTGTCACATTATGTCACTCCACACTGTCACATTATGTCACACCACACTGTCACTCCACACTGCCTCAGTGATGTCACTCCACAATGTCACATCATGTCACACCACACTGTCACAGTGATGTCACTCCACACTGTCACAGTGATGTCACTCCACTCTGTCACATTATGTCACTCCACACTGTCATATTATGTCACTCCACACTGTCACATTATGTTACTCCACACTGTCACAGTGATATCATGCCACACTGTCACATTATGCCATCCACACTGTCACATTATGTCACTCCACATTATCACATTATATCACACCACATTGTCACAGTGATACCACTCCATACTGTCACATTATGTCACTCCACACTGCCACAGTGATGTCACTCCACACTGTCACATTATGTAACTTCACACTGTCACAGTGAAGTCACTCCACACTGCCACAGTGATGTCACTCCACACTGTCACATTATGTAACTTCACACTGTCACAGTGAAGTCACTCCACACTGTCACAGTGATGTCACTCCACACTATCACATTATGTCACTCCACATTGTCACAGTGATGCCACTCCATACTGTCACATTATGTCACTCCACACTGTCACAGTGATGTCACTCCACACTGTCACATTATGTCACTCCACACTGTCACATTATGTCACACCACACTGTCACATTATGTCACTCCACACTGCCTCAGTGATGTCACTCCACAATGTCACATCATGTCACACCACACTGTCACAGTGATGTCACTCCACACTGTCACAGTGATGTCACTCCACTCTGTCACATTAAGTCACTTCACACTGTCACGGTGATGTCACTCCACACTGTCACAGTGATCTCACTCCATACTGTCACATTATGTCACTCCACACTGTCACATTATGTCACACCACACTGTCACATTATGTCACTCCACACTGCCTCAGTGATGTCACTCCACAATGTCACATCATGTCACACCACACTGTCACAGTGATGTCACTCCACACTGTCACAGTGATGTCACTCCACACTGTCACATTATGTCACTCCACACTGTCACATTATGTCACTCCACACTGTCACAGCGATGTCACTCCACACTATCACATTATATCACTCCACATTGTCATAGTGATGCCACTCCACACTATCACGTTATATCACTCCACATTGTCACAGTGATGCCACTCCACACTGTCACATTATGTCACTCCCCACTGTCGCAGTGATGTCACTCCACACAGACACAGTTATGTCACTCCACACTGTCACAGTGATCTCACTCCATACTGTCACATTATGTCACTCCACACTGTCACATTATGTCACTCCACACTGTCACAGTGATGTCACTCCACACTATCACATTATATCACTCCACATTGTCATAGTGATGCCACTCCACACTATCACATTATATCACTCCACATAGTCACAGTGGTGCCACTCCACACTGTCACATTATGTCACTCCCCACTGTCACAGTGATGTCACTCCACACTGACACATTATGTCACTCCACATTGTCACAGTGATCTCACTCCACACTGTCACACCATACTGTCACATTATGTCACTCCACACTGTCATATTATGTCACTCCACACTGTCACATTATGTTACTCCACACTGTCACAGTGATATCATGCCACACTGTCACATTATGTCACTCCACACTGTCACATTATGTCACTCCACATTATCACATTATATCACACCACATTGTCACAGTGATACCACTCCATACTGTCACATTATGTCACTCCACACTGCCACAGTGATGTCACTCCACACTGTCACATTATGTAACTTCACACTGTCACAGTGAAGTCACTCCACACTGCCACAGTGATGTCACTCCACACTGTCACATTATGTAACTTCACACTGTCACAGTGAAGTCACTCCACACTGTCATAGTGATGCCACTCCACACTATCACATTATATCACTTCACATAGTCACAGTGGTGCCACACCACACTGTCAGTGATGTCACTCCTCACTGTCACAGTGATGTCACTCCACTCTGTCACATTAAGTCACTTCACTCTGTCACGGTGATGTCACTCCACACTGTCACATTATGTCACTCCACACTGTCACATTATGTCACACCACACTGTCACATTATGTCACTCCACACTGCCTCAGTGATGTCACTCCACAATGTCACATCATGTAACACCACACTGTCACAGTGATGTCACTCCACACTGTCACAGTGATGTCACTCCACACTGTCACATTATGTCACTCCACACTGTCACATTATGTCACTCCACACTGTCACAGCGATGTCACTCCACACTATCACATTATATCACTCCACATTGTCATAGTGATGCCACTCCACACTATCACGTTATATCACTCCACATTGTCACAGTGATGCCACTCCACACTGTCACATTATGTCACTCCCCACTGTCGCAGTGATGTCACTCCACACAGACACAGTTATGTCACTCCACACTGTCACAGTGATCTCACTCCATACTGTCACATTATGTCACTCCACACTGTCACATTATGTCACTCCACACTGTCACAGTGATGTCACTCCACACTATCACATTATATCACTCCACATAGTCACAGTGGTGCCACTCCACACTGTCACATTATGTCACTCCCCACTGTCACAGTGATGTCACTCCACACTGACACATTATGTCACTCCACATTGTCACAGTGATCTCACTCCACACTGTCACACCATACTGTCACATTATGTCACTCCACACTGTCATATTATGTCACTCCACACTGTCACATTATGTTACTCCACACTGTCACAGTGATATCATGCCACACTGTCACATTATGTCACTCCACACTGTCACATTATGTCACTCCACATTATCACATTATATCACACCACATTGTCACAGTGATACCACTCCATACTGTCACATTATGTCACTCCACACTGCCACAGTGATGTCACTCCACACTGTCACATTATGTAACTTCACACTGTCACAGTGAAGTCACTCCACACTGCCACAGTGATGTCACTCCACACTGTCACATTATGTAACTTCACACTGTCACAGTGAAGTCACTCCACACTGTCACAGTGATGTCACTCCACACTATCACATTATGTCACTCCACATTGTCACAGTGATGCCACTCCATACTGTCACATTATGTCACTCCACACTGTCACAGTGATGTCACTCCACACTGTCACATTATGTCACTCCACACTGTCACATTATGTCACACCACACTGTCACTCCACACTGCCTCAGTGATGTCACTCCACAATGTCACATCATGTCACACCACACTGTCACAGTGATGTCACTCCACACTGTCACAGTGATGTCACTCCACTCTGTCACATTAAGTCACTTCACACTGTCACGGTGATGTCACTCCACACTGTCACAGTGATCTCACTCCATACTGTCACATTATGTCACTCCACACTGTCACATTATGTCACTCCACACTGTCACAGTGATGTCACTCCACACTATCACATTATATCACTCCACATTTTCATAGTGATGCCACTCCACACTATCACATTATATCACTCCACATAGTCACAGTGATGCCACTCCACACTATCACGTTATATCACTCCACATTGTCACAGTGATGCCACTCCACACTGTCACATTATGTCACTCCCCACTGTCGCAGTGATGTCACTCCACACAGACACAGTTATGTCACTCCACACTGTCACAGTGATCTCACTCCATACTGTCACATTATGTCACTCCACACTGTCACATTATGTCACTCCACACTGTCACAGTGATGTCACTCCACACTATCACATTATATCACTCCACATAGTCACAGTGGTGCCACTCCACACTGTCACATTATGTCACTCCCCACTGTCACAGTGATGTCACTCCACACTGACACATTATGTCACTCCACATTGTCACAGTGATCTCACTCCACACTGTCACACCATACTGTCACATTATGTCACTCCACACTGTCATATTATGTCACTCCACACTGTCACATTATGTTACTCCACACTGTCACAGTGATATCATGCCACACTGTCACATTATGTCACTCCACACTGTCACATTATGTCACTCCACATTATCACATTATATCACACCACATTGTCACAGTGATACCACTCCATACTGTCACATTATGTCACTCCACACTGCCACAGTGATGTCACTCCACACTGTCACATTATGTAACTTCACACTGTCACAGTGAAGTCACTCCACACTGCCACAGTGATGTCACTCCACACTGTCACATTATGTAACTTCACACTGTCACAGTGAAGTCACTCCACACTGTCACAGTGATGTCACTCCACACTATCACATTATGTCACTCCACATTGTCACAGTGATGCCACTCCATACTGTCACATTATGTCACTCCACACTGTCACAGTGATGTCACTCCACACTGTCACATTATGTCACTCCACACTGTCACATTATGTCACACCACACTGTCACTCCACACTGCCTCAGTGATGTCACTCCACAATGTCACATCATGTCACACCACACTGTCACAGTGATGTCACTCCACACTGTCACAGTGATGTCACTCCACTCTGTCACATTAAGTCACTTCACACTGTCACGGTGATGTCACTCCACACTGTCACAGTGATCTCACTCCATACTGTCACATTATGTCACTCCACACTGTCACATTATGTCACTCCACACTGTCACAGTGATGTCACTCCACACTATCACATTATATCACTCCACATTTTCATAGTGATGCCACTCCACACTATCACATTATATCACTCCACATAGTCACAGTGGTGCCACTCCACACTGTCACATTATGTCACTCCCCACTGTCACAGTGATGTCACTCCACACTGACACATTATGTCACTCCACATTGTCACAGTGATCTCACTCCACACTGTGACACCATACTGTCACATTATGTCACTCCACACTGTCACATTATGTTACTCCACACTGTCACAGTGATATCATGCCACACTGTCACATTATGTCACTCCACACTGTCACATTATGTCACTCCACATTATCACATTATATCACTCCACATTGTCACAGTGATACCACTCCATACTGTCACATTATGTCACTCCACACTGCCACAGTGATGTCACTCCACACTGTCACATTATGTAACTTCACACTGTCACAGTGAAGTCACTCCACACGGTCACAGTGATGTCACACCACACTGTCACATTATGTCACTCCACACTGCCTCAGTGATGTCACTCCACACTGTCACAGTGATGTCACTCCACACTGTCACAGTGATGTCACTCCACTCTGTCACATTAAGTCACTTCACACTGTCACGGTGATGTCACTCCACACTGTCACATTATGTCACTCCACACTGTCACATTATGTCACACCACACTGTCACATTATATCACTCCACACTGCCAAGTGATGTCACTCCACAATGTCACATCATGTCACACCACACTGTCACAGTGATGTCACTCCACACTGTCACAGTGATGTCACTCCACACTGTCACATTATGTCACTCCACATTGTCACATTATGTCACTCCACACTGTCACATTATGTCACTCCACACTGTCACTATATGTCACTCCCCACTGTCGCAGTGATGTCACTCCACATTGACACAGTTATGTCACTCCACACTGTCACAGTGATCTCACTCCATACTGTCACATTATGTCACTCCACACTGTCACATTATGTAACTTCACACTGTCACAGTGAAGTCACTCCACACTGCCACAGTGATGTCACTCCACACTGTCACATTATGTAACTTCACACTGTCACAGTGAAGTCACTCCACACTGTCACAGTGATGTCACTCCACACTATCACATTATGTCACTCCACATTGTCATAGTGATGCCACTCCACACTGTCACATTATGTCACTCCCCACTGTCGCAGTGATGTCACTCCACACTGACACAGTTATGTCACTCCACACTATCACATTATATCACTCCACATTGTCATAGTGATGCCACTCCACACTATCACATTATATCACTTCACATAGTCACAGTGGTGCCACACCACACTGTCAGTGATGTCACTCCTCACTGTCACAGTGATGTCACTCCACTCTGTCACATTAAGTCACTTCACTCTGTCATTGTGATGTCACTCCACACTGTCACATTATGTCACTCCACACTGTCACATTATGTCACACCACACTGTCACATTATGTCACTCCACACTGCCTCAGTGATGTCACTCCACAATGTCACATCATGTCACACCACACTGTCACAGTGATGTCACTCCACACTGTCACAGTGATGTCACTCCACACTGTCACATTATGTCACTCCACACTGTCACATTATGTCACTCCACACTGTCACAGCGATGTCACTCCACACTATCACATTATATCACTCCACATTGTCATAGTGATGCCACTCCACACTATCACGTTATATCACTCCACATTGTCACAGTGATGCCACTCCACACTGTCACATTATGTCACTCCCCACTGTCGCAGTGATGTCACTCCACACAGACACAGTTATGTCACTCCACACTGTCACAGTGATCTCACTCCATACTGTCACATTATGTCACTCCACACTGTCACATTATGTCACTCCACACTGTCACAGTGATGTCACTCCACACTATCACATTATATCACTCCACATTGTCATAGTGATGCCACTCCACACTATCACATTATATCACTCCACATAGTCACAGTGGTGCCACTCCACACTGTCACATTATGTCACTCCCCACTGTCACAGTGATGTCACTCCACACTGACACATTATGTCACTCCACATTGTCACAGTGATCTCACTCCACACTGTCACACCATACTGTCACATTATGTCACTCCACACTGTCATATTATGTCACTCCACACTGTCACATTATGTTACTCCACACTGTCACAGTGATATCATGCCACACTGTCACATTATGTCACTCCACACTGCCAAGTGATGTCACTCCACAATGTCACATCATGTCACACCACACTGTCACAGTGATGTCACTCCACACTGTCACATTATGTCACTCCACACTGTCACATTATGTCACTCCACACTGTCACATTATGTCACTCCACACTGTCACTATATGTCACTCCACACTGTCACAGTGATGTCACTCCACACTATCACATTATATCACTCCACATTTTCATAGTGATGCCACTCCACACTATCACATTATATCACTCCACATAGTCACAGTGGTGCCACTCCACACTGTCACATTATGTCACTCCCCACTGTCACAGTGATGTCACTCCACACTGTCACACCATACTGTCACATTATGTCACTCCACACTGTCATATTATGTCACTCCACACTGTCACATTATGTCACTCCACACTGTCACATTATGTCACTCCACATTATCACATTATATCACTCCACATTGTCACAGTGATACCACTCCATACTGTCACATTATGTCACTCCACACTGCCACAGTGATGTCACTCCACACTGTCACATTATGTAACTTCACACTGTCACAGTGAAGTCACTCCACACTGTCACAGTGATGTCACTCCACACTATCACATTATGTCACTCCACATTGTCACAGTGATGCCACTCCATACTGTCACATTATGTCACTCCACACTGCCACAGTGATGTCACTCCACACAGTCACATTATGTAACTTCACACTGTCACAGTGATGTCACTCCACACTGTCACGGTGATGTCACTCCACACTGTCACATTATGTCACACCACACTGTCACATTATGTCACTCCACACTGCCTCAGTGATGTCACTCCATACTGTCACATTATGTCACTCCACACTGCCACAGTGATGTCACTCCACACTGTCACATTATGTAACTTCACACTGTCACAGTGAAGTCACTCCACACGGTCACAGTGATGTCACACCACACTGTCACATTATGTCACTCCACACTGCCTCAGTGATGTCACTCCACACTGTCACAGTGATGTCACTCCACACTGTCACAGTGATGTCACTCCACTCTGTCACATTAAGTCACTTCACACTGTCACGGTGATGTCACTCCACACTGTCACATTATGTCACTCCACACTGTCACATTATGTCACACCACACTGTCACATTATATCACTCCACACTGCCAAGTGATGTCACTCCACAATGTCACATCATGTCACACCACACTGTCACAGTGATGTCACTCCACACTGTCACAGTGATGTCACTCCACACTGTCACATTATGTCACTCCACATTGTCACATTATGTCACTCCACACTGTCACATTATGTCACTCCACACTGTCACTATATGTCACTCCCCACTGTCGCAGTGATGTCACTCCACATTGACACAGTTATGTCACTCCACACTGTCACAGTGATCTCACTCCATACTGTCACATTATGTCACTCCACACTGTCACATTATGTAACTTCACACTGTCACAGTGAAGTCACTCCACACTGCCACAGTGATGTCACTCCACACTGTCACATTATGTAACTTCACACTGTCACAGTGAAGTCACTCCACACTGTCACAGTGATGTCACTCCACACTATCACATTATGTCACTCCACATTGTCATAGTGATGCCACTCCACACTGTCACATTATGTCACTCCCCACTGTCGCAGTGATGTCACTCCACACTGACACAGTTATGTCACTCCACACTATCACATTATATCACTCCACATTGTCATAGTGATGCCACTCCACACTATCACATTATATCACTTCACATAGTCACAGTGGTGCCACACCACACTGTCAGTGATGTCACTCCTCACTGTCACAGTGATGTCACTCCACTCTGTCACATTAAGTCACTTCACTCTGTCATTGTGATGTCACTCCACACTGTCACATTATGTCACTCCACACTGTCACATTATGTCACACCACACTGTCACATTATGTCACTCCACACTGCCTCAGTGATGTCACTCCACAATGTCACATCATGTCACACCACACTGTCACAGTGATGTCACTCCACACTGTCACAGTGATGTCACTCCACACTGTCACATTATGTCACTCCACACTGTCACATTATGTCACTCCACACTGTCACAGCGATGTCACTCCACACTATCACATTATATCACTCCACATTGTCATAGTGATGCCACTCCACACTATCACGTTATATCACTCCACATTGTCACAGTGATGCCACTCCACACTGTCACATTATGTCACTCCCCACTGTCGCAGTGATGTCACTCCACACAGACACAGTTATGTCACTCCACACTGTCACAGTGATCTCACTCCATACTGTCACATTATGTCACTCCACACTGTCACATTATGTCACTCCACACTGTCACAGTGATGTCACTCCACACTATCACATTATATCACTCCACATTGTCATAGTGATGCCACTCCACACTATCACATTATATCACTCCACATAGTCACAGTGGTGCCACTCCACACTGTCACATTATGTCACTCCCCACTGTCACAGTGATGTCACTCCACACTGACACATTATGTCACTCCACATTGTCACAGTGATCTCACTCCACACTGTCACACCATACTGTCACATTATGTCACTCCACACTGTCATATTATGTCACTCCACACTGTCACATTATGTTACTCCACACTGTCACAGTGATATCATGCCACACTGTCACATTATGTCACTCCACACTGCCAAGTGATGTCACTCCACAATGTCACATCATGTCACACCACACTGTCACAGTGATGTCACTCCACACTGTCACATTATGTCACTCCACACTGTCACATTATGTCACTCCACACTGTCACATTATGTCACTCCACACTGTCACTATATGTCACTCCACACTGTCACAGTGATGTCACTCCACACTATCACATTATATCACTCCACATTTTCATAGTGATGCCACTCCACACTATCACATTATATCACTCCACATAGTCACAGTGGTGCCACTCCACACTGTCACATTATGTCACTCCCCACTGTCACAGTGATGTCACTCCACACTGACACATTATGTCACTCCACATTGTCACAGTGATCTCACTCCACACTGTCACACCATACTGTCACATTATGTCACTCCACACTGTCATATTATGTCACTCCACACTGTCACATTATGTCACTCCACACTGTCACATTATGTCACTCCACATTATCACATTATATCACTCCACATTGTCACAGTGATACCACTCCATACTGTCACATTATGTCACTCCACACTGCCACAGTGATGTCACTCCACACTGTCACATTATGTAACTTCACACTGTCACAGTGAAGTCACTCCACACTGTCACAGTGATGTCACTCCACACTATCACATTATGTCACTCCACATTGTCACAGTGATGCCACTCCATACTGTCACATTATGTCACTCCACACTGCCACAGTGATGTCACTCCACACAGTCACATTATGTAACTTCACACTGTCACAGTGATGTCACTCCACACTGTCACGGTGATGTCACTCCACACTGTCACATTATGTCACACCACACTGTCACATTATGTCACTCCACACTGCCTCAGTGATGTCACTCCACAATGTCACATCATGTCACACCACACTGTCACAGTGATGTCACTCCACACTGTCACAGTGATGTCACTCCACTCTGTCATATTAAGTCACTTCACACTGTCACGGTGATGTCACTCCACACTGTCACATTATGTCACTCCACACTGCCTCAGTGATGTCACTCCACAATGTCACATCATGTCACACCACACTGTCACAGTGATGTCACTCCACACTGTCACATTATGTCACTCTATAGAAATGCAAGTCTTTCTTTTAGACTCCTCAACCACTAGTCTGTTTCTATCAGCCCTGTCCCATCCCTTCATAATTTGAACACTTCTATCAAATCATCCTGTAACCTTTTGTGTTCTAATGAGAACAGTCCCACCTACCCTGCACAGCACTGATTAAAAACCTTCTGACTTCTCGATGGTTATCCTGCACAATAAAATAGCTCGTGTCTATTTCAGACTGAAAAGAGCAGGGTTGGGATTTTGCCAATTAACATTATTTAATCTATATTTAGTCACTAAGGATTGTTTGCAATTAAGTTTATTAGAAAAATAACCTGACAATGTAACTGCACCTACAGATCTAAAGCCGTGCCAAAGTAAAGCAGCTCTTCAAGCTGTTCCTCCTTGTCTAACAGGGTCATTAAGAATGATTGATCGTGAGAATATTTCAAGATCAAAACGCCTGCTAGTTTTTCCAATACACACTGCACCATATGAAATTACTCAGTGACTGGGTTTCTAAAGGTCTCACATGACATTGGTTAATTATGACTGAATGAATTGCGAGTTTTAAACCAATGATTAGACCTGTAAACAAGCTTTTACATGCAGTGAAGGTTCGTTGCTTCAAGAAATTCTTAATGCAAGTATTGTCTAGAATTACATGCTGTACCCTCATAAAGCTCTACTGTAATATAGCGCTGCTTGTCAGTGGGGGGAGTGGTTCAAAAAGCACTGAGAATGGTGAAGAGAGAGACCCAAGACCAGCATAGTGCGGAAACAGGACAACTGGGGAGGGCAGGATAGTGACACTGAGAATAAATTCATCTCGGATTTGGACTGATCTTCTTTCAAACTTAGGGGGTGAAATGGGTCTTTGGCAGTGGTGCAAAACAGGAGATCGCGAATCGCCAACCCGCTTTACACCCTGCATGAATAGGAAATCAAGCGGGTGTAAAACGGGCTGCCGATTTGCCATCGCCTGTTTTGCATTACCGTCAAAGACCAATTTCAGCCCTAGAAACTCAGAGGAGATCCGAGAAAGACAAGTTAAAAACAACAACCCAGAACAACAATAAATTACATTTATATCGCACCTTTAATGTAGTAAAACGTCCCGCGGGGCTTCACGGGCGTTTTCAGACAAAATGTGACACTGAGCCAAAGAAGGAGGCATTAGGACAGGTGACCAAACGCTTGGTGAAGGAGGTTGATTTTAAGCAGTGTCTTAAAAGAGGAGGGAGAGGCGCAGAGGTTTAGGGAGAGAATTCCAGAGCTTAGGGCTAAGACGGCTGGACATCGATTAATATATTAAGAATCATCGCTGGGAACTTTCTCAGGATTGCCACCAAGGAAATCCCCCCCGGATATGTTTTCATGTCGCAATTTGTCTCATCATAAATCCCTATTTCCACATTTATAATGGAAACTGCCTCTGTAAACTATTCACGCTGTAATTACACCCTCTCAGTGTCACTATCCCGCCCTCCCCAGTTGTCCTGTTTCCGCACTATGCTGGTCTTGGGTCTCTCTCTTCACCATTCTCAGTGCTTTTTGAATCATTCCCCCACTGACAGGCAGCACTATATTACAGTAGAGCTTTATGAGGCTATAGCATGTAACTCTAGACAATACTGGCATTAGGAATTTTTTAAAGCAACGAACCTTCATTGCATGTAAAGCCTTGTTTACAGATCTAATCATCGGTTTAAAACCCGCAATTCATTCATTATAATTCCCTCCCTAACAGCACTGTGGGAGTACCTTCACCACACGGACTGCAGCGGTTTAAGAAGGCGGCTCACCACCACCACCTTCTCAAGGGCAATTAGGGATGGGCAATAAATGCTGGCCTTGCCAACGACGCCCACATCCCATGAATGAATAAAAAAAATAACATAAGGACAGAATGAAATGACTTTAAAATGGGAATTTTCCTGCACTCACTGTACCATACTGCTTTTAACCTGTCCTTTCTATAAGTAAAGCAATGTTGACTACCAATCAATTAACAAAACAGTTTGTTAGACCTCCAAAAGATTCTTAAAGCAACATTACCATTACGCTACCTATTTCCTCACTCCTTAGCTTTTTTTAACTCTTAGTTTTATAATCCAACTTTAAGTAACATCTGCTTATTTTAAATCTCTTCAAACAACCTTTGCGTGACACAGGACAGCAGCCAGCTTTAAGCCTTTGAAAATGACTAGATATGCAGAACATCACGTTACAATTTCTCATGGTAAACAGGGATGGGAAAATTTCTCGTGGATTCTCCCAAACGGCTACTATAACTTCGGCAGAAGATTGGCAGAAACACATAAAGAAAGAACCTGCATTTATATAGCGCCTTTCACAACCTCAGGACATCCCAAAGTTCTTCACAGCCAATGAATTACTGTAGGCATTTCCACTGAAGTTACAGTGGACGATTGGGATAACCCCCAAGGAAACTCCCAGCATAGTTTTTTCTTCCTGTCCTATTGGGATATTTTGGCGTGTAGCTGTCTTGAGCTACATGCAACTGATTAACTGGAGGTCCTGCTGATTTTTGAGCTGTGCAGAAATAAGCATCATCTTCCTCGAGGTCATTGAAAGGTCCCATGAAGAACCTTGAAATGGAAGCTGTGTGTCTGCTGACCATTTGTTTTCCTTCTCTTTTTTCTCAATGACATGATAGGGTTGAGAATGAATGGGTGTTGAGAACGAGTCTTCAGTTACAGATTCTAGGAACATAGGAACAGGAGTAGGCCATTTAGTTCCTCAAGCTTGTTCTGCCATTCAATTAGATCATGGCCAATCATAGCACCATCGCCATCCTGGCATCTTGCAAACACCCCAACAGAGGCTCCTGCTCATGAGGAATTACTTAGTGAGTCAGACAAGTTGTTATCAGTTAAAGCAGTGAACACTAGTGAGAATGGTAGAAACGGAGAGGTCTGTTCCTTCACAGAGGAGGCGGTGACACGAACAGCCTCAGTTGAAGAGCTGAGGGAACCCAAATGTCAGGTGGCCCAGTCTTCAAAAGAACTATGATGAGGGAGCAACAATCCCATGTGGAGCCAGTGGAGATGGTTTCTACGCAGTTGTTTGAGATGATGGATAAGTAGGAGGAGTTTGCTATGCACAGCTACAATGAATTGCAGGAGGTATCTCATGACCTGCAGAAGACCCTGTAGACAGTAACAGTCCTGGAGATTGCTCCAGATCAAGATCCCAGGAAGAGATTCTACGGACATAGGTAGCTTCAGAAGAGACAAACATTGATGCTTTCGGCAGGACAATGTCAATGTTTTCCAAGAGCTGATTGGGACTATTCAGTCTGTAATGACACCTACCCTAGGCACCTCTGAGCCTGTGCCCAGAAAGAAGAAAGAGCTTGCACTTATATAGCACCTTTCACAACCTCAGGATGTCCCAAAGTGCTTTACATCCAATTAAGTACTTTTGAACTGTAGTCACGGCTATTATGTAGGAAACATGACAGCCAATTTGTGCTTAACAAGATCCCACAAACA
>JASTWF010001127.1:0-75000 GCA_030390025.1 Squalus acanthias | reverse complement strand
ATCAGAGTAGATTATGTGCTTATGTCTGGAGTGGGACTCACAACCTTCCGACTGAGAGATGAGAGTGCTACCCACTGAGCCACGGCTGATAGTGAACGTGCACTACATATTATGACAGTGTTATGTTTACACCGACTAGATATTATTAATTAAGGGATTTGATTATTTATCCGCCTTCCACTAACAACAATGAGTGTTCTGATTTTATGTCTTGGCTCTTAATCTTGGAAATCTGTGTGAAACATGTGCTATTACAGGTGTCAGTCTTGGCAATATCACATTTCAGCATTAGTCAAAAGGTAACTTGAAGAAACACATACAATGGAAAGATTGTTTGAGTTAATTTCCCAGAAGTGACTGCAGGTAAATAGCAAGTGCTAACTAATCCATCAGAGCCTGGGACTATTTACCAAAACACTCTGACAGTACTCTACATGTTATCATGAGCAAACATCCTGAAGATTTCACAGTGAGCCAAGTGCCACAGGAGGATTTGGAATAAATGAATGAACAGGAAAGGATGCAAGTTTAAACAACTACTCTATATATTGAGCTAATTGTCCTCGATGAGCCGCAATTTCCTCCAACTAAGCATTGGGAAGACTGAAGCCATTGTATTTTGGCCCCCGGCACAAACTCTGTTCCCTAGCCTCCAATTCCATCCCCCTCTCTGGCCTACTGTATCAGGCTGAACCAGACTGTTCCCACCCCTGACATCCTATTCGATCCTGTGCTGGGCTTCTGACCCTCTTCGCTTTCCATCAACAAGACCGCCTACTCCTACCTCTGTAACATCATCCATCTCCACCCCTGCTTTAGCCCATTTGCTGCTGAAACCCTCAACCATGCTTTTGTCACTTTCAGACTTGACTATTCCCACCCTCCGTAAACTTCAGCTCATCAAAAACTCTGCTGCCGGTATCCTAAGACACACTAGGTCCTGTTCACCCATGACCCCTGTGCTCGCTGATCTACACTGGCTCCCAGTCCAGCAATGCCTCAATTTTAACATTCTTATCCTTGTGTTTCAATGCCTCAATGGCCTTACCCCTCCCTATCTCTGTAACCTCTTTCAGCCTTGTTTATCTCTTGAACTCTCCGTTTCTCCAACTCTGACCTCTTGTGCATCTCCCTTCACCTGCCAGTGGCGGCCGTGCCTTAAGCTGCCTAGGCCCCATGCTCTGGAATTCACTCCCAAAACCCTTCGGCTTCTCCACGTTCCTCTATTCCTTTAAGGCCTTCTTAAACCCACCTATTTGAACAACCTCCTAACAGCTCCTTCTTCAGCTCAATGGCCATTGTTTTTTGATCACCTCTGTCAAGTGCCTACATTAAAAGCACTATATAAATACAAAAGAAAGAACAACCTCAGGACATCCCAAAGCGCTTTACAACCACTGAAGTACAGGCGGGGTGCCTGCGCCACTGAGGGTACATCTCGGGTACCCATCAGAGGGTACCCTGAAGAGGCTAAGCAAAACCCTCCCAATTATAAATTGCGGGGGTAGGGCTGAAAACAAACTCAGTATGATGCCAAGTCCCAGGCCCAAGTCCCAGGCCTTGGCGGGCCTTACTTCCACCAGCCGGCAGGCCAGTATAAATCTCCTCACTCTGCATACCAAGGTGGCTCCTGGCCTGGAGGTTCCCCTCCCTCCAGCCCCACCCCATCTGATGCAGGTGAGCATGTTTGGGGAGGGTGGCGGAATCACTTTGAACAAAGCCCTGCGGAAGTTAGGCTGCACTCCCACCCAACATATGGCTGGAATGCACCGGAAGCCCCCCCGCAGTACTTTGGGTCCAAGGTGCATATTTGGACACGCTTCCAAAAGTCAGAAACATTGCTGAGGAAAGCTCGCTTCCATCTCCAAAGCACAAACGTGGTTTGCAGATTGTGTCTATAAAGGGGCCCAGTATAATCATGTCAATGGCCACCCGTTTATTGCCTGAGGAATTGGCATCCACCAGTTGAAAATCGCGGGGGGCCAGGAGGGGGTCACCTCGGCCGTTCCATTAACTCCCAACGGCCACCTGATCCGATTTTCAGGCTGGCCTGTAATCGGGCAAGCAGCACGCCTGCCTGTTTCGGGTGGATGGCTGCTTAAATACACAGGCCTGGGAATTTCCTGCGTATTTGCACCCAGAGACGTGTGCAATCGGGACGCAAATCAAATACGTGGCCTAAAGTTTGCCCATAAATTCCATTCCCTGGCACTAACCTGGCTTATCCTGATGACATAAAAATGAACAAAAAATGTATTTTTTTAGGCAACTGAAACTCTTTTAAAAGGATTGGGGTGGAGGGATCGATGGATGATCCCACGCGATCGAGGAGGATTCGGTGTATTGTACTCACGAGCGTAACTCACTTACATCCAAAATTGGGCATAAAATAAAAAGGGGGGTGGTGACAAATGGGGCTAAATTCTACCTCCACCCACAGCCAGAATGGAGAGGCCGGAGCCATGCTCCGGTTCAGGCCTTGTTTGACCGCCGCCAGTCAGCTGCAGGCTCGCCAATGGCGGGCAGGTTGGGCCTAAGAAGTGGGGGAGCTGATCCCTGCTCCTCCTGGCCCAACAAAAATTCTCACCAACAAAATCTCTGAGCCTTTACCTGAGTGGCCACTTTAAATTATTGGAGCTCCGCCCGTTTGTGTCTGAAAATCACAACTGGGGTGCAACGACCAGCGTAAGACCCTGGAATTTCCCTCGCAGCCTGGAATTTCCCCTTCAGGCACAACCCAGGAGTTGGACCGAAAAATGGGCCCTTTCTGCTGGAGTTAAGTGACATTAGGATACACCCAAACGTAAATCAGGGCCCAAAGAAAACGTTGAACTCACATGGCGCAAACGCCAACCAGTTCGGACCTAAAATGGTGATCAGGGTCCTATTTATGTCATAGGATCCCAATTTCCATATTAAAAGGGGCCCATTGCCTGAAACAGGCAGGTGCTTTGGATACCTGGCGCGAGGCCACTTTCAAAATGGCGCCGGCCGCATCACCGGTGTTAACGGGGGGTGGGGGGAGTAAGACTGCCAATCCCATTCATAAAAACATAAGAATTAGGGGTAGGAGTAGGCCACACGGTCCCTCGAGCCTGCCCCGCCATTCAAAAAGATCATAGCTCATCTTCGAACTCAACTCCACTTTCCCGCTCGATCCCCATTTCCCTTGATTCCCCTAGAGTCCAAACTTTGGGCCCGCAGAGGAAATTCTTAGCACATCTGAGGTGTGCGCTGATTGTCCCTTTGGCTTATAATAATTTATAGCAGTATTTGCTTTATGCTTCTTGGGAAATCACCAAACGCTTTCAAGAAAGGGAAGTCTCACATTCGCAAAAGCAACATCAAATCTACATCTTCTAAGCATTTTGGGCTGCAGGGGAGTTCTCCCCGCCGTCCTGGCCAATATTTATCCCTCAACCAACATGACTAAATAACAGATGATATGGTCATTATTTCATTGTTGTTTGTGGGAGCTTGCTGTGCGCAAATTGGTTGTCGCGTTTCCCTAGATTACAACAGTGACTACACTTTAAAAGTAATGAATTGACTTTAAAGTAGCTTGGGAGGTCCAGAGGTCGTGTAGGGCGCTGTTTAGTCTAAATGTTCCGGCCATCCTGAGCGTGGGGCAGCTTGATATGCCAGCTGGTCATTTCCTGCCCATCAATTTTGTATGTTCGTATATAAATGGAAGTTCTTTCTTTCTTTTGCATTTGGAATGTTCTGTTCATAATTTAAAGGGTTAGCTGCCTTCATCGAGGCAAAAGATTAATTTTTCTCACGGAATTGTCTCTCCTTTACTGGCATCAAAAACTGCACATTAACCAGGTACATTTTCCTAAATAATGTACAGGCACGGCCATTTTAGACCTCAGTTTTCAAATCTTTATGTAATGAGTGGGTGAGATTCAATAATAATGAAAGCAAGATCATTTTTCCTTTAGTAAATGTAATCGTACCTTCTCTGTACTTCCAATAGACTCGGAGGTATTTACAGTCTTTGTTATAGCATGATCCCCCAGCACACTGTATATACACACAGCTGCTTCTGTTAGTTTTGATATGGGTTCCATTGCTGTTCACAATAGTGTTCCTTGTATTAGGCCCGGCTCCACCCTCCTACAGTGTCAGGAATAAGGTGTTGTATGCCAACTGGCAAACCATCTATATTACATAGCCCTGGTTTTCTGAGTCAGACAAATATTTGGTTGTTCTGGCCCATGGCACAGGCTCATTTACACCGGCAGGTCGGGGGTTGTTCATTTTGCGTTTTGTGATGGGTGTCCCTCCCTCTAATTTGCATAGGCCACTGCCAAATTTTGACCAGAGAGCTTGACCTGTAGTGCACTTGGCTGGTGGGGTGGGTGGCAAAATCCGATAAAACAACAGCTCTTAACGGGCTGCAGCTCACCATGAAAGGGGAAGTTGTGGTGCAGCTGCAAAAATGGGCTAATTGTTCATAACTGCACAGCAGAGACCTATGACCAACATTGATGAGGGCGAGTAGGAGGTCATGCCGAAGGAGGTCCATCAAAAGAGAGTGACCCTACTTGGAGCTGATTGTCACCCACCTGTAAAAGCCCAGGGGCCAGCTTAATGTATGGAGATCACTAACCAAGTCAACACAGTCACCCAGCACCCAGGTCCCTCGTACGTGGCTGCAAGAGAAGATGCTGGCTGGTGTCTGAAGCAAGCGTGCTCCTCACCTTTACAAGATTCCTTGTGAACATCAGCAGTGGAAGAAACCTAAGTTGGGAACTGCCTCGTCCTCTGGAAGATACCATTTGAAGCACTGATCACAGCCACCGTCCTGTTGTACACACTTCCATCGTGCCTAAGCTGCATGGTGCACTTCACTGGAAGGTGAGATGACAGCCGAGGATGCCTCTCCTTGTCCATCTTTCATTCCCTATCCTCTAGTTCATATCTCCAAGCCCTTCCTTACAATCCACCTCTTTGGCCAAGCTTTTGGTCACCCCTCTTAATTTCTCCTTCTTTGTCTTGGCATCCATCTTTCTGATTACACCTCTGTGAAACTCTTTGGGATGTTTTTCCACGTTAAAGGCGCTATATAAATGCATATTGTTGTTTTTGCAACATACTTCTTCCCCTTTGAATCAACTCAACCCCTGTATCTTCCCCTCTCTCCTTCCTACTTGCTGTGCCATCACTCATCTCGCCCTTGACCCTGCATAAGTCATAAGTCGCGGCGAGGGGGTTTTGGGAGGGTCTCATGGGAGGAAGGGGGTGGGGGGAATCCAGGTAGGGGAGGCCCTGACTTTCTTTGTGGAGCCTGGACAAACGTGCCTGCTCTTCCTTATTCTACACAGGAAAGGTTTTCATGTACCAGAGGGCCTCTCAGTCTTCAGACCTACCTCAGTCTGGCAGGAAAAAATCCGCAACTTCCCCACTCAGGCCCCGGTTAAAAGACAATCAGAGACCTTTTGACCTTAATGGACCCTGATTTGCATAAATTCTTGAGGCCTCCACCTGCACCTTTCACGACCAAAGAACATCCCAAACCACTTTACAGCCACTGAAGTACTTTTGAAATGTAGTCACTGTTGTAATGTAGGAAACGCGGCAGCCAATTTGCACACAGCAAGCTCCCACAAACAGCAATGACCACATAATCTGTTTTAGTGATGTTGGTTGAGGGATAAATATTGCCCAGGACACTGGGGAGAACTCCCCTGCTCTTCTTCGAAATAGTGAAGGGATCATTGCCTTTGGAAGATGGAGGATAAGGGTTAGGAAATATTACGAAGGAAAGGGCGAGTGAAGGCAGAGGAAAGCGACACAATGCAAGAGAGCAAAATTTGTCATGATGTAAGGTACAAGCAAGAAAAGTGAGTTGGACTCGAAGATGTGTGCAGATTTAAAGACAAGTTCCTAGTGAAAGGGGCTGTGAAGGAGCATGGCAGTTATCTCAGTGTTAAACACTGGCACTGAACCACATCGGCTGGGAAGGCCTAGGATTTGTTTCCCAGTCTCTGTGGAGTTAGCAGATCACTGGGATAGTGGCAGGAAAGTACAATTGGCCTCAGACCCCTGAGCCAGGGAGGGAGAGGTCAGCCAGCTTTCTTGCTCCGTCTGTGCCATTAACGGTTCCTTGACCAAAGGGTATCTCCCCTGGCGAAAACCATCGCCACCACACTGTGGCACCAATGAACTGCGCTGTCTAATTTTCCTGTTTATGAAGGAGATACTTTCTCTTTAAACTGGTACCATCTGGTGCAGTTACTGTGGGCTTCTTTATATCAGTCTCATTGTCTCAAGTTCAGTAATCAATGAATATGGACAAGGGATGTCCCCTTGCCCCCTCCAACCTGAGACATGAAGTGCCTCTCGACAGGAGTGGTGAAAACAAATCATCTCCAACCCACTGGGCTGCGATCCCAGCACAGCCGCACTGAGGGAGATTAAGAAAAGGAACAAGGACACTAAATTGTTTTCCCCCCCCCCCCCCCATATTCCAATCTTCTCTCCTGTCCTGAGGTTGGTGGCCTGTCACTGTCCAGTTCCATGGGTGTCAGCAGTCCTCCTGTACCTTGACCAGGTCCTGTTAGATTGAATAGCAAGTGTCAGTAGGCTACTGCACCATGGGGGGCATCACACCTGGACCTGATCCCGTCTACACCTGATGTCTACACACACACAGAGGCACACATGTGCACACACAGGTACACGCATGCACACACATGCCTGTGCATGTGCACACTAATACACACACACACACATTTTCACACACACTCTCACACATACACTCACACACACTGTCATACTCACACACACACCTACACTCACATTCTCACTCACATTTTCTCACACTCACACTCACTCACATTTTCACACACTCACACATACACTCACACTCACTCTCACACACACTGTCACACTCACACTCACACTCACACACATTTTCTCACACTCACATTTTCACACACTCTCACACATACACTCACACTCACTCTCACACACACTGTCATACTCACACACACACCCACACTCACATTCTCACACTCACATTTTCTCACACTCACATTTTCACACTCTCACACATACACTCACTCACTCTCACACACTGTCATACTCACACACACACTCACATTCTCACACTCACATTTTCTCACACTCATATTTTCACACTCTCACACTCTCACACTGTCATACTCACACACACTCACATTCTCACACTCACATTTTCTCACTCACACACACTCACATTTTCACACACACTCTCACATACACTCACACTCACTCTCACACACACTGTCACACACTCACATTTTCACACACACACCCACACTCACATTCTCACACACTCACATACACACACCCACACTCACTCATACTCACATCACACACGCTCACACTCGCAGATTTCTTGCAGATGTCATTGGTTATGGATTAGGAGCATGAACCCTGGTTGATTTCTTTTTTCCTTCACTAACGCGATTATAGAAAATCACAGCACTGGGTCGAGAGAGCAGCAGCCTAAGTTGCCAGCGGTCAGTCATGTCCGTGTTGTATAACAGTTGTTATACTCCGAGCAGTCAGTTCCTGAGGATGTTTTCTGTACTGCCTGAGGACTTCCTTTCACTCCTAACCCACAGGTGACACTGAGAAGGTTAAAGGCCATCACTCAGCGGGAGTAATGCTTGGCAGAAGTGCGAAATATCACGGCCAAAAAAAACATGTGAAGGACAGCTGGGAAGTAACGGTGCAGCTTTCAGGGGGAAACATTGGAGATCATGAGAAGGTGACCCGGGAGGATGAGAAATACACGGGATCTTCTGTGTCATAAACCCAATGAAGGAGGCAGGGTCAAAGGTCTGGCCGAACCTACTGCTAAAGGAGTGGCAATATATCGCCTTCCTCTCTTCATCTACCTAACACTGTCCTAAATAAACATTCACAGCAAAAAGAGTGAAAACAAAGCGGAGTCTTTAGTCCTTTCCCTCCTATGACATTTTCCAAAAATTTGCTTCAGCAAACAAACTGAGCATCTGTCCAGAAATCGCCATCCCATAAAATTCCTGTTTTTTTCTCCTGCAGGGAGATCTTTGTCCTTCTGTGAAAGGCAGTGCCATGCTTCGATCAACTGTAGATCCCAGCTCGGGTTTATTGGGGTTTATTCTCTGCCCTCTCGACCTGCCCAAAAGATGCTGATTCCCTCTGGGTTACGGCCAGTCTCCAGTATCTCACCCAACACTAAAGGAACTCGAATTTATACAGCACTTTTCACATCCTCGGTTTGTCCCAGAGCAGTTACTAGCCAATGAACCCGGGAGGGAAAGACAGCGAGAGAGAGATAGGCATAGAAACAGAGTGGTAAACAGTGAGAGAGAGTAGACAGAGACAGACAGAGCGAGAGACCGAGAGAGACAGATAGCGAGCAAGAGAGAGAGAGAGATAGGCATAGAGAGAGTGGTAAACAGTGAGAGAGAGTAGACAGAGACAGACAGAGCGAGAGACCGAGAGAGACAGATAGCGAGCAAGAGAGAGAGAGATAGGCATAGAGAGAGTGGTAAACAGTGAGAGAGAGTAACAGAGACAGACAGAGCGAGAGACCGAGAGAGACAGATAGCGAGCAAGAGAGAGAGAGAGATAGGCACAGAGACAGAATGGTAAACAGTGAGAGAGAGTAACAGAGACAGACAGACAGAGAGAGCGAAATAAGAATGTCACTTGCTAACATCTATTAGACAGAGAGAGACAGAGATGGCGATAGGCAGAGCGACAGTTCCTTTCCTCATTCTTAAAATAAATCGTTTTTCGAGGGAAATAGATAGGGAGTATAGGACAGAGGTTGAGGGACCATCTGGTCTCTATCCACCCACCCATGGGAGAGTGAGTGGGATTAGGGGTTGGATTGGATGCAGAGTTAAAGGTGAGGTGAGTGACATCACGGCAAGTAGGAAGGGGAGGCTACAGGGGTTGAGTTGATTCAAAGCAGAATAAGTATGTTCCAAAAACAACATGTGCTTATAAAGCGCCTTCAGCGTAATCAGAAAAATGGACGCCAAGCCAAAGAGGAAATAATAGGAGGGGTGACCAAAAGCTTGGTAAAAGAGCTGGGTTGTAAGGAAGGACTTGAAGGTTAAGATACAGGCGGAGAGGCCGCCAATGGTGGGACAAAAGGGTCGGGGGTGGGGGGGATGGGGGGGGAGATGCACAAGAGGCCAGAAACAGAGGAACGGAGAGTTCACAAAGGAGTTGGGGAGCTGGAGGAGGTTACAGAGATAGGGAGGGACGAGGCCATGAAGGGATTGAAACACGGGCAGGTGAATTTTAAATGGATGTGTTGGGGTCTGGGAGCCAATTGTTGATCAGCAAGGGCAGGGGTGAAGGGTGAGCGGGATTTGGTGCGAGTTAGGATACAGGCAGCAGAGCTATGGATGCGCTGAAGCTTACAGAGGGTGGAAGATGGGAGGCTGGCCAGGAGAACATGGGAGCGATAAGGTGGTAAGAAGGAGGGAAGTGGGAAGGTGATGGGTTAGGGGATGCGATGGCAGCAAACTGGTGGGGGAATCGTGAGCGATTGGGGAGGGGATGCAAAGAGAGCCACAGAGGGACCTATTTCCCCTGCAACCCCCACCCCGAATGCAGGCTGCATCCATTGGTGTCTCCAATCTCCACTGAACCACTCCATCCCATTCAACACCTTCCACCTGAAAGGAAATAAGAAGAAAAAGAAGAGCTAAAGGGAGAGAGACCAGCATAGCAGAGAAAGAGAGACACAGCGGCAGGAGATAGAGCGACACACAGCAGCACAAAGACTACAGAGATAGGCAAAAGAGACCATTTCTCTGGCTTACTGTGTGCAGGGGATGGACTAGTAATATATTAAAAATCTTAGGGGGTCATTTTTGCCTGCCTCCTGCCTCTTTCATGCTGGATAATGCAACGGACAGATAATGCAGATGAGGTCCTCATCGCTGTAACCGCCTCCAGCCCTACAATCGTCCGAGATCTCTGCATTCCTCCAATTTTGACCTCTTGTGCATCCCCGATTTTCATCGCTCCCATTGGCAGTCGTGCCATAAGCTCTGGGATTCCCTCCCTAAACCTCTCTACCTCTCTCCTCCTTTAAGTCGCTCCTTAAAACCTACCTCTTTGGCCAAGCTTTTGGTCACCTGTCCTAATATCCCCTTATGTGGTTTGGTGTGAGATTTTGTTTGATAACGCTCCTGTGAAGCACCTTGGGATGTTTTTACTACGTTAAAGGCGCTATATAAATGCAAGTTGTTGTTCTAAAGTTCCTATGCATTGTATTTGTGCAGCCTCGTTGAATTAAACATTTCTCCAACACTTTGCCTTCCAATTCCCCCCACCCCCCGGCTTGATTTACAAGTGTACTGTACGTTGTCGAGCCACTGGAGTTATGCGAGAAATGTGCTCGAGCAGCCTCTTTGGGCAAGGACGGGCTTTAATCAGTCTGCAGCTCAAAGCTCTTAATCTTCTAGAGTCTGTGGGATAAGCCTGCGTGTAGTTACCGAGCCCCTTTTTACACGTTGCAGCAAGGCTGAGTGAGAAAGTGTTCACCTGCTGACAGGGACTGATGATTGATCCGGAGATCATGCCAAGAGCAGCCAGCTGAGGCTCGGCTTCGGAACGGAGGAAGAAATGACAAACAGGGCTTGGAAAGGGGTTCTTTTTTCACACAATGTGGCTTTTGTTCATCGGCTTTTTCACAACCTGAGCAGCGTGAAACCTTTTGACTTTAATCGTCACCGCTCTGCCCCACCAGTGAAACCTCAGTCTGCTCTAAAGGAATACAGCTCTCAGGCCAATTAAAACAATCCAACAATAATCATTAATTTGGAGCCTAAGGAACACTTTCGAAACGACTCAAGGTTTAATTAAAATAATGTACGCTCTGGTGATTCTCATGATGTGGAGATGCCGGTGTTGGACTGGGGTGGAAAAAAGTGAGAAGTCGCATTTACAGTAAATTTGGGTTCTGTCCAACCAAAAAGAGGAACACCAGGTTATAGTCCAACAGCTTTATTTGAAATCACAGGTGACGAAGGAGCAGCGCTCCGAAAGCTTGTGATTTCAAATAAAGCTGTTGGACTATAACCTGGTGTTCCTCTTTTTGGTTGAACAGAACCCAATTTTACTGTAAATCAATTAAAACTTTAAATGAAACTTAATAAATCAAATTAAAATTTGGAAGTCCGGGGTGACGATGCACTCCAGTCCCCGCGGCGCCCACCGGTCGCGGAAAAACTCAAGCATGCCGGCGGACACCGCGTGCTCCATCTCCAGGGCCACCCGGGCGCGAACATGGCCGCGGAAGAGAGGCAGGCAATCGGGCCGAACGACCCCCTCGACCGCCCGCTGCCTGGACCAATTAATGGCTTTCTTGGCCAGGCCCAGGAGCAGTCCTACGAGGAGGTCCTCCGACCTACCCGCTCCCCTCCGCACCGGGTGACCGTAGATCAGGAGCGTGGGGCTGAAGTGCAACCAGAAATTGAGGAGCAGCCCCTTCAAATAATGAAAGAGGGGCTGCAACCTCTCACATTCAATATAAATGTGATAGACGGACTCCTCCAGGCCGCAGAAATGGCAAGCAGCCTGGGAGTCCGTAAACCTATTTAAAATCCTATTGCACGGGACTGCTCCGTGCAACACCCTCCAGGCCAAGTCCCCAATAGAACAAGGGAAGACTCCCGCGTAGAGAGCCTTCCAATGGGGACCTTCGCCTCTGCCGGACGGCAGGATGGTACGCCAAGGCGTGTCCGGACGGCAGACGAAGATGGCAAAGTGGAGAGTGTGCAGGAGCAGCCCGTACAGGAAACGCCTCCGTGCGGATTGAAAGGGCACGGAGGGCATTTCTCCGAGAAGGCTCAAGTGGTGAGGCGGCGGCTCCCGAGGGAGGATTCGGGGCCGGGCGCCGATAAGGAATTCCGTCCGAACGGGGGTCAGTTCGGACGGGATCGCCCCACGTGCTTGAGCCTCCTCGACACACCTAGTGGAGACGGGGCCCAGTGCCACTTTTAGCGACTCGATGGCTTTGACCGCGAGCCGGACGTTGACCCAGGACATGCGACTCGCCAACTCCTCCGGCGCCATCCAGCCCGCTCCTCCGCCATCGAGCAGGTCCCCGACTCTGGTCACCTTACCGGGCACAGCCCTGCCCTCCGCCAGCCAGCCGAACCCGCGGTCGTGGAGGTGCGGATTCCTGAACAGCGGCTCCCGAAGGACGGCCGCCGCTCCTGACGGGGGAGAACTGCGCTCGGAGGCGACGCTGTTCCAAACCCATAGCAGTTCCTGGTAGAAGACAGGCAGCTCCCGCAGGCTGGCACGCGTGCCACCCACTCTCACAAACAGGAGCTGCGTGTCGTAATTGAGGCCGTGCAGCTGGCGGAAGAAATACGTCGCCAGCGCACGCCACCTAGGAGGATTCTCCACGTACAGGTATCTCTGCAGCGTCTGAAGACGGAAAGTCGCCGCCTGGGTGCGAAGGCACACCAGCGCCTGACCGCCCTCCCTAAGCGGGAGACTCAAAACCGCGGCAGAGACCCAGTGCTTCCTTTTGTCCCAGAAGAAGTCGACGAGCTTCTTCTGCATCTTGGCGACAAACGCAGGGGGAGGGATCAAAGTGACCAACCGGTACCACAACATGGCGGCCACCAGCTGGTTTATGACCAGCGCTCGACCCCTGTAGGACAACACTCGGAGCAATCCTGTCCAGCGCCCTAGGCGAGCGGTGACTTTGGCCTCCAGCTCTTGCCAGTTCGCCGGCCAGGCGTCCTCGGCCGGGCTGAGGTAGACTCCCAGGTAGAGGAGGTGCGTGGTGCTCCAGGCGAAAGGCCCGAACTCCTCCGGCAGGGAGTCCACCTGCCATGGGCCCACCAGGAGTCCAGAACATTTCTCCCAGTTGATCTTGGCGGAGGATGCGCCCGAGTAAATCTGCTGGCATTCTCGCATCCTCCGCAAGTCGACGGGATCCGTGACCGCGAGGAGCACGTCATCGGCGTAAGCCGAGAGGACCACCTCCACGCCCGGCCCTTGCAGAGCCAGTCCCGTCAACCTCTTCCGCAAGAGGCGCAGGAAAGGCTCCACGCAAACGGCGTATAACTGACCGGACATGGGGCATCCCTGACGCACCCCCCTCCCGAAGCGAAGGGGCGCCGTCAAAGACCCGTTAACTTTAATGAGACACTCCGCGGCGGCGTACAGAAGTCGGATCCGGGCGACGAAATGCGTCCCGAACCCGAATGCGCGCAGAGTCCCGAAAAGATACTCGTGATCCACCCTGTCGAACGCCTTCTCCTGATCCAGGGAAAGGAAGGCGACCGACAGACCAGCCCTCTGGGAATGGTGGACCAGGTCCCGGACCAGATGGATGTTATCGTGGATACTCCGGCCCGGGACCGTGTAGGACTGGTCGGGGTGGATCATGCGGGCCAGCACGGTGCCAAGGCGAGCAGACATAGCCCTGGCGAAAATTTTGTAGTCCGTGCTGAGGAGGGAGACCGGGCGCCAGTTCTTAAGTAGGCGGAGATCGCCCTTCTTGGGCAGCAGGACGATGACCGCCCTGCGCCAAGAGAGGGGCATCTCCCCGGTCGCCAGACTTTCCCCCAGGACCCGCGCGTAGTCGTCCCCCAAGACGTCCCAGAACGCCCTGTGGAACTCCACGGTCAGCCCGTCCAGCCCCGGGGACTTGCCCCTCGAGAGCTGGCGCAGGGCGCCGGTCAGCTCCGCCAGGCTTAGCGGAGCTTCTAAATTCTCGGCGCCCTCCGGGCCGACCTTCGGCAGGTCCTCCCACAAAACTCTGCGCGCATCCTCGCTGGATGGATCCGAAGAGAACAGAGCCCCGTAATGGCCCGGGCCTCCGCGCTGATGCCCTCCGGATCCGAGACCAGAGATCCGTCGTCGGCCAGCAGCCCCAAGAGCTGCTTACGGACCCCCCTGTCTTTTTTCCAGCGAGTAGAAGAAGGGGGAGCCGCGGTCCAGGTCCCGCAGGAACTGGATCCGCGACCTCACGTACGCGCCTCGGGACCCGACCAGCTGCAGGTCCTTCAGCGCGCCCTTCTTCTCTTCGTACACCTTCCGCAGGGCCGGGTCCTCGACGACTTGACCGAGACGGGACTCCAGGTCGAGCACTTCTTTCTCCAATCGCCCGACCCGGGCCTCCCGCCTCTTGGTCGACCCCTTCGCGTACTCCTGACAGAAGACGCGGACGTGAGCCTTGCCCACGTCCCACCATAGCCTCAAGGAGGGGAAGCCTCCCCGCTTCCTTCTCCAGTCGGCCCAGAACCGGCGAAACGAATCCCGGAACCGCGCGTCCTCCAGCAGCAGGTTGTTAAAATGCCAGTACGCGGACCCCCCACCGCGCGCGCAGCGGAGCGAGCTCCGCCCACACCAGGTGGTGGTCCGTGCACGGCACCGGCCGCATGGAAGCCGCCGGAACGCAGGAGACGTACGCCCGGGAAATGTAAAGGCGGTCGATTCTGGACCTTCCTCCTCCAGACCTCACGCTCGTGAAGGCGCTGGAGTCGGGATGGAGATTTCGCCAGACGTCCACCAAGTCGAAGGACCCGACCAGGTCCCGCAACTTCTCCATCGCCGCCGGGCTTCGCGGGGGACCCGACCGGTCCCGCGCCTCGAGGGTACAATTGAAATCCCCCCCGAGGATGACGCACTCGCCCACGTCGATGGAGCCCAGAAGAGCGGACACTTCTCCGAAGAAGCGCACTTGCTGCGCACCGGTCCGGGGGGCGTACACGTTCACTAAATGGAGCGGCACGCCTCCCAGGCGAACAGTGACCTGGAGCAAGCGGCCCGGCACGTGCTCCTTGACCCTCAAGATCTCCGGCTGAAAATGCGGGGCCAGCAAGACAGCCACCCCGCAGGAATTGTTGGAGAGGTGACTCATGCTGACCCCTCCTTGCCACTCCAGGAGCCACGTGGCCTCGTCTCCCGGAACGGTGTGGGTTTCTTGCAGGAAGCACACCGCATATTTCCCGTCCCGAAGGACCGAGAAGTTATTGAATCTACGGTGCGCCTCCCTGCTGCCGTTGATGTTGAGGCTGGCTATGGTTACCTTCATCTCAGAAGCATAGTGCAACCTCTACCTAACGGAGGGGAGGGAGCGCGGTCACTGACGACCGCCACTCCCTCAGCAGCCCAGTGTGGAAACTCTTGAGCCGACGCAGCTCGAGCCGGCCAACGTCCTTGTCCGCGCCCATGATTTTAACGGCGGCGCGGACGGACACGACGAGCAGCGCCAGCTCCGACCACTTGTCGAGGGCCAGCCGGATTTTTTTGTGACGACCCTGGCTCATGGCCATAAAATCCCGGAGTTCCCCTACGGGGATGAGGGGAGAGTCGGTGAAGGGCGCGAGGGCGTCCATCACCTCGTTGCCGATGGACTCCAAATCGTCCTCGATGCCCCCCACCGAGTCCCCGTCCTCCTCCGGGAGGTCGTCACCGGCGGCCGACCCGTCCGTCGCACAGGGTGCAGCGAACGGCTCGGCCGCACCGGCCGGCCCCGCCTCCGTCACGATCCCACCCCCAGGATCGGTGGCAGAGGAGTCCACCCTGGGCTCCTTCAGGGGCGCCGGGCCGGGAGGCGGCGGCGGCGGTTCGGGGCCCCCCCCCGCCTCAGGCGCCGGGGCGACCGGAGAAACCGGGGAGAAAATAATCCCAAATTCCTCCAGCACGTCCGGCGCCAACAACAGAGACGGAGTCAGGGGGCTTTCCGTCTCCCCGCCACCAACCACCGACCCAGCGGGCTGGGGATTGCTACACTCCTCCACCAGGTCGAGCAGTCCCTGGGAGATGTCTGGGTTATAAAAGGCGGGCTCGGCTTCAGCCTCTTTGGCCTCGCCCGCCCCAGTCCCCAGGACGCCCGACCCGGCGAGGAGCAACGGTTCCGGAACTACATTTCCCTCCGCGGGTTGTTCCGCGCCCCCCCCCACGGGCAGGGTCTCTTCCCCATCCCCGGGAGGCACAGGTCGGACAGACTCGGCTGTCTCACCCTCCCGAGGGACAGACGACCCCTGCCGATCGCGCGCGACGATGACGGTGGTGGGGTGGGGCGCAGCACCCGCGGCGGGCGACTGCCCCCCTTTTGCGGAGGGACCTTCCTCCTCGCAGTCCTCCTGCTGGGGGCGGAGCTTTCTTTTTAACAAGTTGGGGCCCGGAGAGGGGGAGGCCTCCATGTCTGCTGGGGCCTCCCTCTCTGCCCCCTTCCGACGACTGGGTTTCTTGGGCCCCTCGGGCCCGAGCCCGGCCGCAGGTCTTGAGTTAGCTGCCTCAGCAGTTGCGGTCACGGTCACGGGCCCGGGCACGAGGACCCCCCCAGTCTCATGCGTCCCGACCAACTCCGCGATGTACTCGGGCGTGAGTTCGGTCAACTCCGATGTTTCCTCCACGAGGGGATCCGCCCCAGGTGTTTATTTTTCCTATGCGCCTTCCTTCCCCCCGGACGCTCTCCCTCCCCCCCGCCGGAGGCCGTGGTGGTGTTGGCCTCCGATTTCGACCGCGCATCCGTCGCCGTCGACGCGCGGACAGTATCAGGGGGAGGGGGGGCGGCGGCGCCAACCCTGGCCGCGCCAGGTGTCGTGGCGGCCTTGGAGGCGGGGCAGTTTTTGCGGACGTGCCCCACCTCCTTACAGGCGTAGCACCGCACGCCGTCCGAGGTCCAGAAGACGAGGTGGGCGGTCCCCCCGTGGAGCACCGTGAACGCGCCATCCGCGTCCTCCTCCCGCGCCAGCCGGACGAAAAGCTGGCGCCGGAAGGAGAAGACGTGCCGAAGGCTGGCTTCCCGGAAGCCGAGCGGGATGGGTGTGATCCCCGACCTCACCTCCCCCAGTTGACGTAGGTGGGGGAGGAGGAGCTCACCCGGAACAAAGGGCGGGACGTTGGAAACCACAATCCTTTGCGCGGTGGCCTCAAGGGGGTCCACCGGCAGGAAGGTCCCGCCCACGGTGAGCCCCTTCTCGATGGCCAGGGACACCGCCCGCTCCGACCCCAGGAAGAACACAGCCTTGCCGTACATTTTAGAGGCGGCGACGATGGCTGAAGGGCCGACAACCCCAGCCATGGCTTTTACGCACGCCTCTATTGTCATATTGGGGTGAGTGTAGCTCTTGACCCCATTCTTCCTCGTAAGGAGGGTAAAAGGTGACGGGGTAACAGGAGGACTCGTGGCTGCGGCCGCGGCTGCCACGCTCGCATACGTCCTCGCTGCCCCCGCCACCGACGAAGATGTACTCGCCATAATGGAGGGTTCTTTAAGGGCTACACTCACCCCAAGTCACAGGCCTGGAGGTGTTAATGGCCTCGGTTTTTTTTTGTTTTTGTTTTCCCCTGAGCAGAGGGAGCTCTTAAATTGAAGGCACACCTCTCCCTTTAGTTGATTGAATTGGGAGAGGGGCCTTCTCCCCTCTGCTCAATAGGTACTTAATTAAAATAGATTGAGGTGCCTCTTAGAGAGAGAGGCAAAGAGAGACAAGAGACAAAGAGAGAGAGAGAGGGGGGGTGGGAAGGAGGGAAGCCGCAAGGGTAGGGTCGCCACTCAGGATGGTGGGTGGGTGGGTGTTGGCAGGGGGGTGCACTCTCCGATGTAATAAAAGTCTTTGGTGGTGGTGGTCTTCTGGTGGGGGGAGAAGATGTCTTCACCTGGGATAGCTGGAGATGCCCAGGCTCAGTCTTGCACCAGGTCTTAACGATGCCCAATTAGATTAAATTAATTGGGGACTTCACCTAGGCAGCTCCAGCTGTCCCAGGTCAGGCAATGCGAAGGGGTGTTTAATATGGTGTGTGCGGCCTAGCTTTTACAAAAGCCACACACACACCCCTTGGATGTTCCGGCCCTCTTCTTTTCTTCTTTCCTCCCCCACCTACAAAACAAAGTCTCTGGGAGAGTGCACCAGAATCACACCCACCTGTAGCTGATATTCTTTCTTTCCTCCCTCCTTCCAAACAGATGATGTTTGTTGGTATGTTTTCTCCCCTCTCTCCCTCTCCTAAAATGGAGGCCAATTGAGGAGGCAGTGTTGGAAAGGCCTCTCCTCTGGTGTTTGATGGCCTTGGCCTTCCCTTCTTTTCCCTCTCCTCTCCTGTCCTCTCTCTCCAGGCACCTCAGTTGTGGTTGTGGATGTGTTGGTGGTGGTCTGCTGTCTGGTCTCCTTCTCCTCTTCCTGGTCACAGAGACCACCACTCTGCTCCTGCTGCTGCTTCTCCTCAGTCAGCAGCTCCGAAAGCTTGTGATTTCAAATAAAGCTGTTGGACTATAACCTGGTGTTCATCTTTTTGGTTGAACCCAAATTTACTGTAAATCAATTAAAACTTGAAATGAAACTTAATAAATCAAATTAAAATTTGAAAGTCCGGGGTGACGATGCACTCCAGTCCCCGCGGCGCCCACCGGTCGCGGAAAAACTCAAGCGTGCCGGCGGACACCGCGTGCTCCATCTCCAGGGCCACCCGGGCGCGAACATGGCCGCGGAAGAGAGGCAGGCAATCGGGCCGAACGACCCCCTCGACCGCCCGCTGCCTGGACCAATTAATGGCTTTCTTGGCCAGGCCCAGGAGCAGTCCTACGAGGAGGTCCTCCGACCTACCCGCTCCCCTCCGCACCGGGTGACCGTAGATCAGGAGCGTGGGGCTGAAGTGCAACCAGAAATTGAGGAGCAGCCCCTTCAAATAATGAAAGAGGGGCTGCAACCTCTCACACTCAATATAAATGTGATAGACGGACTCCTCTAGGCCGCAGAAATGACAAGCAGCCTGGGAGTCCGTAAACCTACTTAAAATCCTATTGCACGGGACTGCTCCGTGCAACACCCTCCAGGCCAAGTCCCCAATAGAACAAGGGAAGACTCCCGCGTAGAGAGCCTTCCAATGGGGACCTTCGCCTCCGCCGGACGGCAGGATGGTACGCCAAGGCGTGTCCGGACGGCAGACGAAGATGGCAAAGTGGAGAGTGTGCAGGAGCAGCCCGTACAGGAAACGCCTCCGTGCGGATTGAAAGGGCACGGAGGGCATTTCTCCGAGAAGGCTCAAGTGGTGAGGCGGCGGCTCCCGAGGGAGGATTCGGGGCCGGGCGCCGATAAGGAATTCCGTCCGAACGGGGGTCAGTTCGGACGGGATCGCCCCACGTGCTTGAGCCTCCTCGACACACCTAGTGGAGACGGGGCCCAGTGCCACTTTTAGCGACTCGATGGCTTTGACCGCGAGCCGGACGTTGACCCAAGACATGCGCCTCGCCAACTCCTCCGGCGCCATCCAGCCCGCTCCTCCGCCATCGAGCAGGTCCCCGACTCTGGTCACCTTACCGGGCACAGCCCTGCCCTCCGCCAGCCAGCCGAACCCGCGGTCGTGGAGGTGCGGATTCCTGAACAGCGGCTCCCGAAGGACGGCCGCCGCTCCTGACGGGGGAGAACTGCGCTCGGAGGCGACGCTGTTCCAAACCCATAGCAGTTCCTGGTAGAAGACAGGCAGCTCCCGCAGGCTGGCACGCGTGCCACCCACTCTCACAAACAGGAGCTGCGTGTCGTAATTGAGGCCGTGCAGCTGGCGGAAGAAATACGTCGCCAGCGCACGCCACCTAGGAGGATTCTCCACGTACAGGTATCTCTGCAGCGTCTGAAGACGGAAAGTCGCCGCCTGGGTGCGAAGGCACACCAGCGCCTGACCGCCCTCCCTAAGCGGGAGACTCAAAACCGCGGCAGAGACCCAGTGCTTCCTTTTGTCCCAGAAGAAGTCGACGAGCTTCTTCTGCATCTTGGCGACAAACGCAGGGGGAGGGATCAAAGTGATCAACCGGTACCACAACATGGCGGCCACCAGCTGGTTTATGACCAGCGCTCGACCCCTGTAGGACAACACTCGGAGCAGTCCTGTCCAGCGTCCTAGGCGAGCGGTGACTTTGGCCTCCAGCTCTTGCCAGTTCGCCGGCCAGGCGTCCTCGGCCGGGCTGAGGTAGACTCCCAGGTAGAGGAGGTGCGTGGTGCTCCAGGCGAAAGGCCCGAACTCCTCCGGCAGGGAGTCCACCTGCCATGGGCCCACCAGGAGTCCAGAACATTTCTCCCAGTTGATCTTGGCGGAGGATGCGTCCGAGTAAATCTGCTGGCATTCTCGCATCCTCCGCAAGTCGACGGGATCCGTGACCGCGAGGAGCACGTCATCGGCGTAAGCCGAGAGGACCACCTCCACGCCCGGCCCTTGCAGAGCCAGTCCCGTCAACCTCTTCCGCAAGAGGCGCAGGAAAGGCTCCACGCAAACGGCGTATAACTGACCGGACATGGGGCATCCCTGACGCACCCCCCTCCCGAAGCGAAGGGGCGCCATCAAAGACCCGTTAACTTTAATGAGACACTCCGCGGCGGCGTACAGAAGTCGGATCCGGGCGACGAAATGCGTCCCGAACCCGAATGCGCGCAGAGTCCCGAAAAGATACTCGTGATCCACCCTGTCGAACGCCTTCTCCTGATCCAGGGAAAGGAAGGCGACCGACAGACCAGCCCTCTGGGAATGGTGGACCAGGTCCCGGACCAGATGGATGTTATCGTGGATACTCCGGCCCGGGACCGTGTAGGACTGGTCGGGGTGGATCATGCGGGCCAGCACGGTGCCAAGGCGAGCAGACATAGCCCTGGCGAAAATTTTGTAGTCCGTGCTGAGGAGGGAGACCGGGCGCCAGTTCTTAAGTAGGCGGAGATCGCCCTTCTTGGGCAGCAGGACGATGACCGCCCTGCGCCAAGAGAGGGGCATCTCCCCGGTCGCCAGACTTTCCCCCAGGACCCGCGCGTAGTCGTCCCCCAAGACGTCCCAGAACGCCCTGTGGAACTCCACGGTCAGCCCGTCCAGCCCCGGGGACTTGCCCCTCGAGAGCTGGCGCAGGGCGCCGGTCAGCTCCGCCAGGCTTAGCGGAGCTTCTAAATTCTCGGCGCCCTCCGGGCCGACCTTCGGCAGGTCCTCCCACAAAACTCTGCGCGCATCCTCGCTGGACGGATCCGAAGAGAACAGAGCCCCGTAATAGGCCCGGGCCTCCGCGCTGATGCCCTCCGGATCAGAGACCAGAGATCCGTCGTCGGCCAGCAGCCCCAAGAGCTGCTTACGGACCCCCCGTCTTTTTTCCAGCGAGTAGAAGAAGGGGGAGCCGCGGTCTAGGTCCCGCAGGAACTGGATCCGCGACCTCACGTACGCGCCTCGGGACCCGACCAGCTGCAGGTCCTTCAGCGCGCCCTTCTTCTCTTCGTACACCTTCCGCAGGGCCGGGTCCTCGACGACTTGACCGAGACGGGACTCCAGGTCGAGCACTTCTTTCTCCAATCGCCCGACCCGGGCCTCCCGCCTCTTGGTCGACCCCTTCGCGTACTCCTGACAGAAGACGCGGACGTGAGCCTTGCCCACGTCCCACCATAGCCTCAAGGAGGGGAAGCCTCCCCGCTTCCTTCTCCAGTCGGCCCAGAACCGGCGAAACGAATCCCGGAACCGCGCGTCCTCCAGCAGCAGGTTGTTAAAATGCCAGTACGCGGACCCCCCACCGCGCGCGCAGCGGAGCGAGCTCCGCCCACACCAGGTGGTGGTCCGTGCACGGCACCGGCCGCATGGAAGCCGCCGGAACGCAGGAGACGTACGCCCGGGAAATGTAAAGGCGGTCGATTCTGGACCTTCCTCCTCCAGACCTCACGCTCGTGAAGGCGCTGGAGTCGGGATGGAGATTTCGCCAGACGTCCACCAAGTCGAAGGACCCGACCAGGTCCCGCAACTTCTCCATCGCCGCCGGGCTTCGCGGGGGACCCGACCGGTCCCGCGCCTCGAGGGTACAATTGAAATCCCCCCCGAGGATGACGCACTCGCCCACGTCGATGGAGCCCAGAAGAGCGGACACTTCTCCGAAGAAGCGCACTTGCTGCGCACCGGTCCGGGGGGCGTACACGTTCACTAAATGGAGCGGCACGCCTCCCAGGCGAACAGTGACCTGGAGCAAGCGGCCCGGCACGTGCTCCTTGACCCTCAAGATCTCCGGCTGAAAATGCGGGGCCAGCAAGACAGCCACCCCGCAGGAATTGTTGGAGAGGTGACTCATGCTGACCCCTCCTTGCCACTCCAGGAGCCACGTGGCCTCGTCTCCCGGAACGGTGTGGGTTTCTTGCAGGAAGCACACCGCATATTTCCCGTCCCGAAGGACCGAGAAGTTATTGAATCTACGGCGCGCCTCCCTGCTGCCGTTGATGTTGAGGCTGGCTATGGTTATCTTCATCTCAGAAGCATAGTGCAACCTCTACCTAACGGAGGGGAGGGAGGGCGGTCACTGACGACCGCCACTCCCTCAGCAGCCCAGTGTGGAAACTCTTGAGCCGACGCAGCTCGAGCCGGCCAACGTCCTTGTCCGCGCCCATGATTTTAACGGCGGCGCGGACGGACACGACGAGCAGCGCCAGCTCCGACCACTTGTCGAGGGCCAGCCGGATCTTCTTATGACGACCCTGGCTCACGGCCATAAAATCCCGGAGTTCCCCTACGGGGATGAGGGGAGAGTCGGTGAAGGGCACGAGGGCGTCCATCGCCTCGCTGCTGATGGACTCCAAATCTTCCTCAGCGCCCAACACCGAGTCCCCGTCCTCCTCCGGGAGGTCGTCACCGGCGGCCGACCCGTCCGTCGCACAGGGTGCAGCGAACGGCTCGGCCGCACCGGCCGGCCCCGCCTCCGTCACGATCCCACCCCCAGGATCGGTGGCAGAGGAGTCCACCCTGGGCTCCTTCAGGGGCGCCGGGCCGGGAGGCGGCGGCGGCGGTTCGGGGCCCCCCCCCCGCCTCAGGCGCCGGAGCGACCGGAGAAACCGGGGAGAAAATAATCCCAAATTCCTCCAGCACGTCCGGCGCCAACAACAGAGACGGAGTCAGGGGGCTTTCCGTCTCCCCGCCACCAACCTCCGACCCAGCGGGCTGGGGATTGCTACACTCCTCCACCAGGTCGAGCAGTCCCTGGGAGATGTCTGGGTTATAAAAGGCGGGCTCGGCTTCAGCCTTTTTGGCCTCGCCCGCCCCAGTCCCCAGGACGCCCGACCCGGCGAGGAGCAACGGTTCAGGTTCTACATTTCCCTCCGCGGGTTGTTCCGCGCCCCCCCCCACGGGCAGGGTCTCTTCCCCATCCCCGGGAGGCACAGGTCGGACAGACTCGGCTGTCTCACCCTCCCGAGGGACAGACGACCCCTGCCGATCGCGCGCGACGATGACGGTGGTGGGGTGGGGCGCAGCACCCGCGGCGGGCGACTGCCCCCCTTTTGCGGAGGGACCTTCCTCCTCGCAGTCCTCCTGCTGGGGGCGGAGCTTTCTTTTTAACAAGTTGGGGCCCGGAGAGGGGGAGGCCTCCATGTCTGCTGGGGCCTCCCTCTCTGCCCCCTTCCGACGACTGGGTTTCTTGGGCCCCTCGGGCCCGAGCCCGGCCGCAGGTCTTGATTCAGCTGCCTCAGCAGTTGCGGTCACGGTCGCGGGCCCGGGCACGAGGACCCCCCCAGTCTCATGCGTCCCGACCAACTCCGCCATGTACTCGGGCGTGAGTTCGGTCAATTCCGATGTTTCCTCCGCGAGGGGATCCGCCCTTAGGTGTTTAGTTTTCCTACGCGCCTTCCTTCCCCCCGGACGCTCTCCCTCCTCCCCGCCGGAGGCCGTGGTGGTGTTGGCCTCCGATTTCGACCGCGCATCCGTCACCGTCGACGCGCGGACAGTATCAGGGGGAGGGGGGGCGGCGGCGCCAACCCTGGCCGCGCCAGGTGTCGTGGCGGCCTTGGAGGCGGGGCAGTTTTTGCGGACGTGCCCCACCTCCTTACAGGCGTAGCACCGCACGCCGTCCGAGGTCCAGAAGACGCGGTGGGTGGTCCCCCCGTGGAGCACCGTGAACGCGCCATCCGCGTCCTCCTCCCGCGCCAGCCGGACGAAAAGCTGGCGCCGGAAGGAGAAGACGTGCCGAAGGCTGGCTTCCCGGAAGCCGAGCGGGATGGGTGTGATCCCCGACCTCACCTCCCCCAGTTGACGTAGGTGGGGGAGGAGGAGCTCACCCGGAACAAAGGGCGGGACGTTGGAAACCACAATCCTTTGCGCGGTGGCCTCAAGGGGGTCCACCGGCAGGAAGGTCCCGCCCACGGTGAGCCCCTTCTCGATGGCCAGGGACACCGCCCGCTCCGACCCCAGGAAGAACACAGCCTTGCCGTACATTTTAGAGGCGGCGACGACGGCTGAAGGGCCGACAACCCCAGCCATGGCTTTTACACACGCCTCTATAGTCATGTTGGGGTGAGTGTAGCTCTTGACCCCATTCTTCCTCGTAAGGAGGGTAAAAGGTGACGGGGTAACAGGAGGACTCGTGGCTGCGGCCGTGGCCGCGGCTGCCACGCTCGCGTACGTCCTCGCTGCCCCCGCCACCGGCGAAGATGTGGTCGCCATAATGGAGGGTTCTTTAAGGGCTACACTCACCCCAAGTCACAGGCCTGAAGGTGTTAATGGCCTCGGTTTTTTATTTCTGGTTTCCCCTGAGCAGAGGGAGCTCTTAAATTGAAGGCACACCTCTCCCTTTAGTTGATTGAATTGGGAGAGGGGCCTTCTCCCCTCTGCTCAATGGGTACTTAATTAAAAATAGATGAGGTGCCTCTTGGAGAGAGAGGCAGAGAGAGACAAGAGACAAAGAGAGAGAGAGAGGGGGGGTGGGAAGGAGGGAAGCCGCAAGGGCAGGGTCGCCACTCAGGATGGTAGGTGGGTGGGTGTTTGGCAGGGGGGTGCACTCTCCGATGTAATACCAGTCTTTGGTGGTGGTCTTCTGGTGGGGGGAGAAGATGTCTTCACCTGGGATAGCTGGAGATGCCCAGGCTCAGTCCTGCACCAGGTCTTAACGATGCCCAATTGGATATAATTAATTGGGGAACTTCACCTAGGCAGCTCCAGCTGTCCCAGGTCAGGCAATGGGAAAGGGGTGTTTAATATGGTGTGTGCGGCCTAGGTTTTACAGAAACCACACACACACACCCCTTAGATGTTCCGGCCCTCTTCTTTTCTTCTTTCCTCCCCCCACCTACAAAACAAAGTCTCTGGGAGAGTGCCCCAGAATCACACCCACCTGTAGCTGATATTCTTTCCTTCCTCCCTCCTTCCAAACAGATGATGGATGTTTGTGATGTTTTTCTCCCCTCTCTCCCTCTCCTAAAATGGAGGCCAATTGAGGAGGCAGTGTGGAAAGGCCTCTCCTCTGTTGTTAATGGCTTTGGCCTTCTTTTTTTTTCTTTCTCCTCTCCTGTCCTCTCTCTCCAGGCACCTCAGTTGTAGTTGTTGGTTGTAGGTTGTTGGTGGTGGCCTGCTGCCTGGTCTCCTTCTCCTTCTCCTCTTCCTGCTCACAGAGACCACCACTCTGCTGCTGCTGCTTCAGCTGCTCACTCTCCTTCTACTGGCTGCTGAGGCTATAACCTGGTGTTGTGCGACTTCTCACTGGTGATTCTCCACTGTATGTTAATTATGAGAAGTCGCACAACACCAGGTTATAGTCCAACAGTTTTATTTGAAAATGTTAATTAGGCAGAGCCTGCCATCTCCGGCTAGCAATTCAGGTGTGCTTGTTGTTTTTCCTCTACAAGGTTTAGAGGATTTGAGAGGTTTGGTAGGTTAAGCAATCAAAGGTACTTGATTAGTGCGGATCAATGAAGTGGGGAACTGCAGTAATGGATTCTGAAGCACATGATCGCACTGCGGTGAGCTGGATTTTATGGTGAGTAAAATGTTAATAATGAATGTACCGCACATTTGAATGAATTAGGACTGCACGTGGTTAACATGCACCTAGTGAGGATTTGAGGGCTCAAACTCTGTTCAAAGCTAATTATATGACAGAACTATTTAGCAATCTGTATATTAATAGGGTAGATGTAGAGAAGATGCTTCCACTTGTGGGAGAGTCCAAAACTAGGGGCCATAAATATAAGATAGTCACTAATATGTCTAATAAGGAATTCAGGAGAAATTTCTTTACACGAGAGTGGTTAGAATGTGGAACTTGCTACCACAGGGAGTAGTTGAGGGGAATAGTATAGATGCATTTAAGGGGAAGCTAAATAAGTACATGTGGGAAAAAGGAATAGAAGGTTATGTTGATAGGGTGAGATGAAGAAGGGTGGAAGGAGGGTGATCAGTTGGGCCAAATGGCCTGTTTCTCTGCTGTAAATACGATGTCATTAATTGGTCAGATTTTGTGGTCAGCGGGAAAGAATGACGTCAAGTCATTCGTTACACTTGCACTTTCTCATAGACTGTTTATGGGCTTTTACATTGGAATTTCCTGTCCGCCAACTAGCCAAAAAGCACGGCGCCATCTACAGGGCATCGGGGACCTGTGTGAACAGGGCAAGTAACCGTTAGTCTCCTTAACCAATCAGATTGAAGAATCATGAATGAGCAGCGCAGAGTCTGAACCAGGAAGTGTCAGTTAGAATGTCAAATCAGGTACAGAAAGTGAAATAAAAAGAAGGAAAGAAAGATGGGATTAAGAGAGAGGGGAAAAGAGACAGAGCGAAAAAGTTAAAAAAAAATTACATTTTTAGATTTTTTTTAAATCTCCAACAATAATTAAAATCTAAACATGCTAAGGTTAAATTTCAGTTCCAGTAATTAAGATTTACCACACCGTTAAAAGAGTACTTACACTGGAATGATCAAGCCCTAACTTTTTCAGGTAAGTTTAGTGGGTCTATATCAGGTAAGTACAGCAGCTTCATGCCGTTCCATGTATTTCAATGCCAAGATACCATTCTCGCACAGCTTCTGGAGGAGCAGGGCACCTTGGACAGCAACTTCCTGATTTACGCATTTAACTATGCATGTGCGGTCGCTAGAGGTTGCTGTCCGATTTACACGTTAATGATGGTGAGCGCTGTTAGCCTCATCGTTATTTGCATCGCAAAACTGGAAACAGTTTCTCCTTATTTACTCTATCAAAATGGTTCATGATTTTGAACACCTCTATCAAATCTCCTCTTAACCTTCTCTGCTCTAAGGAGAACAACCCCAGCTTCTCCAGTCTCTCCACATAACTGAAGTCTCTCATCCCTGGTACCATTCTAGTAAATCTATTCTGCACCCTCTCCAGGGCCTTCACATCCTTCATAGAGTGTGGTGCCCAGAACTGAACTCAATACTCCAGCTGAGGCCTAACCAGTGTCTTATAAAGGTTTAGTATAACTTCCTTGCTTTTGTGCTCTATTCCTCTGTTAATAAAGCCAAGGATCCCATATGCTTTTTTAACAGCCTTCTCAACTTGTCTTGAAACCTTTAACGATTTGTGTACCTACACCCCCAGGTCTCTCTATTCCTGCACCCCCTTTAAAATTGTACCATTTAGTTTATATTGCCTCTCCTCATTCTTCCTACCAAAATGTATCATTTCACACTTCTCAGTGTTAAATTTCATCTACCACGTGTCTGCCTATTTCACCAGTCTGTCTGTGTCCTCCTGAAGTCTGTTACTATCCTCCTCATTGTTTACTACATTTCAGAGTTTCGTGTCATCTGCAAACTTTGAAATTATGTCCTGTGTACCCAAGTCCAGGTCATTAATATATCAAAAAGAGCTGTGGTCCTAATACCGACCCCTGGGGAACGCCACTGTATACTTCCCTCCAATCTGAAAAACAACCGTTCACCACTACTCTCTGCTTTCTGTCCCTTAGCTAATTCCGTATCCACGCTGCCACTGTCCCTTTATTCCATGGGCTTTAGTTTTGCTAACAAGTCTATTATGTGGTACTTTGTCAAATGCCTTTTGAAAGTCCATGTACACAACATCAACTGCACTGCCCTCATCAACCCTCTCGGTTACTTCATCAAAGAACTCAATCAAGTTAGTCAAACACGCTTTGCCTTTAACAAATCCATACTGACTTTCATTTATTAGCCCATACTTTTCCAAGTGACAATTAATTTTGTCTCGGATTATTGTCACTAAAAGTTTCTCCACTACCGACGATAGGCTGACTGGCCTGTACTTGGCAGGTTTATCCCTCTCACCTTTTACAGGGATGTAACATGTTCAATCCTCCAATCCTCTGGCACTACCCCCATATTCAAGGAGGATTGGAAGATTGTGGCCAGAGCCTCTGCAATTTCAACCCTTACTTCCCTCAGTTACCTAGGATGCATCCCATCTGGCACACGTGACTTTTCTACTTTGAGGACTGCCAACCTTTTAAGTACCTCCTCTTCATCTATTTTTATCCTATCCAATGTCTCTACTACCTCCTCCTTTACTGTGACATTGGCAGCCTCCTCTTTAGCCAGTGTCAGCTGTGGCTCAGATGGTAGCACACTTGCCTCTGAGTCAGAAGGTTGTGGGTTCAAGTCCCACTCCAGGGACTTGAGCACATAAAGCTAGGCTGACACTCCAGTGCAGTGCTGAGGGAATGCTGCACTGTCAGAGGTGCTGTCGTTTGGATGAGATGTTAAACTGAGGCCCTCTCTACTCTCTCAAGTGGATGTAAAAGATCCCATGGCACTATTTCGAAGAAGAGCAGTGGAGTTATCCCCAGTGTCCTAGCCAATATTTATCCCTCAACCAACATCACATTGCTGTTTGCAAATTGGCTGCCACGTTTCCCCATTACAACAGTGATTCCACTTCAAAAGTACTTTATTGACTGTAAAGCACTTTGGGGCATCCGGTGGTCGTGAGAGGTGCTATATAAATGCAAGTCTTTCTTTCTTCTCTAGTGAAGACAGATGCAAAGTACTCATTTAGTAACTCAGCCATGCCCTCTGTCTCCTCAAGAAGATCTCCTATTTGGTCCCTAATTGGCCTACCTTTCCTTTGACTACCCTGTTCCTATTTATATACTTATAAAAGACTTTTGAGTTCCCTTTTAAGTTAACTTAAATTTATGCCCTTTAGTTACCAACTACCAACCAGTGGAATTACAGCGCCTCATCAAAATCTCGTGTTGTTTTGAACTCCATTATCAGAGCACCTGTTAACCTTCTCTGCTCAAAGAAAATCAGCCCAGTTTCTCTCATTTATAATGCCTCTCCTCTGCTGACTCTCCTCTGCACCCTCTCCATGGCCTTGACATCCTTCCTAAAGTAAGGCACCCAGAACTGGGCCCAATATGCTAACTGTGGCCTGAGCAGTGATTGTATCGGTTTAATTGCATTCGTACTCTACGCACCTATAAATAACGCTTCAACCTAACCCACCCAGGGTGAAACTGACGGGATCGGATCTGCCGCCCGTTTCCGGCCCATCTTAACCTCTGTTGACAATCGGGCAGGGTGTAAATTGGGCTGCTCCACCTTAGGATCCCGTATGCATTTTTTATAACTGTTACAACTTGTCCTCCCACTTTGAAAGATTTGTGTACCTGACTTCCTAAATCTCTCTGTGCCTCTACTCCTTTTAAAGTCCAACCATTTAGTATATATTTCCTCTCCTAATTCTTCCTCCCAAAATAATCACTTCACATTTATCTGCATTGAACTGATCCTATTTGCCCATCCTACTAACTCTGTCTCCTGAACAGAAAGCAAAATACTGCAGCTGCTGGCAATCTGAGGTGAAAACAGAAAATGCTGGAAACACTCAGCGGGTCAGGCAGCATCTGTGGAGAGAGAAACAGAGTTAAAGTTTGGGTATAAATCCTCCCTCAGAACTGGAAGATATTCCAGATGAACAGCCTATAAGGAGGAGTAGAGCGAGGGGAAGGGGGAAGGAGAAAGAAAACACGTAGAACGAGCACACACACAAGGAAAGAAATAGAATGACCAGTAAAGGTGGCGAACAGGAGATGGCTAAATGGCAGAAGTAATATCAGCAGGAGACAAAAGGAGGCCCAATGAGAAAAAGCAAGGAAATAAAAATCATTTACGAGATACAGAGAGCAATGTTCTCGCTAAGCTTTGTGCGCGTGCGGCCACACAGTAATCCGAAAGGTCCCGCGGAGGCCGCTCACTGGATTTTACATTAAATTTGAAACCGCGCATTAAAGAAACAGGCCGCGCAGAACAAAGGGCAGCTTTCAGGGAACATTGACAGAGAGGGGTAGATTTTGACTTTGTGCGATAATGTAAAACGGGTGATAGTGAGTTGGCAGCCCGTTTTACATCTCTCCCCGTTTTTATTCCCATTGAAGTTAATCGTGGCTCAGTGGTAGCACTCTCACCTCTGAGTCTGAAGGTTATGGTTTCATGTGAAACTCCAGAGACTTGAGCACACACTCCAGGCTGACACTTCAGTGCAGTACTGAGGGAGTGCTGCACTGTCGGAGGTGCCGTCTTTCGGATAAGACTTTAAACCAAGGTCCCATCTGACCTCTCAGGTGGACGTAAAAGAACCTGCGGCACTATTTCGAAGAAGAGCAGGGGAGTTCTCCCCAGGGTCCTGGCCAATGTATATCCCTCAACCAACATCACTAAAACAGATTATCTAGACATTTATTTCATTGCTGTTTGTGGGACCTTGCTGTGTGCAAATTGGCTGCCATGTTTCCTACAATGAAACAGTGACTACACTTCAAAAATACTTAATTAGTTGTAAAGTGCTTTGGGACGTCCTGAGATCATGAAAGGTGCTATATAAATGCAAGTTGGGGATGTGTTTAAGGGGAAGCTAGATAAACACATGAGGGAGAAAGGAATAGAAGGATATGCTGATAAGGTTAGATGAAGAGGGTTGGAGGGCGGCTCGTGTGGAGCATAAACGCCGGCAAAGACCAGTTCGGCCAAATGGCCTGTTTCTGTGCTGTGAATTCTATGTAATTCCATGTAATGTAAGTCTTTCCTTCCTTTTAATGGAAATAAAAATGGGGAGAGATGTAAAACGTGCTGCTGATTCGCTGTCACCCGTTTTATACTATCGCACAAAGTCAAGATCCACCCCAGAGTGTGTGAATAGTTGAGGGGGGTTAGGTAAGTTGGGGATAGGCAGATACAAATGGAAGTGTTAAAAACTAGCAAAGTGGAGCAGGCACCAGTGGCCCATGAGTCTGGTGGAAGATAAAAGCAAGTTGACACCAAGAGTCCCACCTCTTCTCACTCGGCGCACTGAGCCCGTGTGGAAACTCCTCGCCTGGCAGTCTCCTCGGGTGGCCACATGGCTGACCTCATGTGGGAGGAGGGCAGAAGCTCCACCCCAAATAAGGCCCGGCGGAAACTGGCAGAGAAGGCCGGATGGGGCCTAACTCCCAGACCTCCTGCCACACTGCCGTGGGAGTGCGCCAGAATATCCATCAACCAATCAGAAAAACACTCAGTCCACTGTCTCTGAGGAGATCGTGTTCAAATTTAAGGCACAGTGTCCCACTGTGGCAGCTTCTCACACAGCCCATCACTATCCCCAAGACTTTCCACCCTGGCTGCTTCCGTTATGCCTGGAAACCAGTGTGGCTCCTGAGGAAAAGCTGCCTCGACCCTTCGACTGTGGGAAGAAGGGGATTCACCTCCCCTTGCAACAGAGAAACTACTGACTCATTGTGAGCAACAACACCAGAGACTTGCTAGTGTATAGAGAAGAACGATGCAGCTACCACACACTTAATCCACCACACACCAGATGTCCGCAGTTTCTTGCTGATGCAAAATAATCTTAAAAGCAAAGGGAAAGAAAGCCAGTCATTTAATGCTGGGTGCTTCTGACCTGCAGCACCTAGCATTTTCAATCAGCATAGCTTCCCCCACCAAAAAAACAATTGACCTGAAAAGGTCATCTCCTTTTGCCTTGCACCATCAGCCCTTTAGTCATTTAATCTCTCCTGCCTTCCGCCCTATCACAAACCTTCCCTTTTGTTCTTTCCTCCACTCCCCCCTTTCCCTGCCTCTCTACTTGCTTAAAATCTGTAACATCTCTAACTTTTTCCAGTTCTGATGAAAGGTCATCGAGCTGAAACGTTTACTCTGTTTCTCTCTCCACAGATGCTGCCTGACCTGCTGAGTGTTTCCAGCATTTTCTGTTTTTATTTCAGATTTCCAGCATCCGCAGTATTTTGCTTTTGACCTGAAAAGGTGTTTACTTAACAACAATCGGGCTCTGTGGCCATAAAAGAACAGCATTCTAACTTAGCAGTATAATAATACACCGTGCATTTCATGCTCTTTAAAGGACAGGGAGCAGCTCCACAGGAGGGCTACTTATTCACACTGAAAAACGGGACGTTCTAAACGGGGGCAATTTTAACCTAACTTTACCTTCGGGAAACAGATGGGCTCGAGTGTAATGCTGGCTTTACACCCCACCTGATATTACTCTCTGCTGCAGTCACTAGAGTAATATTGGGCGGGGTGTTCCACCCAATCCCATGGGTCTCCCCCCCCCCCGCAAGTTAGGCTAAAATTCCCCCCTATTTAGAGTGTACCATCACATTGTTAATGCATAATAAAGAGAGTTGACGCCATTCCAAAGCCATACTCAGAGAATCTTAGAAGCTTACAGCATGAAAAAAGACCATTCGGCCCATTGTATCTGTGCCGACTCTTCGCTAGACCAATCCAAAACTACTCCTATTGCCCTGTGCTCTCTTGCCAGCGCCATATACCATCTTCTGCTTTAAATATTTATCCAATTTCCCCTTAAACGATGCAGTGATTTCTGCCACACCCATTAAGGGGTGATCTAATTGAGGTGTTTAAGATGATTAACGGATTTGATAGGATAGATAGAAACTATTTCCTCTGGTGGGGAATCCAGAACAAGTGGGCATAACCTTAAAATTAGAGCTAGGCCGTTCAGGAGTGATGTCAGGACACAAAGGGTGGCGGAAATCTGGAACCCTCTCCCCAAAAGGCTGTGATTGCTGGGGGTCAATTGAAATTTTCAAAACTAAGATTGATAGTTTTTTGTTGAGTAAGGGTATCAAAGACTATGGAACCAAGGCGGATAAATGGAGTTGAGGTACAGCCATGATCTAACTGAATGGGGGGACAGGCTCGAGGGGCTGAATGGGGGGACAGGCTCGAGGGGTTGAATGGGGGGACAGGCTCGAGGGGCTGAATGGGGGGACAGGCTCGAGGGGCTGAATGGGGGGACAGGCTCGAGGGGCTGAATGGGGGAACAGGCTCGAGGGGCTGAATGGGGGGACAGGCTCGAGGGGCTGAATGGGGGGACAGGTTCGAGGGGCTGAATGGGGGGACAGGCTCGAGGGGCTGAATGGGGGGACAGGCTCGAGGGGTTGAATGGGGTGACAGGCTCGAGGGGCTGAATGGGGTGACAGGCTTGAGGGGCTGAATGGGGGGACAGGCTCGAGGGGCTGAATGGGGGGACAGGCTCGAGGGGCTGAATGGCCTCCTCCTGTTCCTATGCTCCATTTCCAATTGCTGGAAAAAGCACACAGAAAACAGCAACCTATAGAAAATGTTGTTAAATCAGCTCCGTGAAAGGTCTCACTGACTAACTAATGCCTGCAGTGTCACCAACAGGATTTACAATGTATCAACAAAGCTGAGAACTTTGGCCAATTTCATTGGCTCAGGCAGGGTTACCAAGGCCTGACAGTTACCCACAATCATGTCGGTTAACCTCAGTTGGTTTCAGTCTCGCCTCTGAGTCAGAAGTTCGTGGTTCAATCCCCTCTCCAGAGACTTGACTGACTTGATCCCAATACTCCTCACATTTTGAAGCACGCTTGGGATGCAGTGGCAGCGGGAGACTATTGGCCAGGACACAGATGCTGTCAGATTGTCGTAAAAACCCAACTGGTTCACTAAAACCTGCCGTTCTTACCTAGTCTGGCCTATACATGACTCCAGTCCCCCACCAACGTGGTTAGGGTAGAACTTGACTTTGTGTGATAGTGTAAATCAGGTAGGCAGCCTGTTTTACATCTCTCCCTATTTTTAATTGCATTGAGCTCAGAGGAAGAGTGATACCCAATGAGCCACACTGACCACTTAGAAATTAAAACATCTCTAAATTCAACCCTATGTGATCTTGAGCTGAACGTCCAACCCCATATTGTCTCCATCACAAAAAACACCTACTTCCACCTCTGTAATATCGCCCGCCTCCGCCCTGCCTCAGCCCATCTGCTGCTGAAACCTTCATCCATGCCTTTATTACCTCCAGACTTGACTATTCCAATGGACTCCTCGCCAATTTTCTATCAACCACCCTCCATAAACTGCTGCCCGTATCCCCGTCACTCCTGTCCTCACTGGCCTGCATTGTTACATTGCTCCAGGACCACCAACGCCTCAAATTTAAAATTCTCATCCTCGTGTTTAAATCCCTTCATGGCCTCACCCCCTCCCTACTTCTGTAAACGCCTCCAGCTCAACAATCCCTCCAACTCTGGTCTCTTGTGCATCTCCCACTTCCTTTGCCGCACCATTGGTGGCCATGCCTTCAGCTGTCTAGGCCATACGCTATGGAATTCCCTCTCTCCTTTAGCCCCTCCTTTGGCTCTGTCTCTGCGAAGTGCCTGGGACATTTTTCTAGGTTAAAATAAATGCAAGTTGTTGTTATGAATTCAAATTTCCCCTATTGTGTGTATGTTCTCGTTTCACAATATAGCAGGGCAGCTGAACTGAAAGCTGAGCAAAATAAATTGCACCAAACCAATTTAAGATACTTAGTGGTTTACGTAGACCTTTGCCCAGTAGATCTTTAAATTGCCCAGTATGTGCCAAAAATTCTGGGATCTATTGAATTCAAAACATATTTTTGGTTCATCTTGAATTCATGGTTTATGGGGCCCATATTTTTCATACTGTATGTCTAACGCTATTAGTAATCTTCTAACGTGCCATCCTGTATATCATTAGTTCATCATTCATTGTGGTCCTAGAGAAACACAGTAATTAGCAATGCTTTCACTCGAGCAGAAGTGTGAGAAAGCCTGTGTGGGCTTTTAAATATCTTTATAAACAGTATCACAGTACCAATAATGAACACGTCCGGAGGCAACACAACAAATAAGTGATGGGATTTATTATTTAGTTTCAGCCTTGGTTCAGTGGGTAGTACTCTCGCCTCTGAATCAGAAGGTCATGGGTTCAAGTCCCACTCTAGAGACTTGAACACATAGGCCCAAAAATTAGTGCCGCTACGCGAGAGTACGCACTGCGTACTCTCGCGTATTCTGTCTCCAATTGCCGGTTTTCTGCATGCACCGCGCATGCGCTGAAAACCGGCACTTGGTGAATGGAAAAGGGGGCGGTTCCTAGGTGAACCGCGTGCGCGCTACAGGCTGCGCGCACGCTGTGCACTTAGTGGTTTCAACGCGCAGGTAAATATGGAAGATTTTACACATAAAAAAAGGAGGAGTAAGACCCACTTTTAACAAGGTAAGTAGTGAATTAAGTATTATTTTGAATTTTTTTTAACAGGTATATCTTTTTTAGAGACTTTAAAGACAGGTAAGTTTATTTTTATAACTTTTTAAAAGATTTTAAATTTTTTCAAAAATTTTATTTTTTATTTAAAATGGTTAATTTATTTAACTATACTTATTTTATTAATGTGATGGGTTTTTTTTTATTTAATTGAGGTTTAGCTGTTATTTTGGGGGGCTATAGTATTCATAGCTTTCACAGCACTTATGTGAAAGTTATGAATGGAAGATGGTGTGCTGCCATTGGCTCTAACTGAGTCACGTGATCCCACAGCTCGCACTAATTAACTACGCCGGTGGGATACGCAAGCCCAGCACAGCAGCTGTCCAGAACATCAAGTTCATGCGAGCTGGAACTGAAAAAGCCAATGCGGAGTGAGAGATCGCGGGGAGGCCTTACCCTCGCACGAAGGCTTCCTCGCGAATTTTTGGGCCATAATCTAGACTGCCGCTACAGAGGGAGTGCTGCACTGTTGGAGGTGCTGTCTTTTGGATGTGCTGTCTTTGAGATGTTATACTGCCCCCTCAGGTGGACGTAAAAGATCCCATGGCACTCTTCGAAGAAGAACAGGGGAATTCTCCCTGATGGCCTGGCTAATATTTATCCCTCAACCAACACCTAAAAACAGATGATTTGTTTTGTGGGACCTTACTGTGCGCAAATTGGCTACCATGTTTCCTACAAAACAACAGTGACTACACTTCATAAGTAATTAATTGGCTGTAAAGCGCTTTGGGACATCCTGAGGTTGTGAAAGGCGCAAGTCTTTCTTTTTTTTTAATGACTTTGTTTTATAGGTAACGTAAATTGAGAGTCTGGACCCAATTGCCTCTCAGGGCGAGGAGTTTCCCTCTGATTTACTCTGACTGCAGACTCAGGCCGCATTTACATTGTTGCTGCCCTGATGCTACAGCTGTATTGTGACTATACCCTCAGGCAGTGTTGTCCAATACAGTAGCCACCAGCCACATGTGGCTCATTGGGAATCCAGATGTGGCTAATTGCATTTTTGAATAAAAATGAGTGATAGACATTATCGTTGGGCCTGTGATTTCAATACTCCTATCTGCATGGCATATGCATGTGAACTTTAACCTTTTTGTGCGCTTGTTGGTAAAATGCTAAGATGAAAAGCAGAGTGTGCGAGTGTGTTTTGATCGTTGTGAGCTCTTTACTTCCTTGGTTACTGAATGGTGGGAGCTGTTTATTAAGTAAATATACACGTGTGAAGTACATTTAACTGTATTGTGTGAGTGTGTGTAAGGAGTTTTCTACTAAAATAAGTACATGTGGCTAAAACTGACATCCCTACATCCTTCATCCCACCAATGGCGGCCGTGCCTTCAGCTGCCTCGGCCCTAAGCTCTGGAATTTCCTCCCTAAACCTCTCCACCTCGCTCTCCTTTAAGATGCTGCTTAAAACCTACCTTTTCGACCAAGCTTTTGGCCACCTGTCTTCATGTGTCCTTCTTTGGCTTGGTGTCAAATTTTGTTTGAAAACGCTCCTGTGCAGCGCCTTGGGACTTTTCACCAAGTTAAAGGCACTATATAAATGCAGGCTGTTGTTGTTGTATCGTGCCAGCGAGTCGTGTGAACGCGGTTTAGGAGGCGGAAGCAGCGCCACATCCTTTTACAATGCCAGGGCTCCGTAGGGTCACGGACCCTCCCAGATTGCAATGGAGTCTCCCAGAATGAAAGTTTAATCTCGGACAAGCCTGCGAGCAACCTGGGAGAAAAATCATAGGGAGATCGGAATTACTGGATGAAAAAAGATCGTGGTCCATCTAGTTCACCGTCTACCACCCTGATATTCAGATGATACAGTAACGGAGTTGTTGATTAATCAGAGCAATCAATCTCTATCGACTGGTCTACAACAGAGGCAAACATGTGGTGAGCTAAACCCCAGTGGTGGAGAGCTTTGGGAACCATAGGTCCAAAGTTACCTGTTCATCCATAAGTCTATCTCTGGCAGGACTCACAACAAACAGTAGGGGTGCAACACGCCCAGGATGCAATGCGGCTCTGGCCTGATACACAATCCGTAAAACCACGTGATGGATAGAGAGGTTGAGGGCATAGTAGCCTAGGGTGACCATAAGTCCCCGTTTCTGGGCAAACAATGTCCCCAGAAGAGTCCCCAGTTCAAAAACTTGTCACCGAATACACACACATTCAAATCAGGAGCCACGTGACCCCGAGCTGCCCTGCGGTCGGTCAAAAAAGTGGGCGGGTGGGTTCCGATTGGTGGGAGGGATGTCAATCTCCTGTTTTCAACTAGTAGAAGGGGTAGACTCGCTGAGGGACTTTAATGTATGCAGAGATCGCGCTCTGTGGCCGCAGTGCGCATGCTCTGCCCTATTGTAGCCGCCATTATGGACTGAGTGATGTGTCAGGAGATCGGTGGCCGGGTTGTAGGGGTTGGGGCGGTTGGAGGCGGAAGGTTGTGCGAGGAAACCTCTCTGAATACGGTCCAACCAGAGGTGGTAAGCCTAGGCCTACGGGAGGCAGATCTAACATCTGCTCGCCCCCGTTCCCACAGGAAGCTCGCGTGGCCAAATCTTTGTGGCCGGCGACCCTAGCGTTATTGCCCTTTTGTCCTCCCCCACCATGTCCGGACGCCAGACATTTTGGCCCAGGTACACCACTGGTCCTGATGAAATTTGGGTCCTAGGCCTTCACTGCAGCCACTGAATAATGCCAGCCGTTATCATTTTCAAATCAGTGACTTATAAATCATCCTCAGTATCGTTCAACGTGGATGAGAACTGACTTTAAGGGGGCTGGATTTATTCTTCAGTAAATAAGGTGTCAATGAAATGCCTAACCAGCATCTAACCTACACTTCCTGCTATTTCCTGTTTTAACGGATCCCAGCAATATGTTAACAATTTCCCATCATTTCTCTGTTTATTCTGGAATGAAACACACAATGGATGATACTGCTTCATTATTTCTGGAACAGTTTGACTGTGAACTAAAGCTAGGACACTAATCATCTACCCACCCACATCCTGCCGCCACAATCATGCTACCGTCGCCTCTGAATCAGTTGGTTGTGGGTTCGAGCCCCACTCCAAGATTTGAGCACAAAATCCAGGCTGACACTCCAGTGCAGTACTGAGGGAGCGCTGCACTGTCAGAGGTGGCGTCTTTCGGATGCCCATTCAGGTGGATGTAACAGACCCCATGGCAGTATTCAAAGAAGAGCAGGGGAGTTCTCCCCAGTGTCCTGGCCAATATTTATCCCTCAACCAACAACTAAAAAAAAATTATCTGGTCATTATCACATTGCTGTTTGTGGGAGCATGCTGTGCTCAAATTGGCTGCTGCAGATACTGGTGTGCAGAAAACATTTTCTTTTGCAGGCTAGGCCCCTATCTTCTGCATCTCTGTCCTCTTTCCTACAACAGTGACTACACTTCAAAAGTACTTCATTGGCTTTAAAGCGCTTTGGGACGTCCTGGGGTTGTGAAAGGCGCTGTAGAAATGCAAGTTCTTTCTTTTCTCGTTGAAGCCAATTGACAATTTACACGAGCAAAGCCTTTTAATTTTTGAATCAATGAGGTTTTTATACTGAATGATGCCATGAATCTCCTGCAAACAACCAACTGCAGCAGCTCAAGCTTTCTGCACCTTTTTAATGGATTGGCAGTTTTCAGACTTGCTCAGTTCTGTCAAACTCTTTCCGATATGCGATTGCTATTAGATCATTTTCTCTTCCTTCTTGTCTCTCCCTCTTTTCTCTCACTCTCTCTATACTTTCCTCCATTTGTTAATTTGTGAATGGAGGAGAGTATAGGCGCTCTCCAGACTGAGTGTCGTGCACCACACATCTTCAAATCATTAACGATTGGCCAGTCTCCGTGTGTCGTACCATAGAGTCATCACCCGATAGTGTGCAAAAGATGCTCCAACAATGCAGGCTACAGAGAGGCCCCCTACGTCCATCCGGGACACTAGCACTGATTCTAATTTAAGTAGGAATGTCAAGATCAGCTGCCTGATCTCAGTCACATGCAGGAGGTGTACTGCTCATCCCTCGTTCCCTTGAGAAGGTGGTGGTGGGCCTTCTTCTTGAACTGCTGTAGCCCTTGTGGCGATGGTGCTTCCATGATGGTGTCGTAGGAAATTCCAGGATTCTGACAGAAGCGATGATGAAGGAACGGTGATATATGACCAAGTCAGGATGGTGTATGACTTGGAGGGGAACTGGAGGTGATGGTGTTCCCACGACATTGCCTGACAGATGGACTGAGATGCTACCTTCCTGTCCTCAACATTTGGAGCTGAAATTCCACACGGCCTTACGCTGTGACCAGGCTGACATCATTACTGGGGTTCACTTCTAGAGGGATAGAACTGAAAAGCAGAGAAGTTATGTTAAACTTATACATAACCTTGGTTAGACCACACTTGGAGTACTGTAAACAGTTCTGGTCTCCATATTACCAAAAGGATACAGAGGCACTGGAGAAGGTGGAAAAAAATTACAAGGATGATACCGGAACTGAGGGGTTATACCTATCAGGAAAGGCTGAACAAGCTGGGGCTCTTTTCTCTCGAAGACCTAATAGAGGTCTTTAAAATTATGAAAGGGTTTGATAGGCTAGATGTAGAGAAGATGTTTCCACTTGTGGGGGAGACCAAAACAAGGGGCCATAAATATAAGATAGTCACTAATAAATCCAATAGGGAATTCAGGAGAGACGAGAGTGGTAAGAATGTGGAATTCGCTACCACAAGGAGTAATTGAGGCGAATATCATAGATGCATTTAAAGGGAAGCTAGTTAAGTACATGAGGGAGAAAAGAATAGAAGGATATACTGATAGGGTTAGATCAAGAGGGGTGGGAGGAGGCTCGAATTGAGCATAACCCCGTTGGGCCGAATGGCCTGTTTCTGTGCTGTATAATCTATGTCATTCTATGTAATTACCATCAGCCTGTGCTGCCATGGCCAGGATTGACTGTAAATCCTTCAATATTAGTGGTCACACACTTCACTGCGCAGCTTCTAGGTCCTGTGTTTGACTTGTGCACAAAGCTCGACTGTACAACGGAGAATTCCAGACGTGGGCTGCAGGATTTAGAAAGGGCGCCACATTCCGAGTCTCTCCTTCTTAAAGGAATGTCAACAATCAATACACTTTCTAAACCGCAAGCAAATACCAAGCCGTATCGTTAGCTTAAATTTTAACTGTGTTTTTGCTAATTTCTGCCTTTCTGCTGATGCGATTTTGTTTAAACAGCAGGAGCTGTTGACTGGGTGGGGTGAGGTCGTGAGACTCTCAGTCTAAAGGGCATCGGATTCACGTCAGTTGAGTTAACCTGGGGCTCAGCACTGCGTGTCTGGTTCAGCTCTCTCACACTGTGGGCCACACCTCTGGAATAGCTGCCCTGCTGACAACCCCTAGAATTACTAGTTAAACTCGCTCAATGAAAACCAATATGAAATAAAAATGGAGGGGGGGGGGGTTAGAATTGAGCTTGAGAGAGGCTGATCGGCAAGCGTGACAGGTTAGTTACCCGCTCAGAACTGGCCCCTTCCTCTCGCCGCCTGCGATCTTAACCAGCAGGGTTCTGCAGGCGTCTGAGGCGGCCGCCTAAAGCAGGCATTTAGGAAAATTGGGGTGGGTTTACATCAAAAGGACCCCGATCGCATTTTAACCCGAGGCCTGAGTGGGGAAGTCGCTGTGGTTTTCCCACCAGGTGAAGGCAGGTCGGCAAGGAAGAGGCTCAAAAGTCAGAAACTTTCCTTCGTGTGGCTGAGAAGAGCAGGAGTGCTACTCCGGACCACAAAAGGAAAACAGTGGCTTCCCTTGCCCCAGACTCCCCAACACCACCCCGCCCACCACCACCACCCCTTCCACCAGGCCCTCATGAAGCCCTCTTCCTGCCACTTACCTGTGGGTCGGCGGGTGGTGAGTGGTCGAGGGCTGCTCGATCCTCCGCTGACGGCACCCCCTCCTGGACAGGAAGTGGAACGGCGGTATTTAAATGAGGCCTAGCGGTTAAACTCGCCAAAAGCCTCCTGCTGCCTCTGGCGGTTTGGACATTAACCCATCGGAAACCCACTCTGAGTTAAAATACCCCTCTCCATGACTCTGTTTAAAGTATGGAACCTGTTTTAAATTACTTCTAAAGATTCCTCTTCAGCCCAGATACAGATCGATATTTACACATGTGGAGAATTTGTTGCACTGAATTTCCATGAATTCCAGGCACCAAAGGATACAACACATTAACAAGGAAAGCCCGTGAGTTCCGATTTACTAATGCAATGGTATAACTGTGCTTACAATATTCTGCAAACATAAAGTTCAAGGGAGCGCCAACAAATAAATAGGAAGGTTCATGAGTGGTGCCTTTCCTCATCCCGTTACAATAATACAGGATCTTCACGCGTAATGTCTCGAGTATCACGCAGTAAACACCCTGCGAGTGGTTCATTCGACCAACTCCTCAGACACCAGTTAAGGAAAGTCAGCCGTGGCTCAGTGGGTAGCACTCTCGCCTCTGAGTCACGAGGTCCTGGGTTCGTAGCCCCACTCCAGAGATTTGATCCCATAATCCAGGTTGACACTCCAGTGGAGTACTGCACTGTCAGCAGGTGCCGTCCTTCAGATGAGATGTTAAACCGAGGCCCTGTCTGCCCTCTCAGGTGGACGTAAAAGATCCCACGGCACTATTTGAAGATAAGGGGAGTTCTCCCAATTTTTGCCTCTGTATATGTTTTTCCCAAATCAGATGTGAAAGAACCCGTGTGGTGTGAGTATGTACCGACAGGCCCTGGAACTCACAAAGGCATGTGCAGAATTGGAGCTCCCCCCAGTGCCCTAGTCAGGAAGTGCAAGCCCTGGTGTGCAGTCAGTCACAGCGAGGTGAGGGGGGGTGGAGCAGGGGCAAGGGGGTGGGGCAGGGCTATAATTGGGCTGAGAAGGGGAGCCATCGGCCAGGATTCCCACACTTCTTCTCACCACCCAGTAATCTCTATTTGAAAGTCCTTTTGTGGACAGGTGGGATGATGACAGGTTTAGGGTCAGGCTGAGCTGTGATGAAAGGGAGGAACTGAAAGAAATTAGTATTTGCAGGGAAATGGTGTTAGGGAAATTGACGGGATTGAAGGCCGATAAATCCCCAGGGCCTGATAATCTACATCCTAGGGTACTTAAGGAAGTGGCCCTAGAAATAGTAGATGCATTGCTGATCATCTTCCAACATTCGATGGAATCTGGAACTGTACCCATGGATTGGAGGGTAGCTAATGTTACCCCACTATTCAAAAAGGGTGGTAGAGAGAAAGCGGGGAATTACAGACCGGTAAGCCTGACATCGGTAGTGGGGAAAATGCTAGAGTCCATTATAAAGGATGTAATAGCTGAGCACTTGAAAAACAGTGACAGGATCGGACAAAGTCAACATGGATTTACAAAAGGTAAATCGTGCTTGACTAATCTACTGAATTTTTTGAGGATGTAACTGGGAAAATAGATAAGGGAGAACCAGTAGATGTGGTGTATTTGGACTTTCAAAAGGCTTTCGATAAGGTCCCGCATAAGAGATTAGCGTGGAAAGTTAAGGCACATGGGATTGGGGGCAAGGTATTGACTTGGATAGAGAACTGGTTGGCGGACAGAAAGCAGAGAGTAGGAATTAATGGGTCTTTTTCCGAGTGGCAAGCAGTGACTAGTGGGGTACCGCAGGGATCGGTCCTTGGACCCCGGCTATTCACAATATACATTAATGATCTAGATAAGGGAACTAAATGTAATATCTCCAAGTTTGCAGATGACACAAAGCTGGGTGGGAGTGTGTGCTGCGAGGAGGATACCGAGAAACTCCAGGATGATTTGGACAGGTTGGGTGAGTGGGCAGAAGTGTGGCAGATGCAATATAACGTGGATAACTGCGAGGTTATCCACTTTGGTGTCAAAAACAGAAAGGCAGACTATTATCTGAATGGCAATAGATTGGGAGAAGGGGAAGTGCAACGAGACCTGGGTGTCCTTGTGCACCAGTCGCTGAAGGTAAGAATGCAGGTGCAGCAGGCGGTGAAGAAGGCAAATGGTATGTTGGCCTTCATAGCGAAAGGGTTTGAGTATAGGAACAGGGATGTCCTGCTGCAGTTGTACAGGGCCTTGGTGAGACCACACCTTGAGTACTGTGTGCAGTTTTGGTCGCCTTATCTGAGGAAGGATGTTCTTGCCATGGAAGGAGTTCAGCGAAGATTCACAAGGCTGATACCTGGGATGGCAGGAATGACATATGAGGAGAGATTGGGTCGATTGGGCTTATACTCGCTGGAGTATAGAAGAATGAGAGGGGATCTCATCGAAACATATAAAATTCTGACAGGTCTGGACAAACTAGATGCAGGAAGAATGTTCCCGATGGTCGGAGAGTCCAGAACCAGGGGTCATAATCTAAGGATAAGGGGTAAGCCATTTAGGACAGAAATGAGGAAGAATTTCTTCACCCAGAGAGAGGTGAACCTGTGGAATTCTCTACCACAGAAGGTAGTTGAGGCCAAGTCATTAAATATATTCAAGAAGGAGTTAGATATATTTCTTAAAGCTAAAGGTATCAAGGGATATGGGGAGAAGGCAGGTACAGGGTACTGAGTTTGGATGATCAGCCATGATCTCATCGAATGGCAGAGCAGGCTCGAGGGGCCGAATGGCCTACTCCTGCTCCTATCTTCTATGTTTCTATGATTCCTGAACCGACCCCTCTCTATCTCAGGGAAATAACCTGCTGAGGCTCTCAGCCTAGGCTGACCTGCGAGGGGGGGCTACTGTGGGGCTGTTAGGACCGCGGGGACTGAGCGAAGGCCCTGGTTTGATAATAAGGTGGATCCTGCAGATGTTGAGCAGGGAGGCAGAAAATGGAGATTGTTTTATTCTGACAGGATGGGATTTAAATTCCTCGGCTGTGGGGCCACACAGCAAATAGGCCTAGAAATTTGATGATGCTGTTCCAATGTTACAGGCGTAAAACGGGCAATAATTCGTCCAATATGGCGGGCGGCCTGCTCTCACACATTCTGAGCCAGGAGTGCGTCACCCGCCATTTTCGTATAGGCATCAAAGAGGCATCCAGAACCCACCAATGAAACAGGCATTAGAATCATAGGGCGCGATCTTGCCAGCCCTGGGGAGGCGGGTATGGAGGCGGGACTGCCGGGAAAATGGCAAAATTTGGGGGTGGGTGCCCAACCCGCCTCTGCTGGGCAGGCTTAACAAGGTCAATCAAGGGAAAATTGCGTGGGTTGGCCAGAAGTTGTTGGAGGCGGGACTGAAACCCGACAAGTGGGAGTCCCGCCTCATTGGCAAAATCACCCCCAAGAATCATAGAAATTTACGGCACAGAAGGAGGCCATTCGGCCCATCGTGTCTGTGCCAGCCGGAAAAGAGCTCTCCAGCCTAATCCCACTTTCCAGCTCTTGGTCCGTAGCCCTGTAGGTTACGGCACTTCAAGTGCATGTCCAAGTACTTTTAAAATGCGATGAGGGTTTCTGCCTCGACCACCCTTTCAGGCAGTGAGTTCCAGACCCCCACCACCCTCTGGGTGAAAAAAGTTCTTCTCAACTCCCCTCTAATCCTTCTACCAATTACTTTAAATCTGTGCCCCCTGGTTGTTGACCCCTCTGCTAAGGGAAATAGGTCCTTCCTGTCCACTCTATCTAGGCTCCTCATAATTTTATAAACCTCAATCAAGTATCCCTTCAGCCTCCTCTGTTCCAAGGAAAACAACCCCAGCCTATCCAATCTTTCCTCATAGCTAAAATTCTCCAGCCCAGGCAACATCCTCGTAAATCTCCTCTGTACCCTCTCCAGTGCAATCACATCCTTCCTGTAATGTGGTGACCAGCAGTTCTCTAGCTGTGGCCTAACTAGTGTTTTATACAGTTCAAGCATAACCTCCCTGGTCTTATATTCTATGCCTCGGCTAATAAAGGAAAGTATCCCGTATGCCTTCTTAACCACCTTATCTACCTGTCCTGCTACCTTCAGGGATCTGTGGACATGCACTCCAAGGTCTCTCTGATCCTCTACACTTCTCAGTGTCCTACCATTTAATGTGTATTCCCTTGCCTTGTTAGCCCTCCCCAAATGCATTACCTCACACTTCTCCATTTGCATATGTAAATAAGGGGCCTAACACCTGTTTGGTGCCCCCTTTACCAAATTGGTTTGCCGTGTATGCCAGCGCCAGGCCAGCTGCTTTCAGAAAAGCCAGGTCCATATGCGGCCTAACCAGTGGTCCTTAAAATGGCTGCCACGAAAACTTAAGTTTTAAAAAAATACTTACCTGAATACCTCCCGGCTCCACATTAAAACCACAGGCCTCTACTGGTCACTGCTCAACCGGGCACCCATCCCACCGCCCGATCGCCGGCTTGATCCCCCTCCCAATCGCCCCCTTCTCTCCCTCTCCTGGTCTCTCCCCTTTCTTAATCAGCCCTCTTTCCCTCTCACAGTCATCCCCTCTCCCAATTACTCCCTCCCTCCCTTCACTTGAGTGAAACAAAATGAGGGCTAAATTGAGCTCTGCAGTGCCCATATTTTGGGCACTACGAGGTCTCCTACAGTGTAAAAATGGCGTCCACGATGCGCGCGCAGTTCCGACGGGGTACCTAACGACCACCGGCAGCTTGCAGAGCAGGCAGATCATGACATCAATTCAGGGTGCAATGCTGATTTGACACCAGCGTCGCCATTTTGAAGCTCTTCGCTCCAGCCTATGCCCTGTCTTAACCTCACACAGCTGAACACGCGATCAACGGCATGAAGGACCTCCCCACCAGCGCTACTTAAAGGGATCATGAACTACTTACAGGTTAGTTGCTGGATTATTTCTTCTGGCTGCTGGTACAATTCTAAGTGTTTTGGTGAGCTTTTCTATACGGCCATACGGCCCCTCGAGCCTGCTCCGCCATTCAATAAGATCATGGCTGATCTTCGACCTCAACTCCACTTTCCTGCCCGATCTCCATATCCCTTAATTCCCCTAGAGTCCAAAAATCTATCAATCTCAGCCTTGAATATACTCAACGACTCAGCATCCACAACCCTTTGGGGTAGAGAATTCCAAAGATTCACAACCCTCTGAGTGAAGAAATGCCTCCTCATCTCAGTCTTAAATGGCCTACCCCTTATCCTGAGACTATGCCCCTAGTTCTAGACTCTCCAGCCAGGGGAAACAACCTCTCAGCATCTACCCTGTCAATCCCCCTCAGAATCTTATATGTTTCAATGAGATCACCTCTCATTCTTCTAAACTCCAGAGAGTATAGGCCCATTCTACTCAATCTAATCGCAATGTAGAAATCCCGTTTCTGGCTGGGCTCTACGTGATGAGTGATACCAGTAACCTCAACCACAACACCCCATTCTCCAACAGTCCCACACTCCTTACCTTTCCTCTGTCTCTGACCATCACATCGACCTCTTTCCTACAATACAAAAATAAAAGGCAACATAAAATACACATTCCAATCCAAATTTATAAATTAAATCAGAACATAATACATACAAAAATAAACTAATCACCCTTAGTGCCTCTTCCGTGTGCCTTTGCTTCTCCTAGTGCTTCTACGAGGTGCTTTCGTAGTGGCTGCAGCATGGCTGGTGGAAGGCTAGTGACTGGTGGCAAAAACAGGAAGACAGATTATTATCTGAACAGCAATAGATTGGGAAAAGGGGAAGTGCAACGAGACCTGGGAGTCCTTGTGCACCAGTCGCTGAAGGTAAGCATGCAGGTGCAGCAGGCGGTTAAGAAGGCAAATGGTATGTTGGCCTTCATAGCGAGAGGATTCGAGTACAGGAGCAAGGATGTCTTGCTGCAGTTGTGCAGGGCCTTGGTGAGACCACACCTTGAGTATTGTGTGCAGTTTTGGTCGCCTTATCTGAGGAAGGATGTTCTTGCCATGGAGGGAGTGCAGCGAAGATTCACCAGACTGATACCCGGAATGGCAGGAATGACGTATGAAGAGAGATTGGGTCGATTGGGCTTGTATTCGCTAGAGTTTAGAAGAATGAGAGGGGATCTCATTGAAACTTATAAAATTCTAACAGGACTAGACAGACTAGATGCAGGAAGGATGTTCCCGATGGTGGGGGAGTCCAGAACCAGGGGTCACAGTCTAAGGATAAGGGGTAAGCCGTTTAGGACTGAGATGAGGAGGAATTTCTTCACCCAGAGAGTGGTGAACCTGTGGAATTCTCTACCACAAAAGGCAGTTGAGGCCAATTCATTAAATATATTCAAGAAGGAGATAGATATATTTCTTAAGGCTAAAGGGATCAAGGGATATGGGGAGAAAGCAGAGACAGGGTACTGAATTTGGATGATCACCCATGATCTCATTAAATGGCGGAGCAGGCTCGAAAGGCTGAATGGCCTACTCCTGCTCCTATCTTCTATGTTTCTATGTTTCAGTGGGGGAGACTGCAGACAGCCTTGCAGGGCGACCTCGAGCAGCTCTGGGCCTAGAAGGCCCGGCTGTAAACTGCATCATTTAGGCCAGGGCTGCAGCAGTCTGGGCTGGCTGGCTAACAGGTCACAGCAAAAGCACTGGCGGAGTGGCAGTGGTGGGAGCATGAATGCTGTCATCCTGAGAGAGGACTCCATGAAGCCACTGCCACTCCCCTGGGGCGACACCTCGGTAATCCTAGTAATCTGTTGGAGAACAGATTGCTGGAGTGCTGTGATGCCCTGGAAGCCCCTTTCAACACTGGTATCCAGAGCCATGATGGCAGCGGTCTGAGCTTGAATGACAGCAGTCTGAGCTTGAATGGCAGCAGTCTGAGATTGCATGACAGCAGTCTGAGATTGCATGACAGCAGTCTGAGCTTGAATGGCAGCAGTCTGAGCTTGAATGACAGCAGTCTGAGATTGAATGACAGCAGTCTGAGCTTGAATGACAGCAGTCTGAGCTTGAATGACAGCAGTCTGAGCTTGAATGGCAGCAGTCTGAGCTTCCACTGCAGCACTCAGACTTTTGGTGGAAGCTGCTTGTGCTGCAATGGAAGCTGAGACATCGGCCATCAGACTCTGCAGCCGGAATTTTTCGGGGGTCAGCGGTCGCGTTTGGAGGTGGGTCAGCTGGGAAAAAACATTTTTTGACAGCGGGTAGGAAACCCGCTATCAAGCCGCCTCCACGCTAGTCTCCCAGATGTTGGGTCTGTCATCGCAGAACAGACCCGACACCAAGCGGCAGGGGAGGCAATTGACATCATTAGATACATTGTTAACAGTATTTTGTGCCTACCTTTCAATTTTACGTGTTCCCCACGGGTTACCCGCTGCTCGGGGAACACGTCAGCTCAGCATGTCATGAGTGGATTCAGCATTGAATTATCTCATGACCTGACAGCTGCAAAAGTTGTATAAAAGATCCCATGTTACAGCTGTTCATTTTCAAAGCTCAGAAACTGTTGGTTACTGCATTTGGAAGACATATTGAGCTTTCTGCAGCTTGCAAGTGTTTTGAGCCAACTCTCTATCCAGTGCCACCTCAATGGAACAACCTCTCTCACCACTGATAGATTTGCTTGTCATCTCCCCTTTCCCTGCCATCTATTATTTCAGAATGGGTACGTTTACACCCTCTCACCTTGGTCCTCAGAATCTGACCACGATAAGCCCCAACACTAGCAGAACCAGGCACACCAGCAGCAACAACAACAGCAAGAGCGCCAACCTTCTCCTCAACCACCTGATGCTGCACAGGGCAGAGGGCATCAGCGCAGGGTTGTACCGCGCTGGAGGCGATACCCCCAACACAGGGTTTACAGGCAGAGGATGAGCTTCCTCAATGTGACTGAGCAGCAGTGCCAAAGGAGGCTCAGGCTATCGCGCCAGGTCGTGGCGGACATTTGCAGATTGCTGGCACAAGACCTACAGCCCAGAGGAGCGGGTGGACACCTCTTACCAGTAGCTGTCAGTCACCAACGCCCTCAACTTCTCGCCTCAGGCTCCTTCCAGGGATCTGCAGCAGACATTTGCGGTATTTCGCAGTCGACCGCCCACTGATGCATCACACAGGTCACGGATGCCCTCTTCGACAAGTCTGCCAATTATATAAACTTTGCCACTGATGACACCAGTGTTGCTGAGCGTGCACTCGGCTTTGTGGCTCTGGCTGGATTCCCACGGGTGCAGGGCGTCATCGACTGCACACATGTGGCCATCAGGACACCCCATCAGAACCCAGCAGTGTTTGTCAACCGCAAGGGCTTCCACTCCCTCAATGTGCAGCTGGTGTGCAACCATAGGAAGATCACCATCCATGTGTGCGCCAAGTTCCCTGGGAGCTGCCATGACTCTTACATCCTGCGCCAGTCCACCGTACCTCAGCTCTTCAGACCTCCAAACGGACTTTCCGGCTGGCTGCTTGGAGACAAGGGCTATCCACTGAAGAAGTGGCTCATGACACCTTTGAGGAGGCCAACAAATAAGGCTGAGGAAGATTACAATCAAAGCCTCATCTCCACCAGAAATGTCATAGAGCAGACAATAGGGTTGCTTAAAATGCGCTTCAGATGCCTGGAAAGATCTGGAGGAGCCCTTCAGTACGCACCAGCCAGGGTCTCCAGAATCGTCGTGGTCTGCTGCGCCCTGCACAACATAGCGCAGCAGCGAGGATTAGTGCTGCATGAGGAACAAGGCGCAGAGCGCACAGCCTCTTCGGAGGAGGAGGAGCGTGAGTTTGAGGACGAGGATGGTGAAGACCTTGAGGAGCCGGCGGTCCCAATGCCACCAGTACACGACCCCATTGCTGCCCATTGAGGCCAGGAATCACCTCATCATGACCAGATTTAGGTAACTTCACGCAACACAGACATGTGGCTGCCACATGCATTGGCACATTGGCATCAGCCCACATCAACACCATAAACCATCCCTACAATGACCAGTCCTTTCTTATCACTGTCACCACCGTTGCTGGAGATGAAATTAGCCCTGACCATTCACTCTGCTACTTCATCCACACACATTTGCCAAGAACCACAAAGTTAATGAATTAAATGATTTAATACACACAATTACTTTAACATAAACTTGTCAATACCATTGAAAGAAACACCCTCGTGACTCTATTTGTGTGTGATCTTTCTTTTCCAAGTGCTTCTACGTGGTGCTACCCCTGTGGCCTCAGCAGAGGTAGAGGCTGCCTCCTCAATTCCCTGCTGCGCCTGCTTAGATGCCTTTGGCGGTCGTCCTCTGGGTTTTGGAGCCTGTGTGGGCCCCGCCAAAGTCTGCTCCTCCTGCGACTATGCAGTGGCAGACTCGGCCATCGCTGTCCAGGAAAGCATCTGGGGTAGGCAAAGGGGTAGAAGTGTGAGCGCTTGAAGAGGAGCCCCCACTTCCATGTGCCCTCCCACCATCATCCCTCTCATGGGCCACCCGCACTTCTCTGCTGGCAAGGAGCTGCACATCAGTGGGGCCATGAAGACCCATGTCTATACTGACATTACTCCTAGAAAGGGCATCTATGAGCCTCTGGCTTCTCTCCTCCATAGATGCCCATGTATTCTCCATAGATGCCCATCTATTTTGAATTGAAACCATGTGCTCATGCGACTGGCGCATTGTGTCCTCCATGTAGGTGGCCATCCTATCTATGGAGGAACCTACAATCGCGAGTGCGTGCGCCACAGTGGTGCTCATGCTTGAGATGGACTCCTCCATTCTCTGCACACTCGCAGTCACCGCGGTTGCAAAACCTGTCAGAGCCTCCTGCACTTGTTCCTGCAGTTCCAGGATCGCTCTCTTCCTTGATGGCCCCAGAGGCTCAGCAGAGCTGGGAGCATCCTGCGCTTTCCAACGAGGTGTCTCCACTGCTGACCCTGTCTCCACAACCTGCTGTTGCTCACCTGTGATGTGTGAGACACCAGGTGACAACACTACTCTGTCTCGTGACGGACCCACCGAGGTGATTGTATCTGTGCTGGTGCTGGTGCTGGCTTGCCTTGTCAGAGGTGACGCTGCGCCCTCAGAGGCTGGATATATGATATATCGATTGCATATAGATACCATTATGCAGATTATGAGCATTCAATTTCTCTTGACATCAGCCCCCATATGAGTGACTGATGAATGCCATGTAGGTATATGGAAAATGATTCTGTCACCAGGTTGTTCAGATGAGCCCCTCTCTCCGTCTCCCACTTCCGGCTGGTCCTCCGCTCCAGTGATCTCCAGGGCAGCCTCCTCTGCAATTGTTAGAATGGCCAATGATTGAGGCCACCTCCCGTTCTCTCCCTCTCCCTCTTGTTGTGGGCTCTCTTCTCCTGCAAGAAGGGAAAGAAGAGAAGGTTGAGTGAGAGCGATGGAATGAATGTAAGGAATGGATGGGTTAGATCTTTAGAGGGAGACTATGATGGAGTGGGGTGGCTGTAACAAGTTGCCTCCTTTAGTGATGTTAGTTGGTGTCATTGCATTAAGATGAGGGTGAGTGTGAGGGGTGCATAGTAAGATGGGGATGTGATAATGTAGATAGATAGAGGGGGATGGGTGAAGGTGCAAGGGATCTTGCATTGAGTAGTGATGTGCAGGAGTAGGGTTGGGAATGCTGAGTGATGGGGAAGTGATAACAGGCACAGCAGCATGAAGGTAAGTGTGGCTTTATACTCACTTTTCCTGATCGTAGAAGATCATTAAAATGCTTGCAGCACTGCACCCAGGTCCTCACACCTGCCTGTGACCTCCTCAGCTATTTGCAGCCAGGCTGCCTTGGTCTCCTGGGAAGGTCTCTTCCGCCCACTGGCGTTCTTCTTCCTCTTCCTCCACTGTCTGGGCAGTTTCCAGTTCTTGAGTATCTGAAATGTAAAAGGGACAAGGGTCAGGTTGTGGTGAGGGGAGAGGAGAAAGTAAGAAGTGTGTGCTTACACCCTCTGCAGCTTCTCAGTCAGAAGAGATTGAATGATGAGGGAGAAGTGGGATGAGGGAAGGAGGATTAGGTATGTTGATACCCTCATCATCAATCGCTTCAGCCCCGCCGGTCGGTCCATGACCTCAGCGATGCTCCTTCCCATGATGGCCAGCACTTTCTCCTCCATGGGGGTTACACATGCTTGTCCATCTCCGGTTAATTCCTCCTGTCTCCTGTTGTGCGCCACCTTCTCCTGCAAGAAAGAGGGAAGTGTGTCAGTGAGTGTCGTGCAATATGTTTGGGTGATGTGGCTGTCATGGTTGAATAGCTGCCAGTGTGTGCAAGCTGTGAGATGTGGGTTTGAGGCTTGCAACAGTGCTAATTGTGTGAGGGTGAGGTGAAGCATAGGAATGCTAGGTATGAGTCCTGATTGATTGAGATTGTTGGTAGATGGGTGATGGGGGTGTGGTGAATTGAGCAGTGGATGAGACTAGTGGTGCAGTTGGTAGGATATGGCATTTGAAGATAAACTCACTGACCTTGACAACTCGTGTGAGATCACTAAACTTCTTCCTGCACTGCATCCAGATTCTTGCAGCAATTCTCCTGGCATTGACCTCCTCTGCTATCTCTTCCCACTGCCTCCTGAGCATGTGTCTGGATGGCCTCCTGCCCCCGTGAGGATACAGGACATCTCTCATTCTCTCATTCTTTCCACCTCTTCCACCAAGATCTCCAGTGCAGTGTCCGAAAACCTTGGTGCACGCTCTCTACCATGGTCAGCCATTGTTGAATCTTTTGATTCAGCACACTTTTGAAAATACTCTCAGCACCTCCAGCAGCCACAATGCACCTCCCCATTAGGAGGTGCAGGCTGACTTTAAGTAGCACCAGGCACTCGCGATAACGGGCCCGCTGCTAATGCGTGCAGACAATGAACAGCGCAGGGAGCGCTGGCTGCACGTAACAATCATGGAATTGAGCAGACAGCACGAATTTGCCGCCCTGCCTGCATTGCAATCAACGGGCGCAGGTTAATTGCACATCGCAATCCCTGCGCCCATTTTCGGGGGTTATCCAATTTAACCCCCAATAACTTTTAACTACCCAGCTCAGTTTGTGGTTCTGTCCCTCTATCATGTGGAACCTTGCCCGCGATCCCTGTGCCTGGTGCCTCTGACCCCTTGCGCCAAATGTACTTCCACTGATTGTGCGGTGATACTTCCAGAATAATTTGGCACGGCTCCTGCCACCGATCCGCCTGCCTCTGCGGTGCTCGGAGCCAACCCAGTTAATCCTCAGCCTGAAATCGCCTCAGACCTGAGAGTTTCCCGAGGTGTGGGGAGCCCCAGACTCCATGCAACTCGGATCAACAACTCCTGCAGCGACCTGTACTGGGCCAAGAAGATCAGTCCTGTACTGGGCTAAGAAGACCTGTCCTGTACTAGGCCAAGAAGACCAGGCCTGTGCTGGGCCAAGAAGGCCAGTCCTGTACTGGGCTAAGAAGACCAGTCCTGTACTGGGCTAAGAAGACCAGTCCTGTACTGGGCTAAGAAGACCAGTCCTGTACTGGGCTAAGAAGACCAGTCCTGTACTGGGCTAAGAAGACCAGTCCTGTACTGGGCTAAGAAGACCAGTCCTGTACTGGGCTAAGAAGACCAGTCCTGTACTGGGCTAAGAAGACCAGTCCTGTACTGGGCTAAGAAGACCAGTCCTGTACTGGGCTAAGAAGACCAGTCCTGTACTGGGCTAAGAAGACCAGTCCTGTACTGGGCTAAGAAGACCAGTCCTGTACTGGGCTAAGAAGACCAGTCCTGTACTGGGCTAAGAAGACCAGTCCTGTACTGGGCTAAGAAGACCAGTCCTGTGCTTGGCCAAGAAGACCAGTCCTGTACTGGGCCAAGAAGACCTGTCCTGCACTGGGCCAAGAAGACCAGTCCTGCACTGGGCCAAGAAGACCAGTCCTGTGCTTGGCCAAGAAGACCTGTCCTGCACTGGGCCAAGAAGACCAGGCCTGTACTGGGCCAAGAAGACCAGGCCTGCACTGGGCCAAGAAGACCAGGCCTGTACTGGGCCAAGAAGACCAGGCCTGCACTGGGCCAAGAAGACCAGTCCTGTGCTGGGCCAAGAAGACCTGTCCTGCACTGGGCCAAGAAGACCTGTCCTGTACTGGGCCAAGACCCCAGGCCTGTACTGGGCCAAGAAGACCAGGCCTGCACTGGGCCAAGAAGACCAGGCCTGTACTGGGCCAAGAAGACCAGGCCTGCACTGGGCCAAGAAGACCAGGCCTGTACTGGGCCAAGAAGACCAGGCCTGCACTGGGCCAAGAAGACCAGTCCTGTGCTGGGCCAAGAAGACCTGTCCTGCACTGGGCCAAGAAGACCAGGCCTGTACTGGGCCAAGACCCCAGGCCTGCACTGGGCCAAGAAGACCTGTCCTGTGCTGGGCCAAGAAGACCTGTCCTGTACTGGGCCAAGACCCCAGGCCTGCACTGGGCCAAGAAGACCTGTCCTGTGCTGGGCCAAGAAGATCAGTCCTGTACTGGGCCAAGAAGACCAGGCCTGCACTGGGCCAAGAAGACCAGGCCTGTACTGGGCCACTCTAATCTCCTCTTCCATCACCTGCTCATCTATAACCCCCTCTGTTAAAATGAATGAATACATTTCTGTGATTCCTATGTTGAGACAAGGAAAGTAAGGAGTTAAGTTGAAAATGAGCAGAAAGGACAGTTGGGACATATGATAATGTGTGCATAATTAAATTAGCAGACGGCAAATGCCCTGATCACTTCAGTGGCTTGAAAACTCATTTACCACATGGAGCGGCTAAGACTGCTGATGGTAGCACAAACAGAAAAAAGGGTGATGCATAATATAAGGCAATGCACAAACTTATAACCAATCACGGAATTAAGGGAAATAAGCGGGAGATTTGAATGTATAAAAAGGGATGATTCGATTAAAGCTATGGCACTATCTGAAGAGCTCGTGCCCAGGTTTGACTGTATCCTGCTTATCACACAGTAACATTGAAATAAAGACAAGAAACAAGGGCCGAGTCTGCCTATCATTTTACCTGATGGATTTAACTTCATTTAACTTCACCCTGCTAATGCAAAGCATTCCAGCCAAACTCTGGTCATGGGTACTTATGTGGCCATTCACAGCCCCCAAATGTGGCCAACTTTTCCTTCTGCACATAAATATCTCTATGGCCAGTCAGCTCAACCTCGGTAGTGGGGAAGCTTTTAGAATCGATAATCCGGGACAAAATTAACGGCCACTTGGACAAATATGGATTAATTAAGGGAAGCCAGCATGGATTTGTTACAGGCAAATCGTGTTTAACTAACTTGATTGAATTTTTTGATGAGGTAACAGAGAGGGTTGATGAGGGCAATGCGGTTGACGTAGTGTACATAGACTTCCAAAAAGCATTTGATAAAGTGCCACATAATAGGCTTGCCAGCAAAGTTGAAGCCCATGGAATAAAAGGGACAGTGGCAGCATGGATACGAAATTGGCTAAGTGACAGGAAACAGAGAGTAGTGGTGAACGGTTGTTTTTCGGACTGGAAGAAGGTACACAGTGGTGTTCCCCAGGGGTTGGTACTCGTACCACTGCTTTTCTTGATATATATTAATGACTTAGACTTGGGTGTACAGGACACTATTTCAAAATTTGCAGATGACACAAAACTTGGAAGTACAGTGAACAGTGAGGAGGATAGGGATAGACTTCAAAAGGACAGGCTGGTGGAATGGGCGGACACGTGGCAGATGAAATTTAACGCAGAAAAGTGCGAAGTGATACATTTTGGTAGAAAGAATGAGGAGAGGCAATATAAACTAACAGGTACAATTCTAAAGCGGGTGCATGAACAGAGAGACCTGGGGGTATATGTGCACAAATCGTTGAAGGTGGCAGGGCAGGTTGAGAAAGCAGTTAAAAAAGCTTACGGGATCCTGGGCTTTATAACATAAGAACATAAGAAATAGGAGCAGGAGTAGGCCATATGGCCCCTCGAGCCTGCTCCCCCATTCAATAAGATCATGGCTGATCATCAACCTCAACTCCACTTTCCCGCCCGATTTCCATATTTCTTGATTCCCCTAGAGTCCAAAATTCTATCTATCTCAGCCTTGAATATACTCAAAGACTCAGCATTCACAGCCCTCTGGGGCAGAGAATTCCAAAGATTCACCACCCTCTGAGTGAAGAAATTCCTCCTCATCTCTTTATAAATAGAGGCATAGATTACAAAAGCAAGAAAGTTATGTTGAACCTTTATAAAACACTGGCTCAGCCACAACTGGAGTATTGTGTCCAATTCTGGACACCGCACTTTAGGAAGGATGTGAAGGCTTTAGAGAGAGTGCAGAAAAGATTTACAAGAATGGTTCCAGGGATGAGGGACTTCAGTTATGTGGATAGACTGGAGAAACTGGGGTTGTTCTCCTTGGAGCAGAGAAGATTGAAAGGAGATTTGATAGAGGTGTTCAAAATCATGAGGGGTCTAGTCAGAGTAGACTGAGAGAAACTGTTCCCATTGGCAGAAAGGTCAAGAACCAGCGGACACAGATTTAAGGTGATTGGCAGAAGATCCAAAGGCAACATGAAGAAAAACTATTTTATGCAGCGAGTGGTTATGATCTGGAATGCACTGCCTGAAAGGGTGGTGGAGGCAGATTCAATTGTGGCTTTCAAAAGAGAATTGTATAAGTACCTGAAGGAAAAAAAATTGCAGGGCGGCGGGGGAGTGGGGCCAGCTGAATTGCTCTTGCAGAGAGCCAGCACGGACTCGAAGGGCCGAATGGCCTCCTACTGTGCTGTAACGATGCTCACATTTAAATAGCACCTTTAATTTAGTAAAACATCCCAAGGTGCTTCACAGGAGCATAATCAGACAAAAATTGACATTGAACCACATAAGGAGATATTAGGACATTCTTGGTCAAAGACGTAGGTTTTAAGGAGAGTCTTACAGGAGGAGAGAGAGGTGGAGAGGTTTAGGGAGGGGATTCCAGAGCTTAGGTCACAGGCAGCTGAAGGCATGGCCGCCAATGGTGGCGTGAAAGGATCGGGGGATGGATAAAAGGCCGGAGGAACTCAGAGATCTCAGAGGGTTGTGGGGCTGGCGGAGGTTACAGCGATAGGGAGATGCAAGGCCATGGAGGGATTTGAAAACAAGGAGGAGAACTGAGGTGTTGCCGGACCGGGAGCCAATGTAGGTCAGCAAGCACAGGGGTGATGGGTGAATGGGACTTGGTGCGAGTTAGGATACGGACAGCCGAGTTTTGGATCAGCTCAAGTTTACGTAGGGTGGAATGTGGGAGGCCAGCCAGGAGTGCATTGGAATAGTCAAGTCTAGAGGTAACAAAGGCATGGATGAGGGTTTCAGCAGCAGATGAGCTGAGGCGGGGCGGAAATGGAGGTGAAAGTGGGTGGTCTCGGTGATGGAACAGATATGGGGGTCAGAAGCTCAGTTTAGGATTAAATAGGAAGCCACGGTTACGAACAGTCTGGTTCAGCCTCAGACAGTGGCCAGGGAGAGGGATGGATTCGGTGGCTAGTGGAGTGGAGGTTGTGGCGGGGTCCGAAGGCAATGGCTTCAGTCTTCCCAATATTTCTGCTCATCCAATACGGGATGTCGGACAAACAGAGTGACAAATCAGATGCAGTGCAGGGGTCAAGAGAGGTGGTGGTGAGGTAGAACTGGGTGTTATCAGCGTACATGTGGAACCTGGCGTTGTGTTTTCGAATGATGGGAGCGGGAAGAGAAGCCATTGCAGGTTATTCTCTGGCTACGACTGGATAGATAGGCATGGAACCAGGCGAGGGCAGTCCCACCCAGCTGGACAATGGAGGAGGATGGTGTCAAAGGCTGCAGACTGCATGGTCACAGTCACATAGGATATTATTTGTGACTTTGATAAGGGTCGTTTTAGTGCTTTGGCTGGGGCGGAAACCTGTTTGGAGAGGTTCAAACATGGAGTTGCGGGAAAGATGGGCTCGGATTTGGAAGGTGACAAGACGTTCAAGGACTTTGGAGAAGAGAGGGAGGTTGGAGATGGGGTGGTAGTTTCAAGGACAGAGGAGACAAGGGCGATGATGGCAAATTTGAAGAGGAGGGGGACAGTAGCTGAGAAGAGAGAACCGTTAACAATGTCAGCTAAGATGGGCAACGACAATGCAAAAACATCGAGAAGAAACTGATAGCCAAGTTCCGCACCCATGAGGACGGCCTCAATAGGGATATCGGGTTCATGTCACGCTACAGAACGTGACTCGACATCGTTGTCTGTCTTTCCAGTTTTAAAAAAAAAACACAAAAAAACAAACACAAAAAAAACCACAAAAGAAAACCCTGCAGACAGCAGGATTTGACACGTTGGACCCCCTGTGACACATCTCATTGTCTTGGCTGTGCTCTTGGTGTGTCTTTGATGTAAAGACACCTTCCCTGAAAGATTGTATCTCTGCAGTCTCTGTGTTTATATACTGTGAAATATTGTAGATTCACTCATTGTAACTTTACCTGAGGAAGGGGCGACAGCTCCGAAAGCTTGTAATTTTAAATAAATCTGTTGGACTATAACCTGGTGTTGTGCGACTTCTCATTTTTGTCCACCCCAGTCCAACGCCGGCATCTCCGCATCACAGCTAAGATGGGGGCCAGGAAGGGACGTTTGATGGTCATATAAGGGTCTCTATGGTATATAACCTAATTGAATTTTTGAGGAAGTAACTAAAGTAGTCGACAGTGGAATGTCTATGGATGTAGTTTATATAGATTTCCAGAAGACATTCGTTAAGGTTGCATAGAAGAGATTGTTAGCTAAAATTAAAGCTCATGGAATTGAAATTATTGACCTGGTTAGGAGATAGGTTATGTGGTAGTGAAAAGACAGAGTGTAGGGATAATGGGTACATACTTGAATTGGATGGAAGTGACTAGTAGTGTCCCACAAGGATCTGTGCTGGGCCCTCGACTATTCACCATGGGGGTGAAATTCGGCTCCTTTGTGCCTGCCGTTAGCATCTCCGGAGGGTGCTAACGGGGCGCAAAGGGGTTATCGCAGGATGGGGAGGGGTGAAAAAAGCGCCTCCCGATAGCGCTGCGCCTCCGGCGATGACATCACACATACCCGCGGCAGAAATTCGGCTGCGTCCCCCGAGGCTACCACAGGTGATGTCATTGCCAGCCTCGCGGGTCGTGAGCCGGGCCGACCTCCGCTCGCAGGGCGGTAGTTAAAGGGGAGGTGTGGCCGCAACCCACGCCGCCATCTTCTTTTTTTGGCCGACCTCTGGGTCGGCCCTCTGTGGTGGGCCGTGGCGAGGTCCTGGCCGCCATCACGCAGCCCGGCACCACGTCTCGGCGCCGGGCTGCTGCCATGGCACCACACCGCCCTGGTGGCCGAGTGTGGGCCATCGGAGGCCCTGCAGAGTGCGCAACGGCCCTCTGCTTTAACTGAAGGGGTGGGGGGGTTGAAAAGTGGCAGCGCCACAACATCACCTCAGTTACCGCCAGACCAGGAAGTGGAACGCCCGACATTGTGTTCCACTTCCTGGGCGGTAAGGTGAATTTCGCGGCTGGGGCAGGACTTCCTCGCTGGGCTGTCCTGTCCAGCCAGCGTTACTACCCCGAAACGGGGCGCTACCGAATTTTGCGCCCCATATTCATTAATGACTTAGATAACGCAAGAGAGAGCCATATATCCAAGTTTACCAATAACATAAAGATTGGTGGCATAGTAAGTAGTGTTGATGGGTGAATAAAATTACAAAGAGACATTGATAGATTGAGTGGGCAAAACTGTGGCAGATGGATTTTAACGCAGGTAAGTGTGAGGTTATTCATTTTAGAACAAAAAAAGATAGATCCAAGTACTATTTAAATGGTGAAAAGCTAGGAATGGTGGAGGTCCAAAGAGATTTAGAGGTCCATGTACACAGATCACTAAAATGTAGTCGTCAGGTACAAAAAAAATCAAAAGGCTAATGGAACGTTAACCTTTATAACTAGAGTCCTGGAATATAAAGGGGAGGAAGTTTTGCTACAGCATACAAAGCTCTGGTTAGAAAACATCTGGAGTACTGTGTACAGTTCTGGGCACCGCACCTTAGAAAGGATATATTGGCCTTGGAAGGAGTGCAGCGCAGATTCACCAGAATAATACCAGGGCTCCATGGGTTAGATTATGAGGCGAGATTACATAAACTAGGTTTGTATTCCCTGGAATATAGAAGGTTGAGGGGGATTTGATTGAGGTTTTTAGGATTTTGAAAGGAATTGATAGGGTAGATAGAAAGAAACTTTTTCTGTTGGTGGGGGGAGTCCAGGACAAGGGGACATAATATTAAATCAGAGCCAGGCCATTCGGGAGAGAAATTAGGAAATACTTCTTCACGCAAAGGGTGGTAGAAGTGTGGAACTCTCTCCCACAAAAGCAGTAGATGCTAGCTCAATTAATAATTATAAATCTGAGATCGATAGATTTTTGTTGGCAAAGGGATACGGAGCTGAGGCAGGTGGATGGAAATGAGAATACAGATCAGCCATGATCTCATTGAATGGCAGAACAGGCTCAAGGGGCTGAACGGCCTCCTCCTGTTCCTATATATGGTTTATTGAGACCACTATGGTATATTAGGGTCGCTATGGTATATAAAACTATATATGGTATATTAGGGTCTCTATAGTATATAAGGATCTCTATGGCATATAGGCTCTTTGTGGTATATAAAGATCTCTATGGTATATAAGGTTCTCTCTTGTATATAAGGGTTTATATGATATATAGAGGTCTCTATGGTACACAAACATCTCAATGGTATATAAAGATTTCTATGGTATATAAAGATTCCTATGGGATATAAGGGTCTCCATGGTATATGAAGATGTATATGGTACATAAAGGTCTTTATGGTACTTAGAGGTCTATGGTATATAACGGTTACTATGTTATTTGGGTCTCTATGGAAATTAAAGGTCTCTATGGTATATAAAGAACTCTGTGGTAAATAAAGATCGACATGGTATTTGGGTCTCTATGATATATAAAGATCTCCATAGTCTTTGGTTCCCGCCACAAACTCGGTTCCCTAGCCACCGACTCCATCCCTCTTCTTGGCAACTGCCTGAGGCTGAACCAGACTGTTTGCAACCTTGGTGTTGTATTTGACCCAGAGACGAGCTTCTGACCACATATCCGCGCCATCACCAAGACCGCCTATTTCCACCTCCGTAACATTGCCCGTCTCCGTCCTTGCCTCAGCACATTCGCTGCTGAAACCCTCATCCATGCCTTTGTTACCTCTAGACTTGACTATTCCAACGCACTCCTGGCCAGGCTCCCATGTTCTACCCTACGGTAAACTTGAGGTCATCCAAAACTTGGCTGCCCGTGTCCTAACTCGCACCAAGTCCCGTTCACCCATCACCCCTGTGCTCGCTGACCTACATTAGCTCCCGGTTAAGCAACGCCTCGATTTCAAAATTCTCATCCTTGTTTTCAAATCCCTCCACGGCCTTGCCCCTCCCTATCTCTGTAATCTTCTTCAGCCCTACAACCCCTCCCCACCCCTGAGATATCTACGTCCCTCTAATTCTGCCCTCTTGAGCATCCCTGATTATAATCGCTAAACCATTGGTGGCCGTGCCTTCTGTTGCCTGGGCCCTAAGCAATTGGAATTCCCTGCCTAAACCTCTCCGCCTCTCTTTCCTCCTTTAAGACGCTCCTTAAAACCTAAATAACAACAGAAAACGCTGGAAAAACTCAGCAGGCCAGGCAGCATCCGTGGAGAGAGAAACAGAGTTAACGTTTCAGGTCGAAGACCCTTCGTCAGAACTGGAAAAAAGCAGGAAATGAAATAGATTTAAAGCAAGTATAATGCTGGGAAAAGGGGGAGGGGATGAAAGAACAAAGGGGAAGGTCAGCGGTAGTATAGAAGGCAGGAGAGATTAAGAGACATTGAGAGACATTAAGAGATATTCAAGGTGCGAGGAGGTGGTAATGTGACAGATTGAGGCTAGATGAAGTGTGAAGTGCGCTGGCGGAATGAAGGACAGCTGCCGGCTTCAGGGAGGGAAGAAAAAAAGGGGGCCAAACAAAAGGCTGGATGAAAAAATAAAATATATATATATATGTGATAGGGGCCGTGGTTATCATCTGAAATTGTTGAACTCTATGTTGAGTCCAGAGGGCTGTAGCGTGCCTAAACGAAAGATGAGGTGCTGTTCCTCGAGCTTACGCTGAGCTTCCGTGGAACAGTGTACTCTTTTTGTGTGGGCACTAAACCAGATAAACTGTAAATCAATAAAACTTTAAATAAACCTTAACAAATTAAATTAAAATTTGGTAGCCCGGGGTGACGATGCACTCCAGTCCCCGCAGCGCCCACCGGTCGTGGAAAAACTCAAGCGTGCCGCCGGACACCGCGTGCTCCATCTCCAGGGCCACCCGGGCGCGAACATGGCCGCGGAAGAGAGGCAGGCAATCGGGCCGAACGACCCCCTCCATGGAACAGTGTACTCTTTTGATAGGTACCAAATCAAATATCTGTAAATCAGTAAAACTTTAAAGGAAACTTAACAAATTAAATTCAAATTTGGTAGTCCGGGGTGACGATGCACTCCAGTCCCCGCGGCGCCCACCGGTTGTGGAAAAACTCAAGCGTGCCGGCGGACACCACGTGCTCCATCTCCAGGGCCACCCGGGCGCGAACATGGCCGCGGAAGAGAGGCAGGCAATCGGGCCGAACGACCCCCTCCATGGAACAGTGTAATAGGCCGAGGACGGTGAGGTCTGAGTGGGAGTGGAGCGGTGAATTAAAGTGACAGGCCACCGGGAGCTCGGGGTCCCCCTTACGGACTGAACGGCGGTGTTCCGCAAAGCAGTCACCCAATCTGCGTTTGGTCTCCCCAATGTAGAGGAGACCCTTAAAACCTACCTCATTGACCAAGCTTATGGTCACCTGCCCTAATAAATCCTTATGTGGATCGGTGTCAAATTTTGTCCGATAATTCTGCTGTGAAGCGCCTTGGGACGTTTTTACTACATTAAAGGCATATAAATACAAGTTGTATAAAGATCTCTGTATAAACAGGCCGATGCTATGTGTTTGTACACTGGTGTTGAAATGGTTTTTGTTTTATGTGGAGTTAACTTTGAGATTTATTATTTTAAATCTAAAAAGTTGTGTGGTATTGTTTAAGGGTATTTGTACTGTAAACATTATTGATTATTTGTAAAATTAATCATTGCATTTATATTAATTATAAGGCTGTTTTTAAGGCTTTATTTTTTACTGTGATGGATGAATGTAATGGATTTACTATGTAATGGATTTACTATGTAATTGATGATTTGTACAGGTATTATTGTTTTTGAATTAAAATATTTAAAGAGGCCGATGGTACATTCGGATATTTATGGTATGTAACGGTCTCTATGGTGACGCCGCTGGCCGGGTGCTGTCCAATGAGCGGGCGGGGTGAGGGGTGAGAGGTGAGAGTGCGCGCTGTCCCAGCAGTCCCCGCTCTCGGCGCGTGCTGTGCTTTGCCCGCGCTCCCGGAGCCGCCGCCCGCCCGCAATCATGGTAAGTCCGCGGGGCCCGGGCCCGGGCCCGGTTGGCGCTGCTCGGGGCTGGGGGCATGGAGCTGGGGGAGGAGGCCGAGGCCATGGCGCTCAGCCCGCGCTCTCCCCTGCCCGTGCCGGTGGCGCCACGCCGGGCGCGGCCTAGTCCCTGAGGCTGCTGTGGGGCCCGAGTTTGCTCCACAGCCGCGCCAAGCGCTTGGACGGCGGCCAGGTCAGCCTCCCCACCCCCACCACCAACCCGGGTGATCTGCCCCTCCCGCCCCGGGTGTTCTGTGCACACCCCCCAGGTGATTTGTCCTCTCCCCCCTCCCCCGGGTGATTTATGGTCTGCCCCCTCCCCCCCGGTGCTCTATTTCACCCCCCCCCCCCCCCCGGGTGATATGTCCTCTTCCTCCTCCCCCCATGTGATCTGTCTGTCTGTCTCTCTCTTCCCCCGCCCCCCCCCCCCCCCCCCCCCCCCCCCGGTTCTCTGTCTGTCTGTCCATCCGTCGTCGTCCCCTCCGGGTGATCTGTCCTGTCGTGTCCCCCCCCCCCCCCCCCCGGTTGTCTGTCTGTCCATCCGTCGTCCCCTCCGGGTGATCTGTCCTGTCGTGCCCCCCCCCCCCCCCCCCGGTTGTCTGTCTGTCCATCCGTCGTCCCCTCCGGGTGATCTGTCCTTCCCCACCTCTCTTCCCCAAGTGGTCTGTCCCTCTTCCTGTGTGGGCTGCTGCGATGATCTCAACCTGGTATACAGTAACATTGAGAGGTCGCACAACACCAGGTTATAGTCCAACAGTTTTATTTGAAATCACAAGCTTTCGGAGCGCTGCTCCTTCGTCGGGTGAAGTAAAGAGATACAGAATCGCCAAAGCATATATAGATAGAGATCAATGCATGTGTACCTTACAATTGCAGACAACTAAATTAAATCATCCTGACTGTCAGGATGATTTAATTTAGTTGTCTGCAATTGTAAGGTACACATGCATTGTTCTCTATCTATATATGCTTTGGCGATTCTGTATCTCTTTACTTCACCCGACGAAGGAGTAGTAACTCCGAAAGCTTGTGATTTCAAATAAAACTGTTGGACTATAACCTGGTGTTGTGCGACCTCTCAATTTTGTCCACCCCAGTCCAACACCGGCATCTCCGCATCACATACAGTAACATGCCAGGGATTTACTGGACTAGTGAAAGTCAGGTCCCCTTCTGATTGCACTTTTTTTCCTCACCCAGAGTTTACCTTTGAATCCAAAGCCCTTCCTCAATGGGTTGACTGGCAACCGGTCATGGTGAAGTTGAAGTGGGGAATGGAATACAAGGGCTACTTGGTGTCAGTTGATGGATATATGAACATGCAGGTAAGGAATAAGTCGGCACTTCCATTATTGGGCCAGTGTTGTTCAATAGATATCACTGATTAGCCAGGGTGAGGCTACAGTGACACCGTTTCAGCCACATGCACTAATTTTCAATCTGCTAATTATAACAATAGATTGTTGAATTTGTAAGTCATACAGAATCCTCTGCAAGTTGTGACTGTATAACCTGTACTGTAAGATGTGCAATTGTGTAAAGTAAATCTGTATTTTGCTGTCTGGTTCACTGGAATATTTAAACGGTGTGATAACACCTGCAGCTATCTCTATTTTAACTAACACGCATTTGGAGACAACCCTTTTTTTTCAAATGTTTGTTCACCTTCGATATCATTTATCTGGGATTTACCTATATCGCTAAAAGTTCACGTGCTGTGCTGTGGGCCAGTTGTCTTGGTGGATGTGCAGTCATGAAATGTCTGTGCTGAGTAAACCCTTGACCTGTTCTGCTGCGCTCCTGGTCTTGGTTGCACTGCTGTGAATTAGAGAGTGTTGTGACTCCCAACACAGCTTTGAAGCAGACTCCCAGAGTCTGGTGTGCCTCTTGGTATCTGGTTCAAAGCAGCACTGGAACCCTGTGTCAGAGTGAGTGAGGGAAACTTGGAATAAATCACTTCCCTCCAAGCTGTATGGAGTTTTCCCCATGTATGGAGGCTATGCACAAAGCTGATCCAAGGTGTGGGTGTTCTGTTTTGTTAAATGGGGAAAAATATTATCCATCTCAATACTGATTTCCTTCGGTGTATTCCACTGCGTACAGTTCTGGTCACCACATTACAGGAAAGATGTGATTGCACTAGAGAGGGTACAGAGGAGATTTACGAGGATGTTGCCAGGACTGCAGAATTTTAACTATGAGGAAAGATTGGATGGGCTGGGGTTGTTTTCTTTGGAGCAGAGGAGGCTGAGGGGAAACTTAATTGTGGTGTATAAAAATTATGAGGGGCCTAGATAATGTGGCTAGGAAGGACCTATTTCCCTTAGCAGAGAGCTCAATAACTAGGGGGCATAGATTTAAAGTAAGAGGGTGGTGGGGGTCTGGACGCACTGCCTGAAAGGGTGGTAGAGGCAGAAACCCTCATCACGTTTAAGTAGTACTTGGATATGCACTTGAAGTGCCATAACCTGCAAGGCTCCGGACCAGGAGCTGGAAAGTGGGATTAGGCTGGATAGGTCTTTCGGCCGGCAGACACGATGGGTCGAATGGCCTCCTTCTGTGCCGTAACTTCTATGATTCTATGCACAGTACAGATTTTTGACCCACGTAGCTTTTAACGGGAGAAAACATCATTTGCTTTTGTTCAAGCTGGCGAATACAGAAGAATATATTGATGGTGCTTTAGCAGGTCATCTTGGAGAAGTCCTTATAAGGTAAGAATTATTTTACTATAAATCACAACTGGAAACGTAAAGGGATCTTTTAACTGCACCTGTTGTGTGTGATCAGTAACATCGCTGGCTGCTGGTCCTGTCAGTCACGGGCGATTGTTTGAATCAAAGCCCATGGATTAAATGTTCATCAGTGATCGCGAGTTCAAGCAATGTTTTTTTGAAAATGCTTCTTAAGAGAATATGCTCATTTTAGGTTTATTAATCTAATTGATTTTTATTTACTGCTTTATGTTGATCTAGGTGAGCTCTGTTGATAGGAAATGGAACACTTTTTTGTTTCGGGCCTCCTGTGTCAGCATCAGGCACTCCTAGGTTGACTGTAGAGTGAAGTGACCTTTACTCTGTCCCAGCATTGTGCCTCAGCCCCAAATTCAGGATAGCCCATTCCATCAGTGTAAGACTTTTCCACTTCCCACCTTGGCTGTCCTATTTCTGCCGGCGGAGACTTCCAGATTTCTACTGTGGAAAAAGTGCTTTCTGATTTCACTCCTAAACGGCCTAGCTCTAATATTAAGATTATGCCCTCTTATTCTGGATTCCCCCACCAGAGGAAGTAGTTTCCTTATCAAATCCCTTAATCATTTCAAACACCTCGATTTGATCACCCTTCCAACTCCAAGGGGATATAACCCAAGTTTATGCAACCTGTCCTCATAATTTAACTCGTTAAGCCCTGGTATTCTGATGAATCTGCATTGTACTCCCTCCAAGGCCAATATATCCTTCCTGAGGTGCGGGTGCCCTAAACTGAACGCAGTGCTCCGATTGGGGGTCTGACCAGAGCTCTGTACAACTGAGGCATTACTTCCTCACTTTTGAAATCTAAACCGCCCTTGATCTAATGGTCAACATTCAATTAACCTTTTTGATTACTTTTTGTATCTGTGCACTAGCTTTTAGTGATTCGTGTACATGGACACCCAAATCCCTTTGCTCATCCACAGCTCCTAGTTTCTCCTTAAGAAAATATTCCAATGTGTCTTTCTCGAATCCAAAGTGGATTCACGTCACGCTTCCCCACATTGAACTGCATCTGCCACAGTTTTGCCCACTCACTTAGTCTGTCTATGTCCCTTTGTAACTTCCTTCTCTCATCTGCACAAGTTACTATGCCTCCTATCTTAGTATTATCTGCAAACCTGGACGTATAACTCTCTTCCTTCATCTAAGTCATTTGAAATATATGGTGAAAAGCTGAGGCCCAGTACAGATCATGTCCCACCAATCAGAGAACAAACCCTTTATCCCTACTCTCTGTCTCCTACCTCTTAATTACCAGCCCATATCACAAGGTTACTTCCAATTCCGTGCGCTCCCGTTTTTGCTAATAACCTCTTGTGCGGATCCTTATCAAATGGCTTCTAGAATTCTAGATAGACAATATCCGTAGACACTCCCCTATCCACCATGTTAGTGACCTCATCAAAAACTTTAATTAGATTAGTCAGACATGACCTACCCATCACAAATCCATGTGAACTATCTTTGATCAACTAGTATCTGTTTCTCTGATAGATTCCAGTAACGTCCCTACAATTTGATGTTAAACTGACAGGTCTGTAGTTACCTGGTTGCTCCCTCCTATCCTAAATAATGGAGTGTCATTTGCAATTTTCCATCCAAAGGCACAATTCCTGAATCTAGAGAGCTTTGGATGATATGAGTACTGCATCTGCAATTTCCTCACCTATTTCTTTTAATACCATGGGTAATACATCAGGTATTGGAGATTTTTCAATCTTGAGCCCCATTATTTTCTTCATTGCCATTTTTAAAAACTTGCATTAAACCCATTAAATTTCTCCCCATAACTTATTTTAAGGTTCCCTTGTACCGCTGATATTTTGTCCTCTTCCTGCACCGTGAAAACGGATGCAAAGTATTCATTTAACAAGCCTGTCATATCCTTATTTACCATTATGAAGCAGGTTAATGTGTGGCTGGAGAAATGGTACAGGAGGGAGGGGTTCAGATTCCTGGCGCATTGGGACAGTTCAGAGGCAGGAGGGACCAGTTCAGGGTTGGACGGGTTGCACCTCAACAGAGCTGGGACCAATGACCCTGCGAGAAGGTTAACTAGTGCTGTGGGGGGCGGGTTCTAAACTTAATTTGGCAGGGGAGGAGTACATAAGAAATAGGAGCAGGAGTAGGCCATTTGGCCTTCGAGCCTGCTCCACCATTCAATGAGATCATGGCTGATCTTCTGCCTCAACTCCATTCACTGACCCGATCGCCATATCCCTTGATGCCTTTACTAGTCAGAAATCTATCGACTTCTGTTTGAATATACCCAATGACTGAGCCTCCACAGCCCTCTGGGGTAGAGAATTCCCAAGATTCACCACCCTCTGTGTGAAGAAATTTCTTCTCATCTCCGTCCTGAATGGCCGACCCCTTATTCTGAGGCTGTGGCCCCTGGTTCTAGACTTCCCCAGCCAAGGGAAACATTCTCCCAGCATCCACCCTATCAAGCCCTGTACTAATTTTGTATGCTTCAATGAGATCCCCTCACATTCTTCTGAATTCAAGAGAATACAGGCCTAGTTTACTCATCTCTTCTCATATGACAGTCCTGCCATCCCAGGAATCAATCTCGTGAACCCTTCGTTGCACTCCCTCTATGGCAAGTATATCTTCCTTAGGTAAGGAGACCAAAATTGTACACAGTACTCCAAGTGTGGTCTCACCAAGGCCCTATATAATTGGAGTACCAGGAATGAAACATTAGAAAGGAGAAACAAGGTGCACAGAGGACTGGGAGAGCAAACAGTATTAGAATAATTAATTCAGAAAGAGAAGGGATCAGGCAGGGGCGACATGCAAGGCAGACTAGGATGGGTTTGGAGTGCATATGCATAAATGCACGGGAGCGTGGTAAATCAGGTTGGTGAGCTGCGGGCACAAATTGCCACATGCGATTATGATATAGTGGCAATAACGGAGACCTGGATCAAACATGGGGAGGATTGGGAACTTAATATTCCTGGCTGCAAAGATAGGAAAGAAAAAAAGGGAGGGGGTGGTGACTGTATTGATCAAAGATACTGTTACAGTACTGGAAAGGGTTGATGTACTTGAGGGGTCAAAGACAGTCTATTTGGATAGAATTAAGGAACAATAGAGGAGCTATTAAACTACTGAGTGTATACTGTAGGCTACCCAAATAGTTGGGTAGGAGATGGGAGCAAATTTGCAGGCAAATTGCAGAAAGATGCAAGAGTAGTAGTGATATGGGGGGACTTCAATTAAAAATAACAGTATAAGGGAGCAAAGGGGGAGTGGGAATTCCTGAAATGTGTACAAGAAAACTTTCTTGATCAGTGTGTTTTCAGCCCAATGAGGAAGGAAGCAAGTGCTGGATCTAGTTCTGGGGAATGAAGTGGGGCAAGTTTCAGTGGGAGAGCATTTGGGAAGCAGTGATCACAATATCGTTAGGTTTAGAGTAATTATGGAAAAGGGTCAAGGTGCAATCAAATGTGACAATACTCAAACAGAGGAGGGCTAATTTCAGAGAGTTGAAATGAGGATCTGGCCCAGGTGGATTGGAATCAAAAATGGGAGGTGAAACAGTAAATGAGCAATGGGAGGCTTTCAAAGAGGAGATGGTTTGGGCACAGAATAGACACATTCCCATGCGGGGGAAAGAAAGGGCATCCAAAAGCTGGAGGCTCCCTAGATGACTAAAGATATAGAGATTAAAATGAAACAGAAAAAGGAGGCTTATGATGGATGTCAGGTTCATAATACAGTAGAGAATCAAGCTGAATATAGAATGCAGAGGAGAACTGAAAAAGGAAATAAAAGGGGCAAAGAGAGTATGAGAATAGATTAGCAGGTAACATAAAGGGAACTCTTACTATTTATATGTTTATTGTTTTTTAAAAGGGTAGTCAAAGGAAGAGGGGTCAATTATGGACCAAATAGGAGATCTTGTGGAGGCAGAGGGCATGACTGAGGTATAAATGAGTACTTTGCATCTGTCTTCACTAAAGAAAAGGATGCTGCCAATGTCACAGTAAAGGAGGAGGTTAGTACAGAAATTGGATCGGATTAAAAATAGTAGAGGCGATACTTAAGTTTGGACAGTGCTCAAAGTAGAAAAGTCACCTGGTCCGAATGGGATGCATCTGAGGTTGCTGAGGGAAGCGTAAGGGTGGAGATAGCGGGCTTGGCCACAATCTTTCAATCCTTCCTTGGATATGGGAGTGGTGCCAGAGGACTGGATGATTACAAATGTTATACCCCTGTTCAGGAAAGGGAGAGGGATAAACCTGGTAAGTACAGGCCAGTCAGCCTAACATCGGTGGTGGGGAAACTTTTAGAGACAATAATTTGAGACAAAATTAATTGTCACTTGGAAAATATAGATTCATAAATGACAGCCAGCACAGATTTGTTAAAGGAAAATAGTGTTTGACTAACTTGATCGAGTTCTTTGATGAACTAATGGAGACGGTTGATGAGGGTAGTGAAGTTGATGGACTTTCAAAAGGCGTTTGATAAAATACCATATAATATACTTATTAGCAAATAAAAGCCCATGAGATTAAAGGGACAGTGGCAGCATATAAAATTGGCTAAGAGGCAGAAAGCAGAGGGTAGTGGTGAAGGGTTGTTTTTCAGACTGGAGGGAAGTATACAGTGGTGTTCCCCAGGGGTCGGTGTTGGGACCACTGCTCTTTTTGATATATATTAATGACCTGGACTTGGGTATACAGGGCATAATTTCAAAGTTTGCAGATGACACGAAATTCAGAAATGTAATAAACAATGAGATGATAGTAACAGACTTCAGGAGGACATAGACAGCCTGGTGAAATGGGCAGATACATAACGAAATTTAACGGAGAGAAGTGTGAATAATGCATTTTGATGGAAGAATGAGGAGAGGCAATATAAACTAAATGGTACAATTTTAAAGGGGGGTGCAAGAACAGAGACCTGGGGTGTAGGTACACAAATCTTTGAAGGTGGCAGGATAAGTTGAGAAAGCGGTTTAAAAAAAACATATGAGTACCTTGGCTTTATAAACCGAGGCATAGAATACAAAAGCAAGGCAGCTATGCTAAACCTTTATAAAACACTGGTTAGGCCCCAGCTGGAGTATTGTGTTCAATTCTAGGAACTGCACTTTAGGAGGAATGTCAAGGCCTCAGGGTGCAAAGGAGATTTACAAGAATGGTACCTGGAATGAGGGACTTAATTTACATGGAGAGATTAGAGAAGCTTGGGTTATTATCATTAGAGCAGAGAAGGTTAAGAGGAGATTTAAGAGAGATGTTCAAAATCATGAAGGGTTTTGATAGAGTAAATGAGGAGAAACTGTTTCCAGTGGCAGGAGGGTTGGTAACCAGAGGACACAGATTTGTCAGAAGAACCAGTGGCGAGATGAGAATTGTTTTATGCCGTAAGTTGTTGTGATCTGGAATGCACTGCCTGAAAGGGCGGTGGAAGCAGATTTAATAATAACTTTCAAAAGGGAATTGAATATATACTTAGAAGGGTAAAAAATGTACAGGACTATGGGGAAAGAGCAGGGGCGTGGGACTAGTTGGATAGCTCTTTCAAAGAGCCAGCACAGGCGTAATTGGTCGAAAGGCCTCCTTTTGTGCTGTACTATTCTATGATTGTAGTCTCACCTGCACCTATCTTTAATAGGCCCATTCCCCTTTACCAGCATCTTTCTCTTAAGTTTTTTTTAAATTCATAATTCCTTTTCTCACTATCATTTTTGGCAGTTAACAAACATGCAAGTTCTAAAGGCCTTCGGTATTCAATGGGGTTAATCTGTGCCATTTCATTTCAGTTTTTGCACCTCTTATTACTTTCTTTGTGGCTCTTTATAGCTCTTCCAGTCTGCTGCATTTCCACTTTTCCTTGTATTTGTGTAAGCCTCTTTTTAGCTTGATATTATCTCTTAACCTCATTTGTTTGACCGTGGAGCCTCTGCCTGTTAGTGGTATGTACGGGCTTTGTATCGTGCCAAATACTTCTTTGAATACTTCCAACTCTTTGCCTGTAGGTTTACCCTCATTTCTTTATTAAAAGTTGGTGACTGGAGATAATGAAATTAAACCGTACTGATGACTTGCCTCATTTTACTATTTAATTTACAGTTAGTGAGGGTAGTAACATGGCCACACTAAGTGGGGTAAGCCTTGTTGGACACTGACCATTTCCTTTTTGTTGAACAGGTGTAACAATGTTCTGTATATCAGAGGAGTTGAAGAGGAAGAAGAAGATGGAGAAATGAGAGAGTAACTTTGCTTTTATTTTTAAAAATAACCATGTGTAAAATTTTTGATTACTTTTTTTTATATCCAGCAATGAAAGATGTTGCATTTGGGGGTTGCACTGACTGAGTCAGGGGGTTGTATTGTGCTGCCAAGTGTACAAGACAAACTAATTTAATTTTAGGCACAACTGTTCTAGTTTGACTCCACACATGTTCAAATGTGAATTCTGGTGTACGTTGAACCAATAAAAATTGTTCTCAATCTGTGTAATTTAATGTGAAAAATTTTCTAATATACAAAACCTCTTTGAATGTGTGTGTGAGCAAGCCCTTTTATGGGACTTGGCCGATGCCTCTGTTTGAAGGAGTGCGGTACATTTTCCTATTTGGAATCTTCATTCTCTGAACAGAGATCTGCACAGCCCCCAGGTGTCCTTACAGCAGGTTCACAGGGAAGCGCCTGCACCTGTCACTGCATTGGAGAACCTAACCGAACGATTGCTTAGACGGACGTGATTCTTCCTGAAGATGGCTCGATGTGGTTTACTGACTCGTTCACACAGACTGTGTTGCCACGCACACAAACAAGTCTGCGGCAATCCCATTTCTGATTTGTTACAAACTTCCAAAACTGAAATATTCAGAGCGCCCCCTGAGAAGAAATGAACGGCCCAAATTCCCTCCCTATAGGAGCAGGCCGTACTGTTTCTTTAAAGATCATGTAATGAGTATCCCACGTTTGTTTGAGGAAGTTGGCAATTGTAAACTTTAGGGTTGGAACTTCTGTACTTGGCTTGTTTGGCAACGATAGAGGGTGGATTCAGCTTTATACCACCAGGACGAGATGAAATGTGTCAAGGATATGGGTGAAAAAACAGAAATGGCTGTAACAGTAAATACAAGTCATGTACAGAGGCCTGGAGAGTAACTAGATCATGCCCATCCTCATGAGAAGGAATGAGGGGAATTATAGACCAGCCAAATGCTTAGTGGGGAAAATGCTTGAGTGTTTTCGAGATGTGTCATGTCTTGCCCCAGCATCAGTGTCCCCTTGATGTATTTCTGGTATCCTGCGTAGTGGATAAAGTGTGAGCCTGGTTTGGTGTTCCAGTCCTTTAGCTGTCTTTCCTCGTTGAATCTGCTGCCCAACTGAGGTACATGCCAAGTTCTCTCTTCCCTCTTATAAAAAGATACACCAAGGTGAAGTTTATTGAATGCCCTTTAAACCACAATGTTCAACCTGGCTAATGATTGCTAGGGCTAAAATTGCACACGTTGACAGAACTAAATAAAAAGCCATCTCAAACTGTAAATAGAGTTCAAGTACAGACTAGGCACAATCAATGTTCCTATGTAAAGGATACAAGGCAGCCAAAGACTTAAAACAGGCTGGGTAGAGGGTTCTCTTTTGTGAGTTCCACTTCTAGCCATTGGCCATGTTACTAGCCACTATTTTGAACTCTAATGGAAACTTTAAGAGTAAGACACTAGGAACAAATCACCAGTCTCCAGGTACTAAAACACAATGAGCAGTAGGGAGAAGGAAGTGCTTCCCACAGAAAAGCAAAACTAAAAGATGAAAAAGGCATCCTGAAGGACGATGTAATGAAGCACCCACAGCTTAAGAAGTGCTCAAGGAATGCCTGTGGGGTCTGGGGTACTAGTTGATTAGCTCATTAAATCCAAAGTGGTGTGTGACAGCAGTAATGAGGGTGGAGCGCTAGACCAGTGTTTTCCAGTATATTGGCCACTATCCACATGTGGCTAATTGGGAATCCAGATGCTAATTGCATTTGATGAGTAATAGACACAATCATGCCTATGATCTCAATACTCATATTTGCCCTGTGTATACATGAGCTTTAACCTTTTTGTGCGATTGTTGGTAAAATGGTGAGAAGAGTGCGAGTTTTTTGATCATCGTGGTTGTTTTACTGCCTTGGTTACTGAATGGTGGTTGATAAGTAAATACACATATAAAATACATTTGCAGTGTGTGTACAGTGTTTCCTACTAAAATTAGTGCATGTGGTTAAAATGGTGTCGTCATAGCCTCACCTGTGATTTCTATTGGACAGAATATAATTCCATGGGGTAATCGTGAGCTTGTACTGGCCACTGGTTTGAAGTAAAGCGTACTATTCCAGTCAACATACTGCGGAGGGATACGGAAGAGCATAACGGGCATTAGGCAGCTGAGCTGAAGGAAGCTGGGT
>JASTWF010001126.1:63290-116812 GCA_030390025.1 Squalus acanthias | reverse complement strand
CACACTAAGAGCACAGCCAAGACAATGAGATGTGTCCCAGGGGGTCCAACGTGTCAAACCACCTGCTGGCTGCATATCTTCTCCATTTGGGTTTGTTTCTTGTGTTTGTTTTTTTACTCGGCCAACGTTGTCTACCTGATACGTTGCAGTAAAGGATGCCCCAGAGCATGGTACATCGGCGAGACCATGCAGACACTGAGACAACGTATGAACGGACACCGCGCAACAATCGCCAGGCAAGAGGGTTGCCTCCCAGTCGGGGAACACTTCAGCAGTCAAGGGCATTCAGCCTCGGATCTGCGGGTTAGCGTTCTCCAAGGCGGCCTTCGGGATATACGACAACGCAAAATCGTCGAGCAGAAACTGATAGCCAAGTTCCGCACTCATGAGGACGGCCTCAATAGGGATATCGGGTTCATGTCACGATACAGAACGTGACTTGACATCGTTGCCGGTCTTTCCAGCTTTTTAAAAAAAACAAACACAAGAAACAAACCCAAATGGAGAGGATATGCAGCCAGCAGGTGTTTTGACACGTTGGACCCCCTGGGACACATCTCATTGTCTTGGCTGTGCTCTTAGTGTGTCTTTGATGTAGGGAAAGATTGAATGCATTTTCTCTGTGTTTATATTGTGAATTCTGATAGATTGTCTCACAGTAACTTTACCTGAAGAAGGGGCAGGATAGCTCCGAAAGCTTGTAATTTTAAATAAATCTGTTGGACTATAACCTGGTGTTGTGCGACTTCTCATTTTTGTCCACCCCAGTCCAACGCCGGCATCTCCACATCATGACCTCTATTTATGAAGCCCAAGATCCCATATGCTTTGCTAACCACTCTCTCAATATGTCCCGCCACCTTCAGGGACCTATGCACATTAACTCTCAGGTCCCTCTGTCCCTTCACACTCTTTAAAACTGTGCCATTAAGTGTATATTGCCTCTCCCTGTTCCTTCTGCCAAAATGCATCACTTCACACTTCTCAGTATTAAATTCCATCTGCCACTTGTCTGCCCATTCTGCTCGCCTTTCTATGTCCTGTTGCAGTCGATTGGTATCATCCTCACTGTTTGCCATACCCCCAAGTTTGGTGTCATTGGCAAATTTAGAAATTCTACTCTGTATTCCAATATCCAGGTCATTTATATATATCAAAAAAAGCAGTGGCCCCAGCACTGACCCTTGGGGAACACCACTGTCCACCATCCTCCAGTCTGAAAAACAGCCATTTACCACAACTCGCTGTTTTCTGTCCTTAAGCCAATTCCTTATCCAAGCTGCCACTGACCCACTATTCCATGAGCCTCAATTTTGTTAACCAGCCTTCTACGTGGTACTTTGTCAAACACCTTCCTAAAATCCATGTAGACAACATCCATTACATTCCCTTCATCAATCCTCCCTGTTACTTCATCAAAAAATTCAATTAGATTAGTCAAACATGATCTGCCTTTTACAAATCCGTGTTGGCTCTCCTTAATTAGCTTAAACCTCTCCAAGTGCCCGTTAATTTTTTCCTTGATTATTGTTTCTAAAACTTTACCCACCACTGATGTTAAACTGACCAGCCTATAGTTACTGGAATTGTCCTTAAACCCTTTCTTGAACAATGGTGTCACATTTGCCACTTTCCAATCCTCAGGCACCTCCCCCGCATCTAGGGAAGATTGGAAAATTATGGCAAGCCCTTCTGCTACCTCCTCTCCCAATTCCCTTAGCAACCTGGGATGCAAGCCATCTGGACCAGGTGACTTATCCACTCTAAGCATACCCAGTCTTTCTACTACATCCTGTCCATCAATTTTCACTCCTTCCATTGCTTCTACCTTTTCCACTTCTACCGATATTTTGTCAGCATCCACCTCCTTAGTAAACACCGATACAAAGTACTCATTGAGTATTCTAGCCTTGCCCTGCGCCTCTAAGCATATATTACTTTCTTTGTCCCTAATAGGCCCCACCCCACCTCTTACTACCCGCTTACTGTTTACATGCCGGTAGAAGATTTTTGGGTTCCCTTTTATGTTAACCGTCATTCTACTCTCATATTCTCTCTTTGCCAATCTTATTTTCATCTTCACTTCCCCTCTCAGCTTATTGTATTTGGTCTGGTTCTCCCTTGAAGAACTCACCTGACATGCATCATACACCCTCTTTTTTGTTTCATCATCTTCACTATCTCCCTCGTCATCCAAGGAGCCCTTGCTTTGGTTCCCTTACCCTTCCCTCTTGCTGGAATGTACCTAGCCTGTACTTGGAACATCTCCTCCTTAAAGATCACCCATTGTTCCGTTACAGTTTTTCCTGTCAGTCTTTGGTTCCATTTTACCCTGGCTAGATCCTTTCGCATCCCATTCCAGTTTAGAAGTTCCACTCCAGATTGTTCCTTGCTCCTCTCATTGCTAATCTAAATCTTATGATACAATGATCACTCGTACCCAAGCGTTCTCCCACAGACACTTGGTCGACCTGCCCACCTCATTCCCCAGCACCAGATCCAGCAATGCCGCCTTCCTAGTTGGGCCAAGAACATACTTGTCAAGGAAATTCTCCTGAACACATTTCAGAAATTCTGCCCCCATCTTTCCCTTTACCCTAGCATTATCCCAATCGATATTTGGGGAATTAAAGTCCCCCAATATCACCACTCTATAGCTCTTGCATGTCTCTGTGATTTCCCTGCAGATTTCCTCCTCGACCTCCCTCTCACTATTTGGAGGCCTGTAGAATACCCCAATAGCCTGATCATACCCTTTTTGCTCCTCAACTCTAACCAAATGGATTCTGTCCTTGTCCCCTCAAGAACATCCACATTTTCCAACACTACAATGTCTTCCTTAATCAGCACTGCCACCTCACCTCCCTTTTTTCCTTCCCTATCTTTTCTGAACTGAACTGAAGTCCCTCATCTGATCAATCTCCCCTTAACCTTCTCTGCTCTAAGGAGAACAATCCCAGCTTCTCCAGTCTCTCCACACAACTGAAGTCCCTCATCCCTGGCACCATTCTGGTCAATCTCCCCTTAACCTTCTCTGCTCTGAGGAGAACAACCCCAGCTTCTCCAGTCTCTCCATATAACTGAAATCCCTCATCCCTGGAACAATGCTTGTGACTGAATATTATATAATATAATTTACATTCAATCAGATCATGGCTGATCTGTATCTTAACTCCATCTACCCGGCCTCGTTCTATGACACTTAATACCCTTGCCGAATAAAATCCTATCAATCTCAGTTTTGAAATTTCCAATTGACCCCCAGCCTCGACGGCATTTTGGGGGAGAGAGTTCCAGATTTCCACTACCCTTTGTGTGAAGAAGTGCTTCTTGACATCACCCCTGAACAGCCTGGCTCTAATTTTAAGGTCATGGCCCCTTGTTCTGGACTCCCCCCACAAGAGGAAATAGTTTCTCTCTATTCTTTTTTATTCATTCCTGGGATGTGGGCATCGCTGGCAAGGCCAGCATTTATTGCCCATCCCTAGTTGCCTTTGAGAAGGTGGTGGTGAGCCGCCGTCTTGAACCGCTGCAGTCCGTGTGGTGAAGGTCCTCCCACAGTGCTGTTAGGGAGGGATTTTGACCCAGCGACGATGAAGGATCGGCCAATATATTTCGAAGTCAGAATGGTGTGTGGACTTTGAGGGGAACTTGGAGGTGGTAGGTGTTCCCATGCACCTGCTGCCCTTGTCCTTCTAGGTGGAAGAGGTCGCGGGTTTGGGAGGTGCTGTTGAAGAAGCCTTGGCGAGTTGCTGCAGTGCCTCTTGTAGATGGTACACACTGCAGCCACGGTACGCCGGTGGTGGAGGGAGTGAATGTTTAAGGTGGTGGATGGGGTGCCAATCAAGCGGGCTGCTTTGTCCTGGATGGTGTCGAGCTTCTTGAGTGTTGTTGGAGCTGCACTCATCCAGGCAAGTGGAGAGTATTCCATCGCACTCCTTACTTGTGCCTTGTAGATGGTGGAAAGGCTTTGGGGAGTCAGGAGGTGAGACACTCGCCACAGAATACCCAGCCTCTGACCTACTCTTGTTGCCACAGTAATTATGTGGCTGGTCTAGTTAAGTTTCTCGTCAATGGTGACCCCTAGGATGTTGATGGGTGGGGGATTCGGCGATGGTTGAATGTGAGGGGGCGGTGGCTAGACTCTCACTTCTTGGAGATAGTCAGTGCTTGGCACTTGTGCGGCGCGAGTGTTACCTGCGACTTATCAGCCCGAACCTGATTGTCGTCCAGGTCTTGCTGCATGCGGGCATGGATTGCTTCATTATCTGAGGAGTCGTGAATGGAACTGAACACTGTGCAGTCATCAGCGAAAATCCCCACTTGTGACCTTATGATGGAGGGAAGGTCATTGATGAAGCAGCTGAAGATGGTTAAAACATAAGAAATAGGAGCAGGAGGAGGCCATACGGCCCTTCGAGCCTGCTCCGCCATTCAATAAGATCATGGCTGATCTTCAACCTCAACTCCACTTTCCCGCCCGATCTCCATATACCTTGATTCCCTTAGAGTCCAAAAATCTATCGATCTCCGCCTTGAATATACTCAACGATTCAGGATTCACACCTAAGGCGGAAATCTCCTCTCAAACTTCTCTGCTCCAAGAAGAACAACCCCAGCTTCTCCAGTCTATCCATGTAACTGAAGTCCCTCATCCCTGGAGCCATTCCCGTAAATCTTTTCTGCACCCACTCTAATGCCTTCACATCCTTCCTAAAGTGCGGTGCCCAGAATTAGACACAATACTCCACTTGGGGCCGAACCAGTGTTTTATAAAGGTTCATCGTAACTTCCTTGCTTTCGTACTCTATGGGCTCGATTTTGCCAGGCCCGAGGAGGCGGGATTGGAGGTGTGTGAGGTGCTAAAATCGCAAAAAATGGCGGGCGGCTCCGATCCCACCTCTAGCCCGCCTCTGAGCAATTTTCCCAAAATCGGGGTTTCAGACAACCCTTAACAACCAGTTAAGTGCCTCTATAATCCCATTTTGAGAGGTCTTTCTGAATTTAACACATTTCCCCCGTGTTGCACGTCTCCTCTGGAACACGCCAGTTAATCCTGGCGGCCTCACAAGTGGATTGCTTACTAACAGCTGCAGCTCCACCATTAAAAAGGAGTTTTCACCAATGATCATTTGCAGGTGGCAGAACTGGGGGAATTTTTAGCAGGCCTACTCATTGTTGTGGAAGTTTGGAGCCTGAGACCCATCTCTAGTGTGACCTCCTGGGAAGCCCCTCTCCCCACATTGACTGAGTGCTTCCTCAACTGAGGTATATACCAGAAGCATGGGAACCATTTATTTCCTTTCCTCCTGGACATCAGATCCGGATGAAGACCAGCCGCGGCAGCAGCAGAACCCTGAACAACAGCAGCACCAACTGCAGGAGCAACAACAGGAGTGCCAAGCTGCTGCTCACCCACCTGAAGCTGCACAGGCCAGAAGGCGCCAGCGCATGGAAGCACGTCGGCGCAGGAGATACCCCCAAAACAGGGTCTACAGACAGAGGATGAGCTACCTCAACATGACTGAGCAGCAGTGCCAAAGGAGGCTCCGACTTTCGCGAGAGGTAGTGAGTGACATCTGCGCAATGCTGCAGCAAGACCTGGAGCCCAGAGGAGTGGGTGGACACCCCTTACCAGTGGCCGTCAAAGTCACCACCGCACTCAACTTTTTTGCTTCAGGCTTATTCCAGGGATCAACAGCAGACATCAGCGGCGTCTCCCAGGTGGCCGCACACACTTGCATCACGCAGGTAACCGATGCCCTCTTTGCCATTGCGCACAATTACATCAACTTCTCCAAGGACCATGTTTTCAAGACCCTGGCGACTAAGCTCCTCCATGGCCGTAGCCATCTTCTCCTCGACCGTAGCCATCTTCTCCTCGACCATAGCCAGCCTCTCCTCGACCGTAGCCATCCTCTCCTCTACCGTAGCCATCTTCTCCTCTACCGTAGCCAGCCTTACCACGGAGGTAGCCACCCTTTCCACGGAGGTTGCCAACCTTTCCGCGGTGATGCGTTCATGCGCCAACGCCTCCACAAAGGCTCTGCTCATGTTAGCGATGGACTCCTCCATTCGCTCCACACTCGCAGCGCCCCTGGAGACAAAACCTGCCAGAGACCCCTGCACCTGTTCCTGGAGTTCCAGCACCGCTCTCCTTCTGGACGGACTCAGAGGCACAGGGTCAACATGCAGCGGAGCCGAGCTGGCAGAGTCCTGCGCCCTCCGACGAGAACTCTCCACTGCTGTCCCTTGTAAGGTTTCCAAAATTTACAGATCCCCAAAACCTAAGGAAAAAGGACTTTGGAACTACCTCAGAGTGATAATAATGCATTTGGGCCTAACCTAAGGAATTTAAGACCAAAAACCAAGTTTTGGCATTTTAAAAACATGTCTGGGCCTATAATAGGAGAAAAAACTATGAAGGAAGTTGCTCTCGACCTCTGTAAAAGCAGTTTGGGTATTGCAGTTAATTGCAATGTCTGGGGAACTGGGATGATCTCGCCCCAGCATGCATTAACATTTTGACAATAGACCCTAGGAGAAGACAGCCCCACCCAAAACAATAGGTCCCATCAAACCGATTACAGGGCCCATCAAGAAACATGCATAATACAGAGCACCCAGGACTAGGCGATAGATCAGCCTAGGAACCCAAAACACAAAACCCATCACCAGCAATCAGCCAAGAGAATCGACAGGATGGAGCTATCCTGAAACCACTTCACACATTTACAAAACCAGTTAACACGCTAGTAAAGTCGTTACTGTTGACGAGGTCTTACAATGACCGGGATTTGATTTGGTTTTGATTAAGGCCACTTCAATTTAGTATAATTGAAGGCCCAGAAAGCAGTAACAACAGTTCAAGTTCGAGTTCTCCAGCAAGGGGTTCAACAAGCAGGCAGAAGGCAGTTTCCACAGTTCTGCAAGAAGGCAGTTCCACAGCTTGGAAGAAGACAGTTTAAACAGAGGCAGAGTTCAACAGAAAGAAGTTCAACAAAGAAGGCCAACAGCTCCAGAAGTAGGCCGACACGCAAGAAGAGACCAGAGCGACCGCCTCAGTGACCATCGGACACCTCGCGGCAACAAGGGCCTTACGAAACCTCTTACTCAAAAGACTCTAAACCCTAACTCTCAACTGTCAAGGATTCGTTTGGTGAGCATTATCCCTGGTTCTCCAGAGTCCAACCTAGCTAGTGAAGTGGGATTGGGAGGGGTGAAGGATTCTTCTAATGTTATTTCCCTCGCTTGTACCGAAGTGTTCCCCACTTTTAGAGTGTTAAGAGTGTTATTATTTGTGTCCTACCTTTTAATAAAGATTGAAGTTCTTTCATCAAACTCGGTTGTCTGCTGCACCTTTTTTATCACAACCCCCAAATAAGTCCAAGGTCTAGAACCAAGGATGTGGGAGCAATTCCAACCGCTCAGAAGTCAGAGGCAAAGCTGACACAAACCACCACCCCCTACACCCTGTCTCCACCATCTGCTGATGCTCACTTGTGAGCTGTGATTACCAGGTGACAACACTACTCTATCTCCCGAAGGTCCCACCGAGGTGTGAGTGTCTGCGCTGGTGCTGGGTGCGCTGAATTCTGCTGACGCTGTGCCCTCAGAGGTTGCAGCTTCCTCTGAGGAGTCTGGGGCTCAGGCTGTTCCTCCTGCACAGTGGGGAGGGAGGCTGTCGATGGTCCTGTGGGGGAGTAAAGGAAAGAGTTAGAGATGTGAGATAAACGTTGCATGCACATTGAATTGTGTAGGTGATCATAAGTCAATCTGTTAGAGCATCAGAATCAATATCAGTCACTCATGCAATGTCAATGAGAGAGATGAAAAACTATTCTGTCACCAGCTTGCTCTGATGCGCCCGCCTGTCCGTCCCCCACTTGCGAATCGTCCTCCACTCCCACGATCTCCAGGGCCGCCTCCTCTGCAGTGGTGAGCTGGCTATTGGGGGTGGCCCTCCTCCTGTCCTCACCCTCTCCCTCTTATTGTGGGCTCTCTTTTCATGCAATGAGGGAGACAAGTGGAGTTTGAGTGAGAATGAAGGAGTGTAGAGAATCCATAGAATAGATGCTGGGAAGGACACAAAGATGGAGTGAGGTGCCAAGACCGAGGGCCCTCCCTGTGTGTTGTAAGTTGTTGTCATTGCATCACAGTGATCGGGAGTGTGAGGGCTGCATAGTCGAATAGTTAAGTGAATGTGACCATACAGAGAGAGGGAATGGTTAAGGGTGCAGGGATGTAAGGGTCAAGTGGGATGTGGAGGAGAAGGTTGACAATGAAGAGTGCTGGTAGATGAGAGGCAATGGGGATCAGATTGAGCGTCATGGGGATGGAATACTCACTTTTCCTGTGCGGAGAAGGTCATGAAACCTCTTCCTGCACTGCAGCCAGGTTCTGCTGCACATTGAAATGGAGTTGACCTCCTGGGCCACTTGCAGCCACACAGCTTTGGTCTGTTGGGGAGGTTTTTTCCTCCCAGAGAAGGAAACAGCACTTCCTTATTCGCTCTTGTTCCCTCCACCAGAGCTTGGAGGGAGTTCTCATCGAAGCTGGGTGCGCACTTTGGTCTGGTGCAAGACATGGTTTTTGAACTAATCCCTCAGAAGTAAATCGCAAAAGTTGTAAGGCAGAAAAAGAGCCAAGGTTGCTTGCAGGCCTTAAATGCAGCTGCATAGATGACGTCATCAGAGGCGAGTTTCAGGACCAAAAGACTCATTGGGCCAGGGGTTCCCCACACGATGGAAATCAAGTGCCCAATTAGGGCAAAATGGCTCAATTGTCCCGCCTCACATTGGAGGAGGGAATCCGGACCCGCCGACCACCTGACCCGCCCCCAACCCGCCTCCACTGACAAAATCCAGCCCTATGCCCAGGATCCCGTAAGCTTTTTTAACCGCTTTCTCAACCTGCCCTGCCACCTTCCAACGATTTGTGCACATATACCCCCAGGTCTCTCTGTTCATGCACCCCGTTTAGGATTGTACCCTTTAGTTTATATCGCCTCTCCTCGCTCTTCCCACCAAAATGTATCACTTCGCACTTTTCTGCGTTAAACTGCATCTGCCACCTGCCCGCCCATTCCACCAGCCTGTCTCTGTCCTCCTGAAGTCTATCACTCTCCTCCTCACTGTTCACTATACTTCCAAGTTTTGCGTCATCTGCAAATTTCGAAATTATGGCCTGTACACCCAGGTCCAAGTCATTAATATATCTCAAGTTTTAACAGTGTCTTGACTGCTAAACAAAGGGTAACGGCCCTGAAATGCTGATAACATCTTTATTTCAGGACTGCCTTTTGCCCACGAGAGAGCCCCAACCTCTGTCTTGCTCGCTCGAACATTTTTCAAAGTTAGAATTTTAAGCACTGACCCACTTCTTGGTTGGCCGTCTGGGCGAATTCTGCCTTTCGAGCGGCCACTGGGGGAGCCTGTTGATGTCACAGCAGTTCGCGCAAGGGAATCCCCATTGACTTCCGCTTCATTTCGATTTTGCGTCGGACGAGGCCGCACTTCTTGCCACAGAGAGCGCGAGATCTTTGGGCGAAGCTTGCACAGGGGCCAGCGGCGGATGCCTTTGCATGGCCGCTGACCGCCAATAAACGGGCCAATAGATTTCAATCGGTGCCTTGCAGTGTCTGTTCTCTGCCATCAGGGGGCAGTGTTGGAACTGTAAGGTGTTTGGATTCCTCGGCCCGACAAGGGTTCTTTGACTCTGGGTTTTACAGGAACAAAATGGTAGACGACACAAAGGTTTAGGTTCAACCCAAAACTGTTAGTTTATTAAAACCAACAAAATACAGACAAAAACCCTGTTGAGGTTTGACTGAAACTTACAATCACCCATCCGGCCGGCCGTTACCGTTGTGGATTGTAGGCCTGGATCGGAGATGACGGGCTGGATTTTCATTGACCCGTGGAGTCGGGTTTGGAGTCGGAGGGGGGGGGGGTTTAAAGTTGCAGATTCGGGGGTCCCGACCCCATCCCGACTCCAATCCGCCTCCATGCCAGTTTCTCTGGCGGCGGGTACCCGACCTGTTCTGAGACCCGACTCCCCGAGGCGGGAAGGGGATTAGTGACAATTAACTGCCTGTTAACAGGTAGTTAACAGACAGTTTTTTGCATAATCCCTATTTTAAAAAGAAAAGTGTGGGCTTCCCGACAGGTGGCAACCACTCCAAGTTATCGGGGGGGGCCGTGGGTCTGCAGGGGTTGGAGGGGTCGATATGTCCGGTGGGCAGGTGAGTGATGGGTGCATGTGTGCAGAGGTAAGTGTGTAAGGTAAGTGCTAAGTGTTGGAAAAAGTTTTACTTACCTTAACTTCCTCCTGCAGGTGTCAGCCCTTCAGTTCTCGGGAGTTAGAAATCTCACCGGCACAGAAAGCAGGAAAGCCGTGGTGCTGTCAAAAACTGCAGCCTTCTGTTTTCTGTGCTGGAATGATTTCTAACTCAGCCTGAGAGGAAGGACTCAAGTTAGAAGACAGATTGTGAGTGTTTGACAGCTTCACAGAGCTGTCAAATAAGAACATAAGAACATAAGAACATAAGAAATAGGAGCAGGAGTAGGCCAATTGGCCCCTCGAGCCTGCTCCGCCATTCAATAAGATCATGGCTGATCTGATCCTAACCGCCAATCTACTATCACAGAACCATCTCCTGAACCTAACAGAATTGGACACACGAAATAGGAGCAGGATCAGGCTACACGGCCCCTGGGCCCGCTATGCTACCCACAGGGCCATGACCGATCCGAACCTAGACTCATGTCCAAATTCCTGCCCTCTCCCCATAACCCTTAATTTCCTTTACTTCTAGGAAACTGTCTATTTCTGTTTTAAATTTATGTAATGATGTAGCTTCTACAGCTTTTTGGGGCAGCATATTCCATGGACCTACCACCCTCTGAGTGAAATAGTTCCTTCTCATCTCAGTTTTGAAAGAGCAGCCCCTTATTCTAAGACTATGCCCCCTAGTTCTAGTTTTACCCATCATCGGGAACATCCTCCCTGCATCCACCCAATCCAACCCCTTCACAATCTTATATGTTTCAATAAGATCGCCTCTCATTCTTCTGAACTCCAATGAGTAGAGTCCCAATCTACCCAACCTCTCCTCATATGTCCATCCCCTCATCCCCGGGATTAACCGAGCGAACCTTCTTTGTACTGACTCGAGAGCAAGTATGTCTTTTCTTAAGTATGGACACCAAAATTGTATGCAGTATTCCAGGTGCGGTCTCACCAATACCTTGTACAACTGAAGCAATACCTCCCTATTTTTATATTCTATCCCCTTAGCAATGAAAGCCAACATTCCATTGGCCTTCTTAATCACTTGCTGCACCTGCATACTAACCTTTTGAGTTTCGTGCACCAGGACCCCCAGATCCCTTTGCACTTCAGTACTTTCCAGTTTCTTGCCATTTAGATAATAACTTGCTCTACTATTTTTCCTGCCAAAGTGCATAACCTCACACTTTCCAGTATTGTATTCCATCTGCCAAATCTCTGCCCACTTACTTAGCCTGTCTATGTCCCCTTGCAGATTTTTTATGTCCTCCTTACTCACTACTTTCCCTCCCATCTTAGTATCATCTGCAAACTTTGATAAGTTACACTCGGTCCCCTCCTCCAAATCGTTAATATAGATTGTAAAGAGTTGGGGACCCAGCACTGACCCCTGCGGAACACCACTAGTTACTGATTGCCAGTCTGAGAATGAACCATTTATCCCAACTCTCTGCCTTCTGTTAGATAGCCAATCCTCTATCCATGCCAGAATATTACCCCCAATCCCGTGATTTTTTATCTTAAGCAATAATCTTTTGTGTGGCACCTTGTCAAATGCCTTTTGGAAGTCTAAATACACCACATCCACTGGTTCCCCTTTATCCACCCTGTGTGTTACTTCCTCAAAGAACTCCAGCAAATTTGTCAAACATGACTTCCCCTTCATAAAACCATGCTGACTTTGTCCTATTAAATTATGATTATCCAAATGTCCCATTACTGTCTCTTTAATACGATAGCAAAATACTGCAGATGCTGGAAATCCGAAATAACAACAGAAAACGCTGGAAAAACTCAGCAGGCCAGGCAGCATCCGTAGAGAGAGAAAGAGAGTTGACGTTTCAGGTCGACCTGAAACGTCAACTCTCTTTCTCTCTCTACGGATGCTGCCTGGCCTGCTGAGTTTTTCCAGCGTTTTCTGTTGTTATACTGTCTCTTTAATAATGGACTCCAAAATTTTACCTACCACAGATGTTAGGCTAACTGGTCTATAGTTTCCAGCCTTCTGTCTACTGCCCTTTTTAAATAAGGGTGTTACATTAGCAGTTTTCCAGTCTGCCGGGATCTTTGCTGAGTCCAGGGAGTTTTGGAAAATTATTACCAATGCATCCACAATCCCTACCGCCACTTCCCTCAAGACCCTAGGATGTAAGCCATCAGGTCCAGGTGATTTATCCGCCTTGAGTCCCATTATTTTACCGAGTACCACTTCCTTAGTGATTTTGATCGTGTTTAGCTCCTCCCCCCCATAGCCCCCTGTTTGTCCAGTGTTGGGATATTCTTAGTGTCCTCTACTGTAAAGACTGATACAAAATATTCATTCAGTGTATTTGCCATCTCCATATTTCCCACCATTAATTTTCCGGTCTCATCCTCTAAGGGACCAACATTTACTTTAGCCACCCTTTTTCTTTTTATATAACTATAAAAACTCTTGCTATCTGTTTTTATATTTTTTGCTAATTTACTTTCATAATCTATCTTCCCTTTCTTAATCAATCTTTTTGTTATTTTTTGCTGTCTTTTAAAGTTTTCCCAGTCCTCTATCCTCCCACTAGATTTTGCTACCTTATAAGCCCTTGTTTTTAGTCGAATATTATCCTTAATTTCTTTACTTAGCCATGGATGACTGTCTTTTCTTTTACACCCTTTTCTTCTCAGTGGAATATATATTTTTTGGAAGTTGTAAAATAACTCCTTAAATGTACACCACTGATCATGTATCGTCTTACCCTTTAATCTATTTTCCCAATCCACTCTACTCAATTCTGCTCGCATACCTTCATAGTCTCCTTTATTCAAGCTTAGCACGCTTGTTTGAGATCCAACCTTCTCACCCTCTAATTGAATATGGAATTCAAACATGTTATGGTCACTCATTCCAAGGGGATCCTTTACTAAGACATTTTTAATTAATCCTGTCTCGTTACACAGGACCAGATCTAAGGTTGCTTGCCCCCTGGTTGGTTCAGTTACATACTGCTCAAGAAACCCATCCCTAATACACTCAATGAACTCATCTTCAAGGCAGCCCTGCCCAATTTGATTTGTCCAATTAATATGATAGTTAAAATCCCCCATAATTAAAGATGTTCCCTTGTTACAAGCCTCAACTATTTCCTGATTGATACTCCGTCCAACAGAGTTGCAACTGTTCGGAGGCCTATAGACTACGCCCACTAATGTTTTTTTCCCCTTATTATTCCTTATCTCCACCCAAACTGTTTCATTATCCTGATCTTTTGACCCAATATCATTTCTCTGTATTACAGTGATTCCTTCCTTTATTAACATAGCCACCCCACCTCCCCTTCCTTCCTGCCTGTCCTTCCTGATCGTTAAATAACCTGGTATGTTTAATTCCCAGGCATTGTCACCCTGCAGCCATGTTTCTGTAATGGCCACAAGCTCATACCCAAGCTCTTGACAGATGAAATGTCAGTCTGTGACGTCACCTGTTGCCGGGTGGCCCTTAATTGGCCTGCTGAGCCCACTGGGCGGGCTCAACAAGGTCAATCAAGGGAAAATACAGTGGATTGGCCACATCTCGATGGAGGCGGGTTCACAAGCCAGAATGTGTGATTCCCGACCCCAACCCGACTCCAACTTCAAAATCCAGCCCGACCTGTCCCCATCCTCCTTTATCTGACTGCAGCTGCCTACACAGCGCAAACCTACTTACAATCACCCGTCCGGCTGGTCGTGGCCGACGTCGATTGCAGGCTGGGAGCTGGAGATGACCGTCTTCCCTTCCTTCTTACACCTGGCAGCTGCTGTAGTCAGAGCTAGCTGCCGAGAGAGAGAGAGAGAGAGAGAGAGAGCTTCCCAGAGAGAGCTTCTGAGCGAAAGAGAAAGAGAGAGAGGTGTGGGTGTGGTTCCTTCCGATAGTTCTTTTAGTCACCTGGCCCCATGCTGGGCCTCCCCCAACCAGTTTCGGTTGTCGGCTTGCTGAACTGTCCGACATTCACACCTCATCAACCTATAATCCAATCACCGGAGGTGTGCAGAGTTGTGCGATCGAAGATAACTCCTTATCTCCTCTCCCGCTTTCTGTAACGCATATTCAATGTGATTTCCATTACTGTTGATGGGCGGTTGGCTGATTGTCTGCTCAGGACTTGTGTATCTTCCATTCATGTCAGGAAGTCGATCGTGACCCCCATTGTTTCAGTTAAACTCAGAGCATTGTCCAGATGTTAACTTTTCCCGTCGAATCCAATCATGATTCAAGGCCTCATAGTTCAATGTCAATGTTCTTTCAGAGTTAATCATGAGTCAAAGCTTTCATTGTCCAGTATCAATGTGTTCTGCAAGAACTGCAGACTTTGATGTCTGGCACCTTTTCTGTGCCTCGAAGTTTAACCGTTTCATGCCCTTACCACTGGGCCAAACAGGCTTTCAGCATTTTGAAATCTACAGAACTAATGAAAAAAAAACCTCTGTTTCAAGCTGGGACTCTGGTACCAGAAGGACGTACAATTCTGAACCAAGTATCCTAAAGGTAATCCGTGGCTCAGAGGGGAGCACTCTCCCCTCTCAGTCACAAGATCGTGGGTGCGAGCCCCACTCGAGAGATTACAGCCCCATAATCCAGCCCGACACTCCCCGGTTGCCAGTACTGAGGGAGCGCAGCACTGTCGGAGGGGCAGTACTGAGGGAGCGCTGCACTGTCGGAGGGGCAGTACTGAGGGAGCGCTGCACTGTCGGAGGGGCAGTACTGAGGGAGCGCTGCACTGTCGGAGGGACAGTACTGAGGGAGCGCTGCACTGTCGGAGGGGCAGTACTGAGGGAGCGCCGCACTGTCGGAGGGACAGTACTGAGGGAGCGCTGCACTGTCGGAGGGGCAGTACTGAGGGAGTGCTGCACTGTCGGAGAGCCAGTACTGAGGGAGCGCGGCACTGTCAGAGGGACAGTACTGAGGGAGCACTGCACTGTCGGAGGGTCAGTACTGAGGGAGTGCTGCACTGTCGGAGGGTCAGTACTGAGGGAGTGCCGCACTGTCAGAGGGACAGTACTGAGGGAGCACTGCTCTGTCGGAGGGTCAGTACTAAGGGAGTGCCACACTGTCAGAGGGACAGTACTGAGGGAGCGCCGCACTGTCAGAGGGGCAGTACTGAGGGAGTGCTGCACTGTCGGAGAGCCAGTACTGAGGGAGCGCGGCACTGTCAGAGGGACAGTACTGAGGGAGCACTGCACTGTCGGAGGGTCAGTACTGAGGGAGTGCTGCACTGTCGGAGGGTCAGTACTGAGGGAGTGCCGCACTGTCAGAGGGACAGTACTGAGGGAGCGCCGCACTGTCAGAGGGGCAGTACTGAGGGAGTGCCGCACTGTCAGAGGGGCAGTAGTGAGGGAGTGCCGCACTGTCGGAGGGGCAGTACTGAGGGAGCGCTGTACTGTCAGAGGGGCGGGACTGAGGGAGCGTTGCACTGTCGGAGGGGCAGTACTGAGGGAGCGCCGCTCCATCGGAGGGGCAGTACTGAGGGAGTGCTGCACTGTCGGAGGGGCAGTACTGAGGGAGCACCGCACTGTCGGAACAGAAGAACTGAGCGACCGCCGTACTGTCGGAGGGGCAGTACTGTGGTAGCACCGTACTGTCGGAGGGGCAGTACTGAGGGAGCGCTGCACTGTCAGAGGGACCGTACTGAGGGACCACCGCACTGTCGGATGAACAGTACTGTGGGAGCGCTGCACTGTCGGAGGGGCAGTACCGAGGGAGCGCTGCACTGTCAGAGGGGCATTACTGAGGGAGCGCTGCACTGTTGGAGGGGCAGTACTGAGGGAGCGTTGCACTGTCGGAGGGGCAGTACTGAGGGAGCGCTGCACTGTCGGCGGGGCAGTACTGAGGGAGCACTGCACTGTCGGCGGGGCGGTACTGAGGGAGTGCTGCACTGTCGGAGGGGCGGTACTGAGGGAGCGCCGTACTGTCAGAGGGGCAGTACTGAGGGAGCGCCGTACTGTCGGAGGGGCGGTACTGAGGGAGCGCTGCACTGTCGGAGGGGCGGTACTGAGGGAGCGCTGCACTGTCGGAGGGGCAGTACTGAGGGAGCGCCGTACTGTCGGAGGGGCAGTACTGAGGGAGCGCCGTACTGTCGGAGGGGCGGTACTGAGGGAGCGCTGCACTGTCGGAGGGGCGGTACTGAGGGAGCACTGCACTGAGGGAGCGCTGCACTGTCGAAGGGGCAGTGTTGATGGAATGCTGAATTATTGAATGAGACGTTAAACCAAGACCCCATCTGCCCTCTCAGGTGCGCGTAATAGATCCTACGGCAAATATTGTAAGAAGAGCTCGGGGGAGTTCGCCACGGTGTCCTGGGCAAATGTTTATCCCTTGATGAGACAGTGCAGAGGGAGCTTTACTGTGTATCTAACCCCGTGCTGTACCTGCCCTGGGAGTGTTTGATGGGGACAGTGTAGAGGGAGCTTTACTCTGTATCTAACCCGTGCTGTACCTGCCCTGGGAGTGTTTGATGGACAAAATTGAGAGGTCGCACAACACCAGGTTATAGTCCAACAGTTTTATTTGAAATCACAAGCTTTCGGAGCTATCGATTGCCCCTTCCTCAGGTGAAGTAAATTAGATACAGAATCGCCAAAGCATATATAGATAGAGAACAAAGCATGAACAAAACAAAGAGTGTTTGATGGGACAGTGTAGAGGGAGTTTTACTCTTTATCTAACCCGTGCTGTACCTGCCCTGGGAGGGACTTTTGTCTGACTCCAGGTTTGGTGGATTGGTTTGATACGATCAGGTTTAGTTCTCCAGAAAGGAATTGAATGCCTGTGCCACTCCATCCTTCTCCAACGCCTCTCCACCGTCGTCCAGCTGGGTGGGACTGCACTCGCCTGGTTCCATTCTTATCTATCTAATCGTAACCAGAGAATCACCTGCAACGGCTTCTCTTCCCGCTCCCACATCATTACCTCTGCTGTCCCCCAAGGATCTATCCTTGACCCCCTCCTATTTCTCATCTACATGTTGCCCCTTGGCGACATCATCAGAAAACACAGCGTCAGTTTCCACATGTATGCTGACGACACCCAGCTCTACCTCAGCACCACCTCTCTCGACCCCTCCACGGTCTCTAAATTGTCAGACTGCTTGTCCGACATCCAGTTCTGGATGAGCAGAAAATTTCCTCCAACTAAATATTGGGAAGACCGAAGCCGTTGTTTTCGGTCCCCGTCACAAACTCCGTTCCCTAGCCACTGACTCCATCCCTCTCCCTAACATCTGTCTGAGGCTGAACCACACTGTTCGCAACCTCGGTGTCATATTTGACCCGGAAATGATTTTCCGACCACATATCCGCAGCATCACAAAGTCCGCCTACATCCACCTCCGGAACGTCGCCCGTCTCCACCCCTGCCTCAGCTCATCCGCTACTGAAACCCTCATCCATGCCTTTGTTACCTCTGGACTTGACTATTCCATCGCACTCCTGGCTGGCCTCCCACATTCCACACTACGTAAACTTGAGGTCATCCAAAACTCGACTGCCCGTGTCCTAACTCGCACCGAGTCCCGTTCACCCATCACCCCCTGTGCTCGCTGACCTACATTGGCTCCCGGTTAAGCAACGCCTCAATTTCAAAATTCTCATCCTTGTTTTCAAATCCCTCCATGGCCTCACCACCCCCCTACCCAACTCTGTAATCTCCTCCAGCCCCACAACCCCCCGAGATATCTGGGCCCCTCTAATTCTGCCCTCTTGAGCATCCCTGATTATAATCGCTCAACCATTGGTGGCCGTGCCTTCTGTTGCCTCGGCCCTAAGCTCTGGAATTCCCTCCCTAAACCTCTCCATCCCTCTCCCTGCTTTAAGACGCTCCTTAAAACATCCCTCTTTGACCAACCTTTCGGTCACCTGCCCTAATTTCTCCTTATGTGTCTCGGTGTCAAATTTTTTGTCTTATAACACTCCTGTGCAGGGCCTTGGGAGGGTTTACTACGTTAAAGGCGCTATATAAATACAAGTTGTTGTTGTTGTTAAAGGAAGATCTGGGCAGATTGAGGAATTGCAGGGGCACGGGGATGGGGGACTGCTGGGGTTCCGCTGCTTTTAGCCCCCAAGAAGATTTGCACAGATGTGGGAGCAATAGAGAGCCGGCAGTGAGCGGGTTACACAGGCCGATCCCGGACAGTGTCGCAGTTGTGGTCGCTTGGCCACTGTGGACTGAAATAAAACTGCTTCCTCTTTCCGAATAAGAGCTCATTTATACACAGAATTTACACAGAAACTCTCTGTCTGTCTCTGTCTCTGTCTCTCTCTCTCTCTCTCTCTGTCTCTCTCTCTGTCTCTGTCTCTCTCTCTCTCTGTCTCTCTCTGTCTCTGTCTCTCTCTCTATCTCACTCTCTCTTTCTGTCTCGCTCTCTGTCTGTCTCTCTCTCTCTCTGTCTCTCTCTCTGTCTCTCTCTGTGTCTCTCTCTCTGTCTCACTCAGTTCTCTCTCTTTCTCTCTCTGTCGCTCTCTCCCTCTCTCGCTATCTGTCTCACACTGTCTCTCTCTCTCTCTCTCTCTCTCTCTCTCTGTCTATCTCTCTGTCCCTCTCTCTCACTCTCTCTGTCTCTCTCTCTCTCTCCGTCTCTCTCTCTGTCTCTCTCACTCTCTGTCTCTCTCTCTCTGTCTCACTCTCTGTCTCTCTCTCTCTCTGTCTGTCTCTGACTCTGTCTTTCTCTCTGTCTCTCTCTCTCTCGCTCTCTGTCTCGCTCTCTCTCTGTGTCTCTCTCTCTCTCGCTCTCTCTCTGTCTCTCTCTCTCTGTCTCTCTCTGTCTCGCTCTCTGTCTGTCTCTCGCTCTCTGTCTCACTCTTTCTCTGTCTCACTCTCTATCTCACTCTCTCTCTCTCCGTCTCTCTCTCTCTGTCTCACTCTCTCTGTCTCTCTCTCTCTCTGTCTGTCTCTGAATATGTCTCTCTCTCTGTCTCTCTGTCTCTTGCTCTCTCTCTGTCTCTCTGTCTCTCTCTGTCTCTCTCTCTCTCTCGCTCTCTCTCTGTCTCTCTCTGTCTCTGTCTCTCTCTCTCTCTCTCGCTCTCTCTCTGTCTCTCTTGTAGAATTCGCAATATATCGCGATTTCATTAATAAGGAGAAAACACAAAGTTTCGTTCAAACAGCTTTTATTTCAGTAGAATGCTGGCAAGTTTAAAGTGGACACAAGCAGCCTGTAAAATGGCCGCCGCACCTCGTGACAGAACATTCTAGACTTTTCAACAGGCAGACAAGATGGCGTTCCAATAAACATTTGTGCAAGATCGATTAAGATTCAGCACAGTGAAGATAATACACGAGACATTATGGGTTTGCAGTATACACATAAATACTGAAATCGGTCTCCCAGGTACAAAGGAAAGCCATTGTACCGAGTAATCAAGGGCCCATCCAAAAGACATTAATATGTAAAATCCCAACGACTCTACGATGAGAGAGCCGTTAGCAGGTAGTTATACAGGACACTTGGAAGCCCCAAACCCCTCCAGGGAGAACACCGACCGATTTAACAATGGGAGAAATATTAACAGGTACTCAGACATTTACGAGTAGCCCCGAAACCCATTAAGAACGGAGATCACCCATACAAGACATTTGGGCGCCAAACCCTAAACAAAAGAATGGACATTATAGTTGGGCGGGAAACGGAAGATTTTGCACTATAATTGCAGGCTCCAAACCGTCCATTCTCTCTCTTGCTCCTGTGCTTTTATCCGGTCGATTCGTAACCTCGTGGCTGCTCCTGTGTACTCGTAGTTGGGCTTCTGCTTGCCTGTTGCCTCTTCTAAAAAGACTGTTGAACTTTCTGATCCGTTCGGATCTACCTCGTGTCGCGTAACGAAGACCTATGTTGGTAACTGGCAGCGGAACCGAAGGCCCGAGATGAGATGAGATGAGATGAGATGAGATGAGATGAGAAGAGAGGAAGACTATATCCATCGCCACGGTCAGTAAATCCCGACCGCGCCTGTAGGTCGATTAGCCAAGTTTTCCTCACCAGGAAGATTTCTCTTTTGAACTTATAACGAAACATATTGCATCGACGATAACTGGACTGTGCCCAAAGTAACTGGAACGTGAAAACATATCGTATCGATGATATTGACAACTGTGCTCCAAGAGTACCTGTTAAGCCAACCAACACAGGTCTTCATCACAGCAGACGGTCCAGCCTGCTAGCCGGAGCAGCAGAAGCAAGTAAACAAGTGGGACCAGGAGATCTCCTGACCGACACGTGGGTGCTGCGGTGAAAAACATCCGATCAGCTATTCGGAATTTCTCCGAGTTATCACGAGTGGTGAGCATGAGTCTCGAGATCCTACGAATCTAGTTTAGGATAGATATTGATAGGGGAGGGTTTAAGGATTAAGGATATTTGTAATGTGTGCCCCTATTTACTTTGTGCCGTTCGTTCCTCGTTTCCCTAAGATCGACTACATAACTGTTTGTAAGATTGTACTGTCATTAATCTGTGCTTATGACATGTATTTCATAATTTTAAGTATCATGCAATAAAGATTTTCCATTTCGTACCAGTCAAACCAAGCCTACATGAGTTTTATCTCCATTACTGCTCTCGCATCTAAGTCCAGTGTCTAGAACCGTAAGGGAGAGTGATTCGAACCACTCACAGGTGTGTCTAGTGTTCCCAGACTGGCTGGAGACCAGAACAGGCAACAAGGCCTAGACCCGCACTGACATACAGGCTGCACAGAGCCGCGTGAATCTCACAGGCCGCGAGACACGCAGGGTCAGGAATCCCTTACAGAAAATGGCGACCGCGGCAGGACACTGGCAGCGAGAGGGTAGTGTGTTAGATTTTGGAATGACTGTACGAAATGTTATGCAGGAAAAGATAGCGGATTATGTGTTTGGAAAGGTTAATCTAACTAAGAAATGGATAAGTGAATTGTTAGCGGATAAGAGCCCACTAGAGGCAGCTGAGAGGTGGACAGATAGTAAAGAACATAGAAAGACACTTGAGAAAGCAGTCTGGCTTATGTGTTACAAAAGGCAGGTTCAGATTTCAAACCAGACCATTACAGCGCTAGTAGCTCGAATCAGTCATTTAGAGGGAGAAATGGAGGAGAAGGTTTCTGGAGGGGAGGTGCTCATTAAGAATTTAAATGAGTTACACCAAGAAAGCCAGGAAGTCTCCAGTCACCTTAAAACAAGGATAGATTATCTCGAGTGCCAGGTCACTGAGGCAAAATTGAATGAGAGCAGGTTAAAGGAAAGATGTAACCGCCAAGCTGCCCAGATAAGAACTCAAGAAGAGAGCTTAATGGGGGTTAGGGCGGCATATAAGTTGGCCCTTGAGGATAAGTTTCAGGGAGCCGATCATAGCGCCTGCCAAAGGGAGATAGAGCACCTCAAAAAGGCCGTGAACAATGCAAACGGCATGGTGTGCCTTATCAATCCGTCGGCGCACCAGCCGCTAGTAAATGAGAGATTTAGAAAATCCCCACCAAGTAAAGCAGAAGAAGTAGTAGCCACTGCGCCCTCCGCGCCACCCAGCTATTCAGAAACCTGGGTTAGGGAGGAAGCAATGGAAGAAACAAAAGAGCCCATTGAAAAAGAAGTAGGAAAGGGATCGTTATATCCAGTAACGGGTATTAAAAGGGGCCCAAGCAGAAACGGTGGGGAAGAACCGGGGGATCTCCTCGGACAGCTGGTGTTGCCTCACAGTTCACATCAGCTGAGAGCTATGATAAATCACGTACGGAAGCTGACCGAGGCAGACGACCCTTCCGTACATTTCAGAGAAGTTGAGCAAGCCGCAGCCATTAACGGCTGCGATGATGGGGAGACAGCAAAAATGCTGCTGTTCTCATTAGACAGCTCGGTCCTTCAGTGTCTCTCAGGCGAGAGCAAGAGGGGAACCAAGAGTTATGAGGAATTAAAGAATGAGGTCCTGGAAGTGTTGGGGGCGAACGACGAAGGTCCGTTTGCTAGAGTGGGACAGACAGTGCAGATGGAGGGAGAACCCCCGAAGGTTTTTGCCGACAGGCTGTGGCCAGTATATGAGCGCAGCTGTCTAGGTGCGCCCGAGCGCGAAGATGTGGAAGGTTTAGCTTTAACTCATTGGCTTAGGTGCATAATAGCCAACAGTTTACCAGCCGTCAGAGAGCAGGCAAAAGCATGGTTTGATCCCAATGACCTCAACATTACGGAAGAGTCGGTCTTGAATCGACTCACGTTAGGTTATCGCAATATAAGGGGTATGGCAACACGTCCCCTTAAGGGAAGAGTACATGAGGTACGACCCGCAGCCCCGTATCAAAGAGAGTGGCATCAGGAGGGTAATCGCGCCCCACAGGCAAGTAATGCTTGTTACGGGTGTGGGAAGACAGGGCACTGGCGCAAGCATTGCAGGAACCCTTGGAAGGATTCCAAGGATAAAAATCCCGCGGTCCGAGCCCAGGCGCCTGTCCCGGCTAAGGAAGCCAAGGCACCCACCCCTCCCGACGACCTCGAAGCAGTGTTAGGAGCCATGCGCAAGCTGGTCTTGAATGCGCGTGGACAGGTGGCGGTCGCAACCGGCCCCGTAGGTGCCGCAGGACCGTCTAATAGTACCCCATGACTAGAACCAGCACAGCCCGTCTACCTGTGTCCGCTTAGCTATGATGCGTGGAGGCGACCTGTGGTGGAGATGGAGGTAGAGAAACAGAAGGGTAGTTATTTGTTGGACACGGGAGCTTCTTGCACCATAATCCATACAGATAACCCTTTTGACTCGCCGCTATCTACCAAGGTCCCATTCACGTTAGCAGGGTTCACAGGAAAAGAACAGGCTGGCACGTTTTCCCTTCCGCTATCCATTCGTTTAGGAACACTTCGCCTTAAGTGGAAGTGTATAATGATGGCATGGCAAAAGGGGGGTGGAAGAGGTATTCTCGGGTCCGATCTCCTAGCGGGACACGGGATCCTCGTGGACCTCAGAAATCACTGTCTCTGGGGGGCTAAAGGTGAAAAGGGCGAGGTAATAGTGATTCCGGGGGAGGAAGAAACAGGGGTCCTGTGTACCGTACAGCCATCCGGAGGCTACGACCTCAGGCTTATGGTCGCAGATGTCCCAACGGACATGCAAACGTACGTGTCAGATAATATGCACGCGTTTGCAACCCACAAGCACGATTGTGGGAGAGTGGTCGGGTTTGAGGTCAGCGTAGATGGGGACCCCATGACCCGACCCCAAAAGCAGTATAACTTCCCCAAAGAAGCCGAACCCGATATGGAGACAGCAATGTCTTCCTTGGTGCAGCAGGGCGTGTTGAGGCCGATAGCCACACACGTGAACTCCCCATTATGGCCGGTTAGGAAGCCGGATAATTCGTGGAGAGCCACGGTGGACTACAGAGTCCTTAACAGTAACATTCCCGCCTGCGCGCCCACAGTAGCAGCAGTTGCTGACCTAATAGGGAGCATCCCAGCGTCCGCGACCACGTTCACGGTGCTGGATATCTCGAACGGTTTTTGGTCCATCCCGCTGCGGCGAGAGGACCAGTACAAGTTTGCCTTTACTTTCAAAGGGCAACAGTACACGTGGAACTGTCTGCCACAGGGTTTCCACAATAGCCCCAGTATTTTTCATCAGTGTATGGCAGGAAGTTTAAAGGAGTTTAGTCAGCCCAATCAGATAGTACAGTATGTGGATGATTTGCTCCTATTTACGGACTCAAGGGAGGAGCACGGACCACTACTGGACGAGTTATTGGAGCTGTTAGCGAGAAAGGGTTTTAAAATAAACCCTAAGAAAGCACGTATCGGTCAGCGGGAAGTAAAATTCCTGGGACTGACCATACGCGCTGGGGAAAGAGCCATAGACAAAGCAAGGAGGGAGTCGGTGCAAGAATTACCGATTCCCAACAACGTGAGGGGTGTGAGGTCCTTCTTGGGACTGACCGGTTACTGCAGGGATTTTATCGAAGATTATGCGGCCACAGCGGCGCCGCTCCTCCGACTCCTCCATAAGGGGGTGGAGTGGCTTTGGGACGAGGGCTGCCAAGCAGCCTTCGAGAAGTTAAAAAGGGATCTGCAGACCGCGCCAGCCTTAGGGGCCATAGATGGGGGGAAGGAGTTTTTCCTGGAGGTAGCTGCCAGCGGAGACAGCTTAAGCGCCGTGCTGCTCCAAGAGCGTCACGGCAAGCTGAGGCCGGTTGTCTATTCATCCAGGGTATTAACGGATGTGGAGAGAAGTTTCTCCAATTGCGAAAGGCACCTTTTAGCCACGCATTGGGCTGTGAAAAGATCCGCGATCTTCACAGGGCTCTCTCCCATCACTCTCCTCACACATCACACACCAACTAAGATGCTTCTGGATGGGAGGATTAAAGACGGGACCGTCAGCAGCGCACGCATTGCGCGTTGGACCCTTCTTCTCTCCCAGTTGGATCTTAGAGTAAAAGGTCTTTGCGAGCCAAGGCTTGCGGCCAATTTGGTATACCCCGGTACAGCCCACCGGTGTTCGGTGGAAGGGGTATGGGACGTCAACATAGGTTTACGGGCCGGGATACATCCCACTGGGCGCGAGATTTATGTTGATGGGTCTAGCACAGTGTCTGCTGGCGAGCGACTCACAGGGTGTGGAGTTTATGACCCTGCGGCAGACCTTGCCCTGGCGATCAAGCTCCCTAGCACCATGAGCGCGCAGCAGGCTGAGCTGTCTGCCGTGGTGTACGTGGTAACCCACCCAGACATTTTCCCAACCCCATACACGATTTGCTCGGACAGCATGTTCACCTGCAATTCGTGTACGGAATACCTGGCCATTTGGTCCCGCCGCGGATACACCTCCGCGGACGGGCGACCTTTAACGGTGAAGCCCTTGCTGGAAAAGATCTTAGCAGCAGCAGTAGGGGAGGAAGGAGAGATTTTCATCCATAAGGTGAAAGCTCACTCCTCCACAGAGCCCCGTGGGGAGGGCAACCGGCAGGCGGATGCGCTAGCCAGGGAGGGTGCCCGCGACGGCACTTTCTGGAACCCCTATAGGACCGGACCCATAGCGGCGGTCCGAGGCGGGGACGGGAATCCCGGGAACCCCAGGGTAGCATTGCCCCTAGACCTTAAGACCGTCCAAGCCCAGGATCCCGCCCTAAAAGCAATCCTAAAAACGATTGCTGAGGGGAGGCAGGTAGAAGGTCCATACAGTACGGCAACCCTCTCAGTTAAGGAAGGCATGCTGTTCCGCGAGGAGCAGTGGGTTGTGCCGCAGCAGCACAGGAGGGAATTCCTCCAGTTGGCTCACGAGGGACCAGGGGCAGGGCACCCCGGGCCCGAGGTTACCTGGCAACGGGTAGAGCAAGCGGGATGGTGGCCAGGGCTCAGGGAACAAGTCCGCGAGTTCTGCGCAAACTGTCTTGTGTGCGCTGCAAACAACCCAGACCCCCAGAAAAGGAAGGTGCCCATGGGACACGTAAGAAGGGTAGAGGGACCATGGCAGTCGATACAGATCGACTATATAGGACCCCTGCCCACCACCCAGGGAGGTTATAAGTACTGCCTCGTCCTGGTGGATGTGTTTTCCAAGTGGGTGGAAGCCTTCCCTTGTCGAACAGCTACGGCACTGGGTACAGCAAAAATCTTGGTCCGGGAAGTGTTCTCGCGGTGGGGACTCCCCCGTTTTGTGGAGTCAGACCAAGGTAGTCATTTCACCGGCCAGGTGATGCAGAACACCCTCATGCTTTTGGGCATTGAAGGGAAGTGGCACGTAGCACACAATCCCCAGTCATCCGGGATTGTTGAACGTATGAACCGGACCCTGAAGGAGAAATTGAGGAAAGAGACTAGGAACTCGCCCCAAAAATGGGCGGAAGTTCTGCCTTTAGTCCTCATGGGGGTCCGGGCCAGTCAGTCAAAAAGTACGGGGTACTCCCCGCACGAGGTAATGACCGGCAGGCTCATGCGAACCCCCACCCATGTGCTAGCCCCGGTGCTCACTGAGGGTCAGCTCCAAGAGATCAGCAGGGACAAGTTCGCCCAGACTCTCTTGGAGCGCCTGAAGCAAGTTTATGAGCAGGCGGCTGGGAACATGGGAAGGCAGCATCAGGGCAATCGCTTGTTGCTGGAACCCCGCAAAACGCGGGAGTGGGAAGTAGGAGACCAGGTCATGGTCAGAAACTACGCCAGAGTAGGGAGTCTGGAACCACTGTATATGGGACCCTACAACATTGTAGACAAGGCGAGTCCCATGGTTTACGCCGTAAAAGTACCTCGGCGCACTAAGTGGTTCCACATAAACCAATGCAAACTGTACCAGCCAGGTGCACAGGGGAAAACTACAGGGGTAAATCCCGCCAATGGGAGAGCACAGCCCCAGGTAGGACCACAAGGCACACAGGCAGGCATAGCAGCTTGCATCAGGGGAAGGGACATCCCGGACGATCATGCAGCGTTTTTCTGGAATTGGGGGTTAGATGAGGAAGAATTCAGGGTACCCTGGTCAGACGAGGATAGTGCAGATGAGCATAGTGATGATGACGGGTGGTTCCTGAGGAACGGTCTGGAGGGAATGGGGGCTGTAGGTAGAGATCCACACAGGGTGGACACACAAGCTGCAGGTCCCGAGGACAGGAGGGAGGAGCTAGAGGAGGCAGGGCCAGCCGCTATAGGAGCACAGAGAGTACCGGTGTGGCTCCCAGAGATGTGGCCGCCCGCTTTGAACGTCCAGTCCTCAGGGGAGGCAGAGATCACGAGTGAAGGGCCGCCTGCTGGGCCGAGCAGGACGGAGCCACGAACTGCCAGCCCCGAGGTTAGGGAGGCGGAGTCAGCGGAGGCGGAGCCGGCGACTGTGATGGAACCCCAGGTCATCCCGATGGAGGTCTCGGAACCCGGTCCGTCCGTCACGGAACCCCCGCTCATAGCAACTCCCCGTAGGTCAAGCAGAGAACCCCAGCCCAGGAGGATGTGGTCATGTCCCCAGACTGCCCCAAGGCGAAAATTTCAGGTTAAGATAACCCAGGTACAGACCGGCCACATCGCAGCAGTAACAGGCTGCGGCAGATCAGAGGGAAGGGTCAGCGCAGCAACAGGCTGCGGCAGATCAGAGGGAAGGGTCAGTGCCCTCCCACCGTCGGGAAGAGCTCGCAGCAGCCTTCTCAGAATTTAAAGGGGCCGCCCTGAGAACGGGCGGCACTGTAAAGTTATAAGTTTTAAGTTTTAAGTTAATAGTTCAAGGTTAAGTTTATAGTTTTTTTAATAAGGTTAAGTTTGTAGTGTTTTTAACAGAAAACGATAAAATGATGGGAGCTTTAAAGATAGGTTTAGTTGAAGTTTATTCAGCGAACGTTGAAGTTTACGTGAGGCGAGGTCAGGGGACCCGCTCACCCTTCACAAAAGCCAGAGACTCTTGCGAGGCTGGCTACCTCATTCTATCTGATCACAGGAACCAAGGAAGGATGGAACGAATTCTAGTATTGCTCGTGGCAATCGGATGTGGATTGGCCTATCGAGGCCGCACCAAGGATGTCGTGGTGTTTGGATGTTCCGGGGACACGGCCCCCATCGCGGTGGATGGGACCGGAAGACGGGAGGCAGAGGAGACCAGCACCTATTTCCACAAGGGAAGGTGGCCAGGATGGCTGGGAACGAACTCAACGGAGTATTCTAGCACATCGGGGTTTGCCTACCAAGAGACTTCTTTACTGTGCCCCAAAGTAAGGATCATCGCACCCAGGATCAGCGTCACCGTCGGCAAACGGATTTGTTTGACTTGTAGTGGGAAGGTCCCATTGAGCCGATGGTGGTGGCTGCGAAAGCTGAGCAAAACTATGAGGAACTCTTCGGTCGAGTGGGAACGACTGGGTAATAATACCCATCGGACAATTACGGGGACAGACGGACAAGTGAAAGTCTGTTGGGACAAATGGTGGGAACCGGATGAGGGAATTTATGTATGTATGTGGGGGTCAAAGTACGTTTGCCCCAAAGGCATCTCCATATTTTTTATTAATCAATGGCAGGATAACGGACAGGGGATGAGGTGGGATGCGAGCACCAGGGGGTGCGGAGCCCCATTCTCCCCAATCCCAGTAAATGCCACTGAACTCATTACGCGCCCACGCAAAGCCCCGCCCACGATTCCGGTGGTTCTAGCTGAGGAAGAAGGGTGCCCTAAAACTAGTAAGGGACCCGGGAATGGTTTGGTACTGGTCCCCACAGACCAGATACTATTTCAGGGGGTACATTACGCGGTGGCCTCGGTGATTTTAAATCTCACCGAGGTGCGGTTACCAGAGTGGTGCCCCAAAAAGACGGAACAGTTGTACCAGGTCCTGTTGACCAAGATGTTCAGACAATTTTACGAATTCGATTTCGCGGAAATTGATAAAACAAGTTTGTACACCGCACCACAGGAAGTTTTGGATCAAGTAGGGAGGCAAAGAAGGGGTTTGGTGAACGATGCGTTCACTGCTTTTAACACAGACAGTGTGGAGCTGCAGACCCAGATTAATGGTTTAAAGACACAATTAAAGGACATTCTAACAGATGAGAATAAAGTGGTAGGGTCGGGTCTACACGAGGACCAAGCCATGACCCTCCATTTAAAGGAAATTATAGCAGAGTTGGAGAAACATGCCAAGACGGTAAATGCCCTGATTAGGGAAGATCGGAATGCATCCGATCAAGCTGCGCAGAACGAGGTGTGCGTGCTTTACGGGGCGTGGTTACTGGGCGAGGGCCGCAGTAATTTGGAGGATTTAAAACAAGGTTTGGTTCCGTCCTGGATAAGTAACAAACACCTACGGGCGCTCCACCCTTTTCAGAACGCATTAAGCCCGTGCCAGCTCAGGCTAGCTTCAGAAGCATACCCAGTCCCCGTGGACTGCGGACGTTCAAACCATACTATTATGGGAATAGTATTACGTATGCCGGTTTTGGGCGACACAGCAAAGCCCGCCCCGGTATATCGGGTAGAGAACATCGGTGTCATTCAGGGGGGAGCCCACATTCGTTATGCAGCGGTTCCACCTTACGTCATCCGCTGGGAGCAAACGATGACAGGTACAGATCTCTCTGGTTGTCGTGGCAGGGGAGCACACATAATACTGTGCCCCCAGCACTTGAATGCCTTTTTAACACCACAGTGCGGGTTCAGAACGGCTGGCGCCAAGTCCATGAATTGCACCATGGAGGCAATGGCACAAGATCATGTGCCTCCGCAGGTAGCATACATCGGGGGTGGAACATATTGTGTTACCACTGCAGCGCAACACTACCAGCATGGAAACCGTAGCCGGTGTCCGGTGAGTGACAGCAGTTTCTGTTTTAAACCCAGGGCGGAAGTTCAAGTAGCACAACAGCGAATTATCCCAATCCCTGAACCATCCACTGTTCATCTCACAGTAAAAGAGAATTTCACCGACTTGCAGCGATTCGTCGCGCATTTTGGATACCTCATTCCCCCTCTCCCTGAACACCTCACCAAGCTTTTAAAAGCCGTCGCGGTGTCACAGAAACATTTTTATACATTAGAGCAGAAAACTGTCGAAATAGGAACAGACATTCTGGATATAGTAGTTCCACCGTGGTGGAATCTGTTCACTAATATTGAAGTGCCTTCATGGATCAGAATAGCCTCCCACATTTTAGTCGTATGTCAAGTGTTTATTGTAGTGTACCTATTGGTCGTACATTGTAAAAGAGACAAACGCCTCACCAAGCATGAAAACACGGGAGAGTGGCGAGAACGTTACGTGCGCGTGCACGATGAGAGCACCGTGTAATCGGAAAATGGCGTCACTCCCGCTCGCCGCGTGCGCCGCGGAAGTTTGTACTTATATAAGATTTTCAGAGATTGTAAATACGTTGGGAACTCGACATGTTTTAAGAGTTGGTGTTGTTTTATTTTGGTGATGGTGTTATAGTTAAAAATGATTGTTTGGTTTTGGGTTTTGTTTCTCTTTTCCCTGAATAAAAGACGAATATACAGGTGATACGAGAGGTATCGGCCTGGTTACGCCGGGAAGGAAAACAAGTGGTGTAAGTTTAAGGGCAAATAATGCCTACGGTGATATAAAATGTAATTTTCTTGGGAAATGAGGACGACACAGAGACCCTAGCTAAGTTAAAAATTATGGGATTAATTTACTGGATTCGGAGAGAAATCGAGATAATATTGCTCACCACTATGATTTTTGATACGATAAGCGGAGTTATTCGCATCAACAGGAGGGACTGTAGAATTCGCAATATATCGCGATTTCATTAATAAGGAGAAAACACAAAGTTTCGTTCAAACAGCTTTTATTTCAGTAGAATGCTGGCAAGTTTAAAGTGGACACAAGCAGCCTGTAAAATGGCCGCCGCACCTCGTGACAGAACATTCTAGACTTTTCAACAGGCAGACAAGATGGCGTTCCAATAAACATTTGTGCAAGATCGATTAAGATTCAGCACAGTGAAGATAATACACGAGACATTATGGGTTTGCAGTATACACATAAATACTGAAATCGGTCTCCCAGGTACAAAGGAAAGCCATTGTACCGAGTAATCAAGGGCCCATCCAAAAGACATTAATATGTAAAATCCCAACGACTCTACGATGAGAGAGCCGTTAGCAGGTAGTTATACAGGACACTTGGAAGCCCCAAACCCCTCCAGGGAGAACACCGACCGATTTAACAATGGGAGAAATATTAACAGGTACTCAGACATTTACGAGTAGCCCCGAAACCCATTAAGAACGGAGATCACCCATACAAGACATTTGGGCGCCAAACCCTAAACAAAAGAATGGACATTATAGTTGGGCGGGAAACGGAAGATTTTGCACTATAATTGCAGGCTCCAAACCGTCCATTCTCTCTCTTGCTCCTGTGCTTTTATCCGGTCGATTCGTAACCTCGTGGCTGCTCCTGTGTACTCGTAGTTGGGCTTCTGCTTGCCTGTTGCCTCTTCTAAAAAGACTGTTGAACTTTCTGATCCGTTCGGATCTACCTCGTGTCGCGTAACGAAGACCTATGTTGGTAACTGGCAGCGGAACCGAAGGCCCGAGATGAGATGAGATGAGATGAGATGAGATGAGATGAGAAGAGAGGAAGACTATATCCATCGCCACGGTCAGTAAATCCCGACCGCGCCTGTAGGTCGATTAGCCAAGTTTTCCTCACCAGGAAGATTTCTCTTTTGAACTTATAACGAAACATATTGCATCGACGATAACTGGACTGTGCCCAAAGTAACTGGAACGTGAAAACATATCGTATCGATGATATTGACAACTGTGCTCCAAGAGTACCTGTTAAGCCAACCAACACAGGTCTTCATCACAGCAGACGGTCCAGCCTGCTAGCCGGAGCAGCAGAAGCAAGTAAACAAGTGGGACCAGGAGATCTCCTGACCGACACGTGGGTGCTGCGGTGAAAAACATCCGATCAGCTATTCGGAATTTCTCCGAGTTATCACGAGTGGTGAGCATGAGTCTCGAGATCCTACGAATCTAGTTTAGGATAGATATTGATAGGGGAGGGTTTAAGGATTAAGGATATTTGTAATGTGTGCCCCTATTTACTTTGTGCCGTTCGTTCCTCGTTTCCCTAAGATCGACTACATAACTGTTTGTAAGATTGTACTGTCATTAATCTGTGCTTATGACATGTATTTCATAATTTTAAGTATCATGCAATAAAGATTTTCCATTTCGTACCAGTCAAACCAAGCCTACATGAGTTTTATCTCCATTACTGCTCTCGCATCTAAGTCCAGTGTCTAGAACCGTAAGGGAGAGTGATTCGAACCACTCACAGGTGTGTCTAGTGTTCCCAGACTGGCTGGAGACCAGAACAGGCAACAAGGCCTAGACCCGCACTGACATACAGGCTGCACAGAGCCGCGTGAATCTCACAGGCCGCGAGACACGCAGGGTCAGGAATCCCTTACACTCTCTGTCTCTGTCTCTTTCTCTCTCTCTGTCTCTCTCTGTCTCTGTCTCTCTCTCTCTCTCTGTCTCTCTCTGTCTCTCTCTCTCTCTGTCTCTGACTCTCTCTCTCTCTCTCTGTCTCTCTCTCTGTCTCTGACTCTCTCTCTCTCTCTCTCTGTCTCTGACTCTCTCTCTCTCTGTCTCTGACTCACTGTCTCTCTCTCTGTCTCTCTCTCCTCTCTGTCTCTGTCTCTCTCTCTGTCTCTCTCTCTCTCTTTGTCTCTCTCTGTCTTGCTCTCTCTCTGTTTCACTCTTTCTCTGTCTCTCTCTCTCTCTCTATCTCACTCTCTCACTCTTTCTCTCTCTCTTTCAAATTCTGCCTTTATTTCTCTCTCTGTATGTCTCTCTGTGTCTCTGTATCTATCTATCGGTCTCTCTCACTGTCTGGTGTTGTTGTTAAAGGAAGATCTGGGCAGATTGAGGAATTGCAGGGGCGCGGGGATGAGGACTGCTGGGGGTTCCGCTGCTTTTAGCCCCCAAGAAGATTTGCACAGATGTGGGAGCAATAGAGAGCCGGCAGTGAGCGGGTTACACAGGCCGATCCCGGACAGTGTCGCAGTTGTGGTCGCTTGGCCACTGTGGACTGAAATAAAACTGCTTCCTCTTTCCGAATTAGAGCTCATTTATACACAGAATTTACTCAGAAACTCTCTGTCTGTCTCTCTCTCTGTCTCTGTCTCTGCCTGTCTCTCTCTCTCTGTCTCACTCTCTCTCTCCCTCTTTCTCTTTCTCTCTGTCTCTCTCTGACTGTCTCTGTCTCTTTCTTCCTCTCTCCCTCTCTCCCTCTTTCACTCTCTCTGTCTGTCTCTCTCTCTCTCTGTCTCTCTCTGTCTCTCTTTTTCTTTCTCTCTCTGTCTCCCTCTCTGTCTCTCCCTCTCTCTCCCTCTCTGTCTCTCTCTCTCTCTGTGTCTCTCTCTCTCTCTCTATTCTCTGTCCCACTCTGTTTCTCTCTGTCTCTGTCTCCCTCTCTGTCTCTCTCTCAGTCTCTCTCTCTCTCTCTCTGTCTCTCTCTCTCTATTCTCTGTCCCACTCTGTTTCTCTCTCTCTCTGTCTCCCTCTCTGTCTCTCTCTCTCTGTCTCTCTCTCTCTCTGTCTCTCTGACTCTGTCTCTCTCTCTCTCTGTCTCCCTCTCTGTCTGTCTCTCTCTCTCTCTCTCTCTCTCTGTCTCTCTCTCTGTCTCTCTCTCTGACTCTGTCTCTCTCTCTCTCTTTCTCCCTCTCTGTCTCTCTCTCTGTGTCTCTGTCTCTCTCTCTCTGTCTCTCTCTGTCTCTGTCTCTCTCTCTCTCTCTGTTTGTCGGGTGTTTTTGCCTGCCCCGTGTTTCTATGACTCTTCCTTGAGTCGACCCGTGCATTAAAATCTCCCCAGTTTGGGTTGTTTCCCTTGGACGGCAGGAGCTTTTGCCAATAGTCCCTGCCCAGCCCGTCGATTAGCGGGTAATCCCACACACCGAGAGAGACCAAGGTCAGATAGGTCTTCTCCTATGCCCGATGTGCAGCGTCCCCAGCGGGATTACTGTGTAACCCGGCCGTGACCGGATGCCACCCGGTTGGTCTTCTGGATTATACCGTGAACCACAAGCCCCACAACCCCCAAGGTCGGACCCAAGGAGTTACTATGGATAGATTCTAATTGACTCAGACAAAACGAAACGGTTCAGGTTAGTCAAAGATCGATTCCTTTTATTACACTCACAAAACGACAACCCCTACTCCTCTCGCTTACGGCAGGACGAGTAGGTGACCGTGGACACTAGCTTATAACTTTAGACTAAAATACCCACCCTATTGGTTACGCCGAACCAACCCCTTCCCAGAATCTAAGCCTAGATAATGGAAAAACCCTTCTAACTAAACCCCTCTCCTGGTTTGGTCAGAACCCACACTTGGAAGCCTCCTCACACACACACGTGTGAGCCTGCGTCTTGGACGCTTGCAGTTCCTCAGCAGCCAAACACGCGGGCGGTCCTGGGGATTTCTAGAGGTGTATGCTGGATATAATTACCAGCCCTTGTCGTTGATTCACGCGGTCCCGGCTCCGTTCGACTCCAGAGGCAAAACCGTGCCTAACAGAGGCATGCGATGAGGCCTAGAGAGTTATGTTCAGGCGGTACGGCGAGGCGCTCACTTCGGGCGTTCCTGGAGAGTTGACGGACGCGTAGCTACGCGGAGAACCCCGTCCCAGATGGTAGAGAAAAGCAAAGCCCTGAATCCCCAAAGTTCAGCATATTTATACCCCGTATAATACACCAAACTGGCTGGGCGATTCCTGGTTACCATGGCCGCAGAGACGCTAGTTGGCCTTCCTGGTGACGTCTCTGTCCTGGATTGGTCATCTTGAAGAAAACAATGGTAAGCCATTACTGTAGATGAGCAGTTCTCCAAGTGCTAAATGTTTGTTAAGTTCTTGACTGCTCCTTCATTGAAAGAGTCCAGAGGTGTTACTTTTGGCCTGCAAACCTCATTGTCCATCCAGACATCCTGGCTCCATGGACAAAAGGTGTTTTTTTCCCCCACAAATCACACAAGTTCGAATATGAAAAGGCCCCTGCCTTTCATGACGTCAGCGTTGCGACTGGTCCCATGGCAACCCAAAAGACAGACAGTTCTAGCTATCTTCACAGAAACCAACAGTCAGTCCTTTTTAAAGTCCAAAAATCCAAACTCCATTTTTAAAACGCAGTCCACATGCGTCTCCATTTTAGAAGGGCACATATCCATTTTAAAAGTCCAAAAATCCTTCAGGCACATGCACTCACTGATGTTGGCACCGGCCAAACCCGACACCCCCCCACCCTGTGATAATAACACCGTCAAACCTACGGCAGAATTATCACGCGACCGGAGTGTGTACGGAGTCCCCGGTATGTCTTCAGACCAAACCATAACCTACCTTCCCGGGGGGTTTCCTAAACTAAAACAAACTGTTCCCAAAACTTGGACAAAGAAACAGTTCCAGGCTGATACCTGGGATGGCAGGAATGATGTATGAGGAGAGATTGGGTCGATTGGGCTTATACTCGCTGGAGTTTAGAAGAATGAGAGGGGATCTCATTGAAACTTATAAAATTCTAACAGGACTGGACAGACTAGATGCAGGAAGGATGTTCCCAATGGCGGGGGAATCCAGAACCAGGGGTCACAGTCTAAGGATAAGGGGTAACCCATTTAGGACAGAAATGAGGAGGAATTTCTTCACCCAGAGAGTGGTGAACCTGTGGAATTCTCTACCACAGAAGGTAGTAGAGGCCAATTCATTAAATATCTTCAAGAAGGAGTTGGATATATTTCTTAAGGCTAAAGGGATCAAGGGATATGGGGAGAAAGCAGGGACGGGGTACTGAATTTGGATGATCAGCCTTGATCGCATTGAATGGCGGAGCAGGCTCGAGGGGCCGAATGGCCTACTCCTGCTCCTATCTTCTATCTTTCTAAGTCTATGTTTCTATGTTCCCTGAAGGTACAATGTCCGCAAATCTTTAAAACTCGTTACAAGGTGGAGACAGAAAAAAAAAACTGTCGTAATTGGTGACCACATTCATAACAATACAAGGGAAAAGGTCAGTCTTTTCTCCCCACAGCATTTCTCAGAAATGAACTCAAAGCGGGCCCCCTCCCCCACGGCCGCCAATGTTAATTACACTCGACGACCAGGCTTCGGGCACCCTTGTACATTCCCGTAAACGCATTAAAACCCGCGCAACAGTACCCGACGCAACATATACAACAGACTGGGTCGGCCCCGCCGGTCCACCCGAGAACGCAGACATCCGACGGTACATCGCACAACTCATTTATAGCAACGGTGAAACAGCTTGTGGAGTCCGGGGCCCTGATAATGCAGCCATCTCAGCCACCGATCTCCAACTGCCTCCCCTCGTTGCCTGCAGGTCACAAAGCAAAACAGACAACAAACAAAAACACCCGCAAACGCAACCTTAAAGAACGGAACATGTACGAATCTGGGCCTGCCAGGTCCCCAGCCCTAGAGAGCCCCACCGCCTACGTCCGGGGCCTCTTGCGGCCGACTGGGCGTGAGTAAGGTGTCGTCCATGGCGCCCTCGGCCGCCGGACCCGACTGCCCCTTCTTACTACCCCTGCTCCCGGATCGTCCGGTAGCGGGTCAGCCTCATCCCACATCCAGGGAGGGAGACTTGTCTCAATCATGCTCCTAATTGTACCCTTGTGGCGCACGGCCCGCGTGGCTCCCTCCTCGGGCTTAAACAGCTTGCGCCGATTGATGTGGAACCACTTCGTGCGCCTAGGGAGTTTTATGGCATAGACCATAGGACTGGCTTTGCCCACAATCACGTATGGTCCCATGTATAAAGGCTCAAACACCCCTACCCGAGCATAGTTACGGACCATGACCTGATCCCCTACCTCCCATTCGTGTGTGTGTGCTGAGGCTCTAACAACAATTTGTTCTGGCGATGTTGTATCCCCACGTTGTGGGCTGCCCGCCCGTAGACCTGTTTTAAGGTCGTGTACAAGTTCTGAACGAACCTATCCCGGTCGACCACCTGGAGCTGAGACTCGGTGAGGACCGGCGCCAACACGTGGGTTGGGGTACGCATGGCCCTCCCGGTCATTATGGGGAATACCCTGTGCTCCTGGAAGGGCTGGCCCGGACCCCCATGAGGATCAGAGGCAGGACCTCGTCCCATGACGTTGGGAACTGGCCCACCTCCTTCCTCAACTGTTCCTTCAGCGTCCGGTTCATGCGCTCCACAATCCCCGGGTTGTGAGCCACATGCCACTTCCCTTCTATCCCCAAGAGCTTGAGGGTCGACAGCATGACCTGCCCCGTAAAATGGCTCCCCCGGTCGGATTCCACGACCTGGGGCAGCCCCCACCTTGAGAACACTTCCTGGACCAGTATGCAAGCAGTGGCCAGGGCTGTAGCTGCCCGGCAAGGAAAAGCTTCCACCCACTTGGAGAACACATCCACCAGGACCAAGCAGTACTTATTCCCAGATTTTGTGGTGGGTAGGGGCCCAATAAAATCGATCTGCTCCGATCGCCATGGTCCCTCTACCCTCCTGGTGCGTCCCAAAGGAGCCTTCCTGCGCTGAGGGTCGGGATTGTTAGCTGCGCACACTAAACAATGTGTGCAGAAACCCCTTACATCCTCCCTTAGCTGCGGCCACCACCCTGCCTCTTCTACCCGCTGCCAAGTGGTCTCTGGTCCCGGGTGTCCCGCCCCGGGGCCTCCGTGAGCTAGCTGGAAAAGGTCCTCCCGATGCTGTACTGGGACCACCCACTGGTCCCCCTTAAACAACATCCCGTCCTTAACGCTGATGTCAGCAGCGCCAAAGGGACCTTCTATTGCCTTGCCTTCTCCCTACCTAGTAGGACGACCTTGAGAATGGGGTCTTGTGCCTGTGCCTGTTTAAGGTCCGGGGCTAGAGTGATCCCTGGTGTACCTCCCCTGTCCCGGATGGCTGCTACTGGGGCCGCTTTCCCCGGATCCCACAGGGTTCCCTCTCTAGCTCCCTTCTTTGCTAATTCGTCTGCCCTCTGGTTCCCCTCCCCACGGGGCTCTGTCTTAGAATGGGCCTTTACCTTGTGGATGTAATAATCTTCTCTATTCTTGGTGGCCTCTAAGATTTTGTGGAGCAACCATGCTGTGGCCAGGGGTCTCCCGTCAGCGGATTTAAACCCCCGTCTTGCCCAGATTGCCAAATATTCAGTGCAAGAGTTGCACGTGAACATTGAATCCGAGCAAATGGTATATGGCGGGGGGGGAGCAATTCGGGGTGGGTCACCACGTAGGCCACGGCCTGCTGAGCGCTCATGGTGCTGGGGGGTTTTACGGCCTTCTCTACCTGAGCAGTCGGGTCATAAATCCCGCAACCTGTGAGCCGCTTCCCGTCGGACACGGTACTGGAACCACCCACGCAGATGTCCCGGCCCGTCGGGTGTATCCCGGCCCTGAGTCCCTCCTCCACGTCTCATACCCCTTCCACTGTGCATGTGTGCGCCGTCCCGGGCAAGTGAAATTCCAGCGTAATCATGGGGCTGTAGTTGAAGCCGCAGATTGACATGTTCACTATGGGAAGGACGAGGTGGTTGGGCATCTCAAGCTGCAAGTTAGTTTTAACTTGTTGAGCTGCATTAGCCAAGAAAATATGTGATATTGGATGTACGCATGGATAGATTGCACAGAAATTAATTTATCAACTTGAAAAATCAGCCAGGGTTTGTGCTCCCGATTGCTAGCCAGCCATATCCTTCTGAAAAGTGCATGTACGTGCATATTGGGTGAGAATATTACATGCAGCTGATTTTCTTGGGCTACGAGAATGAACACAGGATTACGTAATAAAACATGACAATTATTTCTTTTCAATTGAAGGTTTATAAATGGAATAGTCACAGCCAGCATGAATATCTCCACTCATGGCTGTAACATCGCCTCTGTGTATTGAGGTTGATTCTATCACAGGAATGATAATCTGAACCAGGTTTCTCTGTATATGGGGTTCACTGCACTCACAAGGTGAGGGTGGGTTTAAAGGCTTGTGCAAGGTGCATTAAGAGAATTATGTTGCCAGTCATAGAGCCAGTGTAAAGTTTCCAAAATTTGCAGATCCCCAAATATCGAAGGAAAAAGGACTTTGGAACTACCCCAGAGTGATAATAATGCATTTGGGCCTAACATAAGGAATTTAAAACCAAAACCAAGCTTTGGCATTTTAAAAGGACATGTTTGGAATTCAAGTTGCAGCAAACATTAACATTTGGACAATAGGCCCTGGGAGAAGGCAGCCCCACCCAAAACACAGGACCCAGTAAAACCTATCACAGAACCCATTAAAGAGCTGCATAAAGATAGGAATGCTAGGCCCAGCAAGAAACCCAAAACATGAGGACAATGCAAACTCCGATTAAACAACAGATCGACAGGACGCAAGCCATTTGACACTCAGTAAAGTCGTTACTGTTAACGAGGTCTTACAATGACCAGGATTTGATTTGGTTCTGACAAGGCCACTTCAATTTAGCATAATTGAAGGCCCATCAAGCAGTTACAACAGTTCAGGAAGAAGAGAGTTCAGGACAATTTAACACCAAGCTAAACCCATCAAAACTTAACAAGCCCGGAAAACCAAGACAATGGAATGAACAGGCCTCAACTGAAACCTAAATCACTTTATCACAAAACCATTTTAGTAAGGGGTTCTGGGCACGAAAAGGACAAAGGGGCTGAACAAGTATAATTGGGGGCCTAATCCCCCAAGACTCTCTCTCTCTCTGGACTCTCTGACAGCGCTCGCACAGCTCTCTCTCGGCTCTGTTCCAGAAGCAGCAAGTTCCAGCAAGACACTCAACGACCAGACCACCATCGCAACCAACTTACCTGGCTGGATTTCGCACTGTTAAAACCCCTGTTTGGTGAGCATTATCCCTGATCTCCTGAAACCGAAACCTAGCTAGATAGTGGGATTTTTGGGAGGGATAAGGGTTTTTGTATATCGTCATTCTCCCTCGACTGTACCGTGCGTTCCCCAACCTGTTTAAATGTTTCGTGTGTTTTAAGTTTGTTATCTTTTTTTTCTTTTCATAAAAGTCTAAATTCTTTCACCGGAACCTGTTGTCCACTGCATCTTTATTCACAACCCCTAAATAAGCCCAAGCTCTGAGCCTGGGGCGTGGGAGCGATTCGAACCGCTCACTGAGTCAGGGGTAAGGCTGACCGCACACACCACCACCCCCTACACCAGTTACTTATGGTTGAAGAGTAGAGATCTGTGGTGCTTCTGATCAACAGAATGGTTGCCAAGCTTCTTGTACAACAATGCGGGCGCTGCTCACTGTCCCGTCCTTAATCCGCCCATCCAAAAGCATCTGGGTTGGCGTGTGATGCGTTAGGAGGACGAGCGGGGAGGATCCCGTGAAGCGCTGCGAGCGCTTCACGGCCCAACGCGTGGCTAAAAGGTGCCTTTCGCAATTGGAGTATCCTCGCTCCACATCTGTGGGCAACCTGGAGGAGTACACCACGGATCTCAGCTTGCCGTGTCGCTCCTGGAGCAACACCGAGCTCAAGCTGTCCCCGCTGGCTGCTACCTCCAGAGAGAACTCTTCCCCCTGGTTCATCGCACCCAACGCAGGTGCCGTTTGGTGGCCCCTGTTCAGCTGGGTGAATGCGGCCTGGCCGTTGGAATCCCACTCCCATTCGACTCCCTTGCGGAGGAGCCGAAGGAAAGGGGCTGCTGTGGCTGCGTGTCCCTCGATGAAATCCCGGCAGTACCCTGTGAGCCCCAGAAAAGACCTGACCCCTGACACCGTCTTGGGGGCTGGGAGCTCCTGCACTGCCTTTCGTCGGGCATCATCGATCGCCCTTTCACCCGCTCGGACGGTCAGCCCGAGAACTTTTACTTCCTTCTGACCGACCTTTGGGTTGACTTTGAAACTCGAATCCATGAGTGACTTCAGCAGCTCGCTCAGCAGTGGCCCGTGCTCCTCTCTATCACTGAAGAGGAGAATGTCGTCCACATACTGAACGACCTGCTGGGGCTGGCTAAAATTCTTCAGAGCATTAACCATGCTCTGGTGGAAGATGGAGGGGCTGTTATGAAACCCCTGGGGAAGACACGTCCAAGTATACTGTTGGCCCTTAAATGTAAAGGCGAACTTAGACTGGTCTCCCTGTCGAAGGGGAATCGACCAGAACCCATTCGAAACATCCAGCACCGAGAACGTGGTCGCGGTGGCTGGAATATTTCCAATTAGGTCCGCTACAGCCGTGACTGTGGGCGCGCAGGCTGGGATATTATTGTTGAGGACCCGATAGTCCACCGTGGCTCTCCGTGACCCGTCAGGTTTCTTGACCGGCCAAAGGGGGAGAGTTCACAGGGGTGGCAATCGGCCTCAACACGCCCTGCTTTACCAGGGAACCCAGTGCCATCTCCAATTCTGCCTCCGCTTCCCTGGGAAAACGATGCTGTTTTTGGGGCCTAGACATGGGATCCCCGTCTATTCTAACCTCTACCCCAGTCACCCGTCCGCAGTCGTGCTTGTGGGTGGTGAAAGCATCTAAGTTGCTCCGCACCTCTGCCTGGTACTGGAGCGGGGTGTTACTGACCAAAACCTCTAGGTCGTAATTACCCCGGGGCTTCATGCTGCAGACGCTCCTTCGTCCCCCCTTGTCTCTGGGTATTACCCACTACCTCATCCACCTTATCGGAACCCACCGCTCCCCACAAGCAATGGTTCCTAAATTCTACAATGATCCTGTGGGCCAACATGAAGTCGGACCCAAGGACTCCCCACCCGGCTGATCCCATTTCATGAGAACGCACTCCTATTTAATGGTGAGGGAACCTAGCTCAATGGTCAGGGGAGTAGACCTTGCTCCCGCCTGCTCATCCCCGGTGAACCCCATCCAACTGAAGGGGGCTCTACTAGACCAGAGTGAATTGGCCGGGTCCTTGGAACGGATCACCATGCTCGAGGCTCCGGTGTCCACCAGGTACTTCCCCGTGACCGTTTCCACCACCATCCGCACACAGAGCCGGCTCCACTCATCGTAGATGAGCGGGCACAGGTACTCAGGCTGAGCGCGTTCTAGTCAGGGTGACGGGGGACCCACTGGAGCGCTCGGTATGACCTCGCTGACTGCAGCATCAAGTCTACCGCTGTCCTTACCCATCACCATACGGAGGGCAGCACTGTCCCTCTCTCTCTCTCTCTGGCTCCATCTCACTCTCCGTCACTTTTTCTGTCTCTCTCTCTCTCCGTCTCTCTCTCTCTCTCTCTCTGGCTCTCTCTCACTCTCCGTCTCTTTTTCTGTCTCTCTCTCTCTCTGTCTCTCTCTCTGTCTCTCTCGCTCTATCTCTCTCTCTCTGGCTCTCTCTCTGTCTCTCTCTCTCTGTCTCTCTCACCCTATCTCTCTCGCTCTCTCGCTCTGTCACTCTCTCTCTGTCTCTCTCTCTCGCTCTCTCGCTCTGTCTCTCTCTCTCTCTGTCTCGCTCTCTTGCTCTCTCTCTCTCGCTCTCTGTCGCTCTGTCTCTTTCGCTCTCTGTCTCTCTCTCTCTCTGTCTCTTTCTCTTTCTCTCTCTCTCTGTCTCTTTCTCTCTGTCTCTCTCTCTCTGTCTCTCTCTCTGTCTCTCTCTCTCTCTCTCTCTGTCTCTCTCTCTCTGTCTCTTTCTCTCTGTCTCTCTCTGTCTCTGTCTCTCTCTCTCTCTCTCTGTCTCTGTCTCTCTCTCTCTCTCTCTGTCTCTCTCTGTCTCTCTGTCTCACTCTCTCACTCTCTCTGTCCCTCTCTGTCCCTCTCTGTCTCTCTCTCTCTCTCTCTCTCTCTCTCTGTCTCTCTCTTTCTCTCTGTCTCTTTCTCTCTGTCTCTCTGTCTCTCTGTGTCTCTCTCTCTCTCTCTCTGTCTCTCTCTGTCTCTCTCTCTGTCTCTCTCTCTCTCTCTCTCTGCTGATCTGATCTGTATTCCCATCTGTCGCACCTTCTCATTGGTCATCCAGGAGCGTTGCTCAGCTGACCTCTCACCCCTGCTCCCCACCCCCACACTAACAGGCAATCGTCCTCCAATCGAAGAATCTCCTGCCCCTGTGTCCTAACTCGCACCAAGTCCCGTTCACCCATCACCCCTGTGCTCGCTGACCTACATTGGCTCCCAGTCCGGCAACACCTCGATTTTAACGTTCTCATCCTTGTTTTCAAATCCCTCCACAGGCTCGCTATCTCTGTAACCTCCTCCAACCCTCCGAGATCTCTGCGCTCCTCCAATTCTGGCCTCTTGAGCATCTCCCGATTTCCATCGCTCCACCATTGGCGGCCGTGCCTTCAGCTGCCTGGGCCCTCAGCTCTGGAATTCCCTCCCTGAACCTCTCCACCTCTCTCTCCTCCTTTAAGTCGCTTCTTAAAACCTCCCTCTTTGACCAAGCTTTTGGTCACCTGTCCTAATAGCTCCTTTTGTGGCTCGGTGTCAAATATTTCACAGAATCACAGAAATTTACAGGACAGAAGGAGGCCATTCGGCCTGTAGGGGGTGGTGGTTTGTGTGAGCTTCACCTCTGACCTCTGAGCGGTTCGAATCGCTCCCACTCCTTTGGTTCTAGACCTTGGACTTATTTGGGGGTTGTGACAAAAAGTGCAGCAGACAACTGAGTTTGATACAAGAACTTTGATCTTTATTTAAGAAAGTAAAACACCACACAAACACTCAACACTCTAAAAGTGGGGAACACTTCAGTACAAGCGAGGGAAATAACATTCGAAGAATACTTCACCCCTCCCAATCCCACTTCACTAGCTAGATTGGACTCCAGAGGACCAGGGATAATGCTCACCAAATGAATCCTTGACAGTTAGGTTAGTTCGCGGTTTTGGGGTTCACTCTATATGTCGGTTGGTGTCTGCCGTACCCCGGGCGCGGTAGAGGACTTCAACTGCGTATCTGGTCAGTCTTCGCGAGTCCGCTGATGCGGTAGGGTGCGTATTGGATTTATCAGGTGAGTACCCACTTTTCTTTAGTTTAGAAGTAGGGTTTAGAGTTTTTTAAGTGAAAATCTGACCCAGGGGTAAGTCAGGAGTAGATTGTAGAGTGGAAACTTTGCGGTTCTTCGGGTTTTCTTCGAGTTGGTTTTTCTTTGGTCGCGGTGGCCCAGTTGTTGATACTTGGTGTTTGGTTGGTTGTTTTGTGAGGGCCTTGTTGCCGCGAGGTGTCCGATGGTCACTGAGGCGGTCGTTCTGGGTTCTTCTCGTGTCAGCCTACTTTGTTGGATGGTCTGGCCTTCGAGCTGTCGACCTCCTGGCTGGACACGGAACGCTGAACGGTGTTGTTTTTAGAACTGTGTTGCGGAGAATGCCTCCGTCGATGTCTTCTTGTTCTTCCTTCCTCTTCTTCTTTTTCAGGTTGAGAACGGGCCTTCAATTATACCCATTGAAGCTCCCTTATCTGCGCGCCAAATCAGATCCCGGTCATTGTTAGTTTTGGCGGGCTCATAAACGGTAACGATTTTAGTAATGTGTTAACTGGTGTAAAACTGGCCTTCAATCTCACCCATTGAGCATGGCCTTATCTGCGCGTCAATTCTTGTCCTGCTCTTTGTGAGGTTTTAGCGGGCTCGTTATCAGTAACTGTTCTGTAAGTGTCAAATGGCTTGTGGGATGGCTTGCATCCTGTCTATCTCCTCGGGTGATTACAGGTGATTGGTTTTGTGTTTTGTGTTTCTTGGTTGGGCCTGTAATTTCTATGGAGTAAGCCGAAGTAATTTGTTTTATGCATGTCTTAATGGGCTCTGTCGCTTGGGGTGGAGACTGGTTTTCCTCGGGTTTATTGTTAGGATGCTAATGTCTGATAGGGGCCGATTTAAACTCCCAGCGAGATCATGCCGTTCCCCCGACAATTCCCATTAGCTCCAATACCCAAACTGGTTTTACAGAGGTTGAACCCACATTCCTTCACAACCTTTTCTCCCCTACAAGTCCAGACATGTCTTTTAAAATCCCAAATCTTGCTTTTTGCTCGAAAAGTCCTTCGGTTTAGGCCCAATGCACTTCACCACCCTGTAATAGCTAGGAAAGAGTCCAAAGTCTTTTTCCTTAGGTGTTTTCTTAGAGTTAGTGGGATCTGTGAATTTCGAGAATCTTACAAGCCCATCGTGTCCGTGCCGACCGCCAAAGAGCTGTCCAGCCTAACCCCACTTCCCAGCTCTTGGTCCGTAGCCCTGTAGTTTACGGCACTTCATGTGCATATCCAAGTACTTTTTAAATGTGATGAGGGTCTCTGCCTCAACCACCCTTTCAGGCAGTGAGTTCCAGACCCCCACCACCCTCTGAGTGAAAACATTTCTCCTCAACTCCCCTCTAACCTTCCGACCAGTTACTTTAAATCTGTGCCCCCTGGTGATTGACCCCTCTGCTCAGGGAAACGGGTCCTTCCTATCCACTCTCTGATATTTATCTGCGTTACGCCCCTGTGAGGAGCCTTCAGACGTTTTACTATGTTAAAGACTCTGGATAAATGCAAGTTGTCGTTGTCTTGGTTCATGGTTACATTTTGGAACCCAACCAACCATTCCCGCTCCTCACCATCTTCCTGTTCGCACTCAGCCACCCGCAGAGCCTTGGAACCAGGCCCAATCTGGGCCCAGGATGTGGTCAGGGGTCAGGGAGCGGGGTGGGGGGGGGGGGGCGGGTGACGAAATGCATTTGAAGGAAAAATCTATCAACCCAAATTCTGTCAATGATTGACTTGTTTTCACAGTTAGACGGCACAGATAATGTGTTCAGAGCAACCATCCCTCTTTGAATCTATCCACCTGCCTTGGGTAGGAATCAGAGGAGGCCATTCAGCCCCTCGAGCCTGTCCATTTTTATTCATTCACGAGGTGTGGGCGTCGCTGGCAAGGCCAGCATTTATTGCCCATCCCTAGTTGTCCTTGAGAAGGTGGTGGTGAGCCTCCTTCTTGAACCGCTGCAGTCCGTGTGGTGTAGGTGCTCCCACAGTGCTGTTAGGAAGGGAGTTCCAGGATTTTGGCCCAGCGATGATGAAGCAACGGCCGATATACTTCCAGGTCCAGATGGTGTGTGTGACTTGGAGGGGGTCTTGGAGGTGGTGGTGTTCCCGTGCGCCTGCTGCCCTTGTCCTTCTAGGTGGTAGAGGTCGCGGGTTTGGGAGGTGCTGCCGAAGAAGCCTTGGCGAGTTGCTGCAGTGCCTCTTGTCGATGTTCCCCTGCCATTCAATTAGATCACGGCTGTTTCAATACATTGGAACAGGAAGAGGCCATTCAGCCCTTTACAAATCACTGGTTTCAACCTTAGCTGGGGTATTGTGTTCAATTCTGGGCTTTAGGAAGGATGTCAAGGCCTTGGAGATGGTGCAGAGGAGGTTTACCAGAATGATACCAGGGATGAGGGACTTCAGTGATGTGGAGAGACTGGAGAAGCTGGGGGTTTTCTCCTTAGAGCAGAGAAGGTTGACGGGGGAACACAATAGAGGAGTTCAAAATTATGAGGGGTTTTGATTGGCCAAGTGGGGAAAAACGGTTTCCTCTGGCAAGTGTGTTGGTAACCAGAGGACACAGATATAAAATAATTGGCAAAATAGCTAGAGGAGAAATACGGAGTAACTTCTTCACACAGAGGGTTTTCTTTAAATTTGTTTATGGGATCAGGGCGTCGTTCTTGAGAAGGTGGTGGTGAGCCACCTTCTTGAACCGCTGCAGTCCGTGTGGTGAAGGTGCTCCCACAGTGCTGTTCGGGAGGGAGTTCCAGGATTTTGATCCAGCGATGATGAAGGAACAGCCGATATATTTCCAAGTGAGGATGGTGTGTGATTTGGAGGGGAACTTGGAGGTGGTGGTGTTCCCATGCGCCTGCTGCCCTTGTCCTTCTAGGTGGAAGAGGTCGCGGGTTTGGGAGGTGCTGCCGATGAAGCCTTGGCGAGTTGCTGCAGTGCCTCTTGTAGATGGTACACACTGCAGCCACGGTGCGCCGGTGGTGGAGGGAGTGAATGTTTAAGGTGGTGGATGGGGTGCCAATGAAGCGGGCTGCTTTGTCCTGGCTGGTGTCGAGCTTCATGAGTGTTGTTGGAGCTGCACTCATCCAGGCAAGTGGAGAGTGTTCCCTCACACTCGTTACTTGTGCCTTGTAGATGGTGGAAAGGCTTTGGGGAGTCAGGAGATGAGACACTCGCTGCAGAATACCCAGCCTCTGACCTGCTCTTGTTGCCACAGTATTTATGTGGCTGGTCCAGTTAAGTTTCTGGTTAATGGTGACCCCCAGGATGTTGATGGTGGGGGATTCGGCGATGGTAATGCCATTGAATGTCAAGGGGAGGTGGTTAGACTCTCGCTTGATGGAGATAGTCATTGCCTGGCACTTCTGTGGCGCGAATGTTACCTGCCACTTTTCAGCCCAAGCCTGAACGTCGTCCAGGTCTTGTTGCATGCGGGCATGGACTGCTTCATTATATGTGGAGTTGTGACTGGCGCTGAACACTGTGCAGTCATCAGCGAACATCCCCATTTCTGACCTTATGTTGGAGGGAAGATCATTAATGAAGCAGATGAAGATGGTTGGGCCGAGGACACTGCTCTGACAAACTCCTGCAGCGATGTCCTGGGGCTGTGGTGATTGACCTTCAACCACCACAACCATCTTCCTTTGTGCTAGGTATGGCTGCAGCCAGTGGAGCGTTTTCCCCCCGATTCCCATTGACTTCAGTTTTACTCGGGCTCCTTGATGCCAGACTCCGGTCAAATGCTGCCTTTATGTCAAGGGCAGTCACTCTCACCTCACCTCTGGAATTCAGCTCCTTTGTCCATGTTTGGACCAAGGCTGTAATGAGGTCGGGAGCTGAGTGGTCTTGGAGGAACCCAAACTGGGCATCGGTGAGCAGGTTATTGATTAGTAAGTGCCGCTTGATAGCACTGTCGATGAAACCTTCCATCACTTTGCTGATGATTGAGAGTAGACTGATGGGGTGGTAATTGGCTGCGTTGGATTTGTCCTGCTTTTTGTGGACAGGACACACCTGGGCAGTTTTCCACATTGTCGGGTAGATGCCAGTGTTGTAGCTGTACTGGAACAGCTTGGCTAGCGGCGCGGCTAGTTCTGGAGCACAAGTCTTCAGCACGATAGCCGGGATGTTGTCTGGGCCCACAGCCTTTGCTGTATCCAGTGCACTCAGCCGTTTCTTGATATCACGTGGAGTGAATCGAATTGGCTGAAGACTGGCTTCTGTGATGGTGGGGACCTTGGGAGTAGGCCGATATGGATCATCCACTCGGCACTTCTGGCTGAAGTTGGTTGCAGACGCTTCAGCCTTGTCTTTTGCACTCACGTGCTGGGCTCCACCATCATTGAGGATGGGGATATTCTTGGAGCCTCCTCCTCCCGTTAGTTGTTTAATGGTCCACCACCATTCACGACTGGATGTGGCAGGACTGCAGAGCTTTGATCTGATCCGTTGATTGAGGGATCGCTTAACCCTGTCTATAGCATGCTGCTTCCACTTTATAGCATGCATGTAGTCCTGTGTTTTAGCTTCCCCAGGTTGGCACCTCATTTTTAGGTACGCCTGGTGCTGCTCCTGGCATGCTCTTCCACACTCGTTGTTCAGATCTGGAACACACTGCCTGAAAGGAACTTTCAAAAGGCAACTGGACATGTCCTTGCAGAGGACGAATTTGCAGGGGGGCTATGGGGAAGGAGCAGGGGAGGAGTGGGGACTAATTGGACAGCTCTTTCGAAGAGCCGGCACAGGCACGATGGGCCGAATTGCCTCCTTCTGTGCTGTCCGATTCTATGGTGCTGGTGACTCTGCACTGACCCCTCTCCAAGGTCAATATCTCCTTCCTGAGGTGCGGGGCCCAGAACTGAACGCAGTCACTCCAGGTGGGGTCTGAGCAGAGCTTGGTATAAACTGCAGCATAAATTCCAGCCCCGTGGTATTCCAGCCCCTCCTTGAGATGAAGGCCAACATTCCATTAGCCTTAATAACAACAGAAAACGCTGGAAAAACTCAGCAGGCCAGGCAGCATCCGTGGAGAGAGAAACAGAGTTAACGTTTCAGGTCGAAGACCTGTCATCAGAACTGGAAAAAAGCAGGAAATGAAATAGATTTAAAGCAAGGATAAAGCTGGGAAAAGGGGGAGGGGATGAAAGAACAAAAGGAGAGATTAAGAGACATTGAGAGACATTAAGAGATGATCAAGGCAAGAGGAGGTGTTAATGTGACAGGTTGAGGCTGAAAGAAGTGTGAAATGCACTGGCAGAATGAAGGACAGCTGCCAGGTTCTAGGAGGGAAAAAAAGGCGGGGGTGGGGGGCCAAATAAAAGGGTGGATGAAAAAATAAAATATGAATGTGATAGGGGCCGAGGTTATGATCTGAAATTGTTGAACTCGATGTTGAGTCCAGAAGGCTGTAGGGTGCCTAATCGAAAGATGAGGTGCTGTTCCATTAGCCTTTTTGATTATTTTTTGTGCCTTGTCCACTGGCGTTTAGTGATTTCTGTACATGGACCCCTGAATCCCTCAGCCCCTCCACAGTTCCCAGCTCCTCGCCATTTAAAAAAAGACTCTGATAAGAACAGAAGAAATAGGAGCAGGAGTAGGCCATACGGCCCCTCGAGCCTGCTCCGCCATTCAATAAGATCATGGCTGATCTTCGACCTCAACTCCACTTTCCCGCCCCATCTCCATATCCCTCGATCCCCTTAATATTCAAAAAACTATCGATCTCAGCCTTGAATATACTCAACGACTGAGCCTCCACAGCCCTCTGGGGTAGAGAATTCCAAAGATTCACCACCCTCTGAGTGAAGAAATTCCTCCTCATCTCAGTCCTAAATGGCCGACCCCTTATTCTGAGACTGTGACTCCTGGTTCTAGACTCACCAGCCAGGAGGAAACAACCTCCCTGCATCTACCCTGTCAAGCCCTGTAAGTTCTTTATATGTTTCAGTGAGATCACCTCTCATTCTTCAAAATTCTAGGGAATAGAGGCCCAGGAGACACAAAAAGCCTACCAAAAATGGTGGGGAACCAAGGGTCTAATGAGGGTGAGGAACTTAATGTAATTAATATAAGTAGAGAAAAAGTACTAGAGAAACTAATGGGACTAAAAGCCGACAAATCCCCTGGACCTGACGGCCTACATCCTAGGGTTCTAAAAGAGGTGGCTTAAGAGATAGTGGATCCATTGGTTTTGATCTTCCAAAATTCCCTCGATTCTGGAATGGTCCCAACGGATTGGAAGGTCGCAAATATAACACCGCTATTCAAGAAAGGAGGGAGAGAAAAAACAGGGAACTACAGGCCAGTTAGCCTGACATTGGTCGTCGGGAAAATGCTGGAACCCATTTATAAGGAAGTGGTATCAAGTCACTTAGAAAATCATAACATGATTAGGCAGAGTCAACATGGTTTTATGAAAGGGAAATCATGTTTGACAAATTTCTTAGAGTTTTTTGAGGATGTAACTAGCAGGGTAGATAAAGGGGAACCAGTGTATGTAGTATATTTGGATTTCCAAAAGGCATTCTATAAGATGCCAAATAAAAGGTTATTATACAAGATTAGGGCTCATGGAGTTGGGGGTAATATAGTAGCATGGATGGAGGATTGGTTAACGGACAGAAAACAGAGAGTAGGGATAAACGGATCTTTTTCACGTTGGCAGGCTGTAACTAGTGGGGTGCCGCAAGGATCAGTGTTGGGGCCTCAGCTATTTACAATCTATATTAATGACCTAGATGAAGGGACCGAGTGAAATGTATCCAAGTTTGCTGATGATACAAAGGTAGGTGGGACAGTAAGCTGTGAGGAGAACACAAAGGGGGAGAAATTCAGTATCGCCCCATTTGGGGCGCAATTATCGGCCGGGCGCAAAGATTCGCGCCTGGCGCTAATTATCGCCACCGACTGCAAACTTGACTTTTATCGCCCCTGGAGGTGATTGGAGCGCTAAATCAGGCGCTTCACACCTGTCTTAAGGTGCAAAGGCCGAGGAGCGAGGCGCTACCTCAGAGCGCTGGCGAAGCTCATGTGATGTCAGTCAGCAATGGAACACAGACACACTGGCACGGGCCAGTTCTTAAAGGGGATGGTTAATCTTGCTTTCCATCCACATCCTGCTCATTGCAGCCTTGAATCTCGGCCTGGAGAGACCTGCACATCAAATCTGCTGGAACGAACAATGGAGAGTACCAGGCAAAGAGCTCAGAGTGCAGCCCCCACAGTCTCTTCTAAATCGATACAAGGAAGGGCAAATCAAAATGAACCTGCAAAGTGCTGCTCAGTACCCAAAACTTCTTCACACAATGTTGAATCTCTCCAGAAGTCTCTCTCTCTCTCTCTCAGAATGCGTAGTTCAAAAATGGCACCAAGAATAAAAGGCAGGAAGCGGTCACCTTTAAATAGCGCTCCCCCTTTCCCTTCATGACTGCAGAACGCTCCCCTCAACCTGTTGTTGCTTGCGTCAGGCGTAAGGCAGGGGGCGCCACTCAATTTCCGCTCCGGGGCGTTACCGGGGCGTTGCGCACTCGACTGACGTCACGATCTGCCGGCGCAGGAGATCATGGCGGTAGTGTTTAGCGCCGCCGCAAAATGTCTAGTTAATTTCGCGAGCGGCGCAAACTTCGCCGCGCCTGGGCGCTAGATGCTTTGAGCCCCATTAGCGCCCTCTTAAGGCGCTAACGGGAGGCGCAACCAACTGAATTTTTCCCCCAAAGAGTCTGCAAAGGGCTTTAGATAGACTAAGTGAGTGGGCAGTAAGGTGGCAGATGGAGTATAATGTAGGGAAATGTGAGGTTATTCACTTTGGTAGGAAGAATAGAAAAACAGAATATTTTTTAAATGGTGAGAAACTTTCAAATGTTGGTGTTCAGAGAGATTTGTGTGTCCTCGTGCAAGAAACACAGAAAGCTAGCATGCAGGTACAGCAAGCAATAAGGAAGGCAAATGGCATGTTGGCCTTTATTTCAAGAGGGTTGGAGTATAACAGTAAGGAAGTCTTGCTACAATTGTACAGGGTCTTGGTGAGACCACACCTGGAGTACTGTGCACAGTTCTGGTCTCCTTATCTAAGGAAGGATATACTTGCCTTGGAGGCGGTGCAACAAAGGATCACGAGATTGATTCCTGGGATGAGAGGGCTGTCCTATGATCAGAGATTGTGTAGAATGGGCCGATACTCTCTGGAGTTTAGAAGAATGAGAGGTGACTCATTGAAACATACAAGATTCTGAAGGGGATTGACAGGGTAGATGCTGAGAGGTTGTTTCCCCTGGCTGGAGTGTCTAGAAATAGGGGGCATAGTCTCAGGATAAGGGGTCGGCCGTTTAAGACCGAGATGAGGAGGAATTTCTTCACTCAGAGGGTTGTGAATCTTTGGAATTCTCTGCCCCAGAGGGCTGTGGATGCTGAATCGTTGAGTATATTCAAGGCTGAGATCGATAGATTTTTGGACTCTAGGGGAATCAAGGGATATGGAGATCGGGTGGGAAAGTGGAGTTGAGGTCGATGACCAGCCATGATCTTATTGTATGGCCTACTCCTGCTCCTATTTCTTATGTTCTTATGTTCTTATGCTCCTGACTCTCTCATCGCAGGACAATCTCCCCATCCCACAGTTTTGCCCACTCACTTAATCTGTCGATTTCCCTTTGCAACTTTCTGCCCCCAGCTGCACTCCATACTGTGCCACCTAACTGTGCGTCGTCAAAAAACTTAGATATACAGCTCTCTATTCCTTCATCTAAACCATCGATAAATATAATGAAAAGCTGAGGCACCAGTACTGATACATGGGGGACGCCACGAGTCACATCCTGTCCATTGGAGTACAGACCCATTATCACTACTCTCGGTCTCCTGCCTCCTAAACAACTCCCTACCCATGTCACAAGAATCACTCGAATTCCATGTGCTCTCAGTTATATCTCTGTACCCTCCTCCAGCCCTACAACCCTCCCTATCTCTGTGACCTCCTCCAGCCCTACAACCCTCCCTATCTCTGTGACCTCCTCCAGCCCCTACAACCATCCCTATCTCTGTGACCTCCTCCAGCCCTACAACCATCCCTATCTCTGTGACCTCCTCCAGCCCTACAATCCTCCCTATCTCTGTGAACTCCTCCAGCCCCTACAACCATCCCTATCTCTGTGACCTCCTGCAGCCCTACAATCCTCTCTATCTCTGTGACCTCCTCCATTCATACAATCCTCCCTATCTCTGTGACCTCCTCCAGCCCTACAACCCTCCCTATCTCTGTGACCTCCTCCAGCCCTATAATCCTCCCTATCTCTGTGACCTCTTCCATCCATACAATCCTCCCTATCTCTGTAACCTCCTCAAGCCCTACAATCCTCCCTATCTCTGTGACCTGCTCCAGCCCTACAATCCTCCCTATCTCTGTGACCTCCTCCAGCCGTACAAACCTCCCTATCTCTGTAACCCGCTCCAGCCCTACAACCCACACTGTCTCTTACCCTCCTCCAGTCCTACAATCCTCCCTATCTCTGTACCATCCTCCAGCCCCTACAACACTCCCTATCTCTGTATCCTCCTCCACCCCTACAATCCTCCCTATCTCTGTATCATCCTCCAGCCCATACAACACTCCCTATCTCTGTATCCTCCTCCACCCCTACAATCCTCCCTATCTCTGTACCCTCCTCCAGCCCCTACAACCCTCACTATCTTTGTAAACTCCTCCAGCCCCTACAACACTCCCTATCTCTGTACCCTCCTCCAGCCCCTACAACCCTCACTATCTTTGTAAACTCCTCCAGCCCATACAACTCTCCCTATCTCTGTACCCTCCTCCAGCCCCTACAACCCTTACTATCTTTGTAAACTCCTCC
>JASTWF010001126.1:50790-53290 GCA_030390025.1 Squalus acanthias | reverse complement strand
GGGATGAGGGACTTCAGTTGTGTGGAGAGACTGGAGAAGCTGGGATTGTTCTCCTTAGAGCAGAGAAGGTTAAGGGGAGATTGACCAGAATGGTACCAGGGGATGAGGGACTTCAGTTATGTGGACTGACTGGAGAAGCTGGGGTTGTTCTCCTTAGAGCAGAGAAGGTTAAGAGGACAGAAAATGCTGGGGATACGCAGCAGGTCAGGCAGCATCTGTGAAGAGAGAAACAGAGTTAATGTTTCAGGTCGATGACCTTTCGTCAGAACTGGATAAAAGCAGGAAATGGAACAGATTTTTAAGCAAGTTTGGGACTGGGAAAGGGGGAGGGGATGAAAGAACAAAAGGGAAGGCCTGTGAAAGGATAGAAGGTAGGAGAGGTTAAGAGACATTAAGAGATATTAAGAGATCTTCAAGGCAAAAGGAGATGGTAATGGGACAGGTTAAGAAGCAAAGGATGGCTCTCGATGAAGTGTGAATTGCGCTGGCAGAATGAAAGAGAAGAAAAGTAAACACAAACAAAATAAAAAGGGTGGAAAAAATATAAGTATGATAGGGGCCGAGGTTATGATCTGAAATTGTTGAACTCTATGTTGAGTCCAGGGGGCTGTAAAGTGCCTAATCGAAAGATGAGGTGCTGTTCCTCGAGCTTACGGTGAGCTTCCGTGGAACAATGCAAGAGGCCGAGGACGGTGAGGTCAGAGTGGGAGTGGAGCGGAGAATTAAAGTGACAGGCGACCGCAAGCTCGGGGTCCCCCTTACGGACTGAACGGAGGTGTTCCGCAAAGCGGTCACCCAATCTGCGTTTGGTCTCCACAATGTAAAGGAGACCGCATCGTGAGCAGCGAATACAGTATACTAAATTGCAAGAAGTACAAGTAAATCGCTGTTTCACCTGGACGGGGTGTTTGGGGCCCTGGACAGTGGGAAGGGGGGAGGTATAAGGGCATGTGTTACATCTCCTGCGCTTGCACGGGAAGGTGCGGGGCGAGGGGGAAGGGGTGCTGGGGGTGATAGAGGAGTGGACCAGAGTGTCGCGGAGGGAGCGTTCCGTGCGGAATGCTGAAAGGGGAGGTGCGGGGAAGATGTGTTTGGTGGTGGGATCACGCTGGAGGTGGTGGAAATGGCGGAGGATGATCCTTGAATGTGGAGACTGGTGGGGTGAAAGGTGAGGTTAAGGGGAACCCTATCGTGGTTCCGGGAGGGAGGGAGGGGCAGGGGTGAGGGCAGAAGTGCGGGAGATAGAACGGACACAGTCAAGGGCCATGTCCACCACGGTAGAGGGGAATCCTCGGTTGAGGAAAAAGGAAGACATGTCGGAAGCGCTGGTATGGAAGGTGGCATCATCAGAGCAGATGCGGCGGAGACGGAGAAACTGGGAGAATGGAATAGAGTCCTTACAGGAAGCGGGGTGGGAGGAAGTGTAGTCCAGGTAGCTGTGGGAGTCAGTGGGTTTGTAGTGAATGTTTGTCAATAACCTATCCCCAGAGATGGAGACGGAGAAGTCGAGGAAGGGAAGGGAAGAGTCGGAGATGGACCATGTGAAGGTGAGGGAAGGGTGGAAATTGGAAGCAAAGTGAATGAAATTTTCAAGTTCAGGGCAAGAGCAGGAAATGGCACCGATACAGTCATCAATGTACCGGAAAAAGAGGTGAGGGAGGGGACCTGAGTAGGACTGGAACAAAGAATGTTCCACATAACCCACAAAAAGGCAGGCATAGCTAGGACCCATGCGGGTTCCCATAGCAACACCTTTGATTTGGAGGAAGTGAGTGGTGTCAAAGGAGAAGTTGTTCAATGTGAGAACAAGTTCAGCCAGGCGGAGGAGGGTGGTGGAGGATGGGGACTGGTTGGGCCTCTGTTCAAGGAAGAAGCGGAGCGCCCTCAGGCCATCCTGGTGGGGGATGGAGGTGTAGAGGGATTGGATGTCCATGGTGAAAAGGAGGCGGTTGGGGCCGGTAAACTGGAAACTGTTAAAGTGGCGGAGGGCGTCGGAAGATTCGCGGATGTAGGTGGGAAGAGACTGGACAAGGGGAGAAAAAATAGAGTCGAGATAAGAAGAGATAAGTTCCGTGGGGCAAGAACAGGCTGAAACGATGGGTCTACCAGGGCAGTCCTGTTTGTGGATCTTGGGGAAGGAGGTAGAAGCGGGCTGTGCGGGGTTGGGGAACTATGAGGTTGGCGGCTGTGGGGGGAAGATCTCCAGAGGAGATGAGGTCAGTGACAGTCTTGGAAACGGTGGCTTGATATTCGGTAGTGGGGTCATGGTCCAGGTGGAGGTAGGAGGAGGTGTCGGAGAGTTGGCGTTCAGCTTCCACTAGGTAGAGGTTGGTTCGCCAAACAACAACAGCACCACTCTTGTCAGCAGGTTTAATGACAATGTTGGGGTTGGATCTGAGAGAATGGAGTGCTGCAAGTTCAGAGGGAGGTAGGTTGGAGTGAGTGAGGGGAGCAGAGAAATTTCCTTCCCTTCCGCGACTTCTCCGTCTCCATCTCTGGG
>JASTWF010001126.1:0-42500 GCA_030390025.1 Squalus acanthias | reverse complement strand
TCACCCCATCGCACAGTTTTGCCCACTCACTTAATCTGTCAATGACACTTTGCAAATTTCTGCTCCCGTCTACACTCCATACTGTGTCACCTAATTGTGTGTCATCAGAAAACTTAGATATACAGCTCTCTATTCCTTCATCTAAACCATTGATAAATGCAGTGAAAAGCTGAGGCCCCTGTACTGATCCAAGGGGGACGCCACGAGTCACATCCTGACAATTGGAGTACAGACCCATTTTCACTACTCTCGGTCTCCTGCCCCAAACCAAGTCCCGACCCATGTCACAAGAATCAGTCCAATTCCATGTGCTCTCAGTTATATCTCTGTACCCTCCTCCAGCCCTACAACCCTCCCTATCTCTGTGACCTCCTCCAGCCCAACAACCTTCCTTATCTCTATAAACTCCTCCAGACCTACAACACTCCCACTCTCTGTAACCTCCTCCATCCATACAACCCTCCCTATCTCTGTAACCTCCTCCAGACCTACAACCCTCCCTATCTCTGTACCCTCCTCCATCCATACAACCCTCCCTATCTCTGTACCCTCCTCCATCCATACAACCCTCCCTAACTCTGTAACCTCCTCCATCCATACAACCCTCCCTATCTCTGTAACCTCCTCCAGACCTACAACCCTCCCTATCTCTGTACCCTCCTCCAGCCACTACAACCCTCCCTAACTCTGTAACCTCCTCCATCCATACAACCCTCCCTATCTCTGTAACCTCCTCCAGACCTACAACCCTCCTTATCTCTGTACCCTCCTCCAGCCCCTACAACCCTCCCTATCTCTGTAACCTCCTCCAGTCCCTACAACCCTCCCTATCTCTGTAACCTCCTCCATCCATACAACCCTCCCTATCTCTGTACCCTCCTCCAGACCTACAACACTCCCACTCTTTGTAACCTCCTCCAGCCCCCTACAACCCTCCCTATCTCTGTACCCTCCTCCATCCATACAACCCTTCCTAACTCTGTAACCTCCTCCATCCATACAACCCTCCCTATCTCTGTAACCTCCTCCAGACCTACAACCCTCCCTATCTCTGTACCCTCCTCCAGCACCTACAACCCTCCCTAACTCTGTAACCTCCTCCATCCATACAACCCTCCCTATCTCTGTAACCTCCTCCAGACCTACAACCCTCCTTATCTCTGTACCCTCCTCCAGCCCCTACAACCCTCCCTATCTCTGTAACCTCCTCCAGTCCCTACAACCCTCCCTATCTCTGTACCCTCCTCCATCCATACAACCCTCCCTATCTCTGTAACCTCCTCCAGACCTACAACCCTCCTTATCTCTGTACCCTCCTCCATCCATACAACCCTCCCTATCTCTGTAACCTCCTCCAGACCTACAACCCTCCTTATCTCTGTACCCTCCTCCAGCCCCTACAACCCTCCCTATCTCTGTACCCTCCTCCATCCATACAATCCTCCCTATCTCTGTAACCTCCTCCATCCATACAACCCTCCCTATCTCTGTAACCTCCTCCAGACCTACTACCCTCCCTATCTCTGTAACCTCCTCCAGACCTACAACCCTCCCTATCTCTGTAACCTCCTCCAGTCCTACAACCCTCCCTATCTCTGTACCCTCCACCAGCCATATAACCCTTCAAATCTCTGTAACCTCCTCCATCCATACAACCCTCCCTATCTCTGTACCCTCCTCCATCCATACAACCCTCCCTAACTCTGTAACCTCCTCCATCCATACAACCCTCCCTATCTCTGTAACCTCCTCCAGACCTACAACCCTCCCTATCTCTGTACCCTCCTCCAGCCACTACAACCCTCCCTATCTCTGTACCCTCCTCCAGCCACTACAACCCTCCCTAACTCTGTAACCTCCTCCATCCATACAACCCTCCCTATCTCTGTAACCTCCTCCAGACCTACAACCCTCCTTATCTCTGTACCCTCCTCCAGCCCCTACAACCCTCCCTATCTCTGTAACCTCCTCCAGTCCATACAACCCTCCCTATCTCTGTAACCTCCTCCATCCATACAACCCTCCCTATCTCTGTACCCTCCTCCAGACCTACAACACTCCCACTCTCTGTAACCTCCTCCATCCATACAACCGTCCCTATCTCTGTAACCTCCTCCAGACCTACAACCCTCCCTATCTCTGTACCCTCCTCCAGCCCCCTACAACCCTCCCTATCTCTGTACCCTCCTCCATCCATACAACCCTTCCTAACTCTGTAACCTCCTCCATCCATACAACCATCCCTATCTCTGTAACCTCCTCCAGACCTACAACCCTCCCTATCTCTGTACCCTCCTCCAGCACCTACAACCCTCCCTAACTCTGTAACCTCCTCCATCCATACAACCCTCCCTATCTCTGTAACCTCCTCCAGACCTACAACCCTCCTTATCTCTGTACCCTCCTCCATCCATACAACCCTCCCTATCTCTGTAACCTCCTCCAGACCTACAACCCTCCTTATCTCTGTACCCTCTTCCAGCCCCTACAACCCTCCCTATCTCTGTAACCTCCTCCAGTCCCTACAACCCTCCCTATCTCTGTACCCTCCTCCATCCATACAACCCTCCCTATCTCTGTAACCTCCTCCAGACCTACAACCCTCCCTATCTCTGTACACTCCTCCAGTCCCTACAATCCTCCCTATCTCTGTACCCTCCTCCATCCATACAATCCTCCCTATCTCTGTAACCTCCTCCATCCATACAACCCTCCCTATCTCTGTAACCTCCTCCAGACCTACAACCCTCCCTATCTCTGTAACCTCCTCCATCCATACAACCCTCCCTATCTCTGTAACCTCCTCCAGTCCCTACAACCCTCCCTATCTCTGTAACCTCCTCCAGACCTACAACCCTCCCTATCTCTGTAACCTCCTCCAGTCCTACAACCCTCCCTATCTCTGTACCCTCCACCAGCCATATAACCCTTCAAATCTCTGTAACCTCCTCCAGCACTAAAATCCTCCTTATCTCAGTACCCTCCTCCAGTGCTACAATCCTCCCTATCTCTGTAACCTCCTGCAGTCCTACAACCCTCCCTATCTCTGTACCCTCCACCAGCCAAATAACCCTTCAAATCTCTGTAACCTCCTCCAGCACTAAAATCCTCCTTATCTCAGTACCCTCCTCCAGTCCTACAATCCCCCCTATCTCTGTAACCTCCTGCAATCCTACAACCCTCCCTATCTCTGTAACCTCCTGCGGTCCTACAACCCTCCTTATTTCTGTAACCTCCTCCAGCCCTACAACACTTCCTATCTCTGTACCCTCCTCCAGTCCCTACAAACCTCCCTATCTCAGGAACCTCCTCCAGCCCCAACTACCCTCCCTATCTCTGTACCCTCCTGCAGCCCTACAACCCTCCCAATCTCTGTACCCTCCTCCAGTCCTAAAACCCGTCCCTATCTCTGTACCCTCCTCCAGCCCTACAACCCTCCCAATCTCTGTACCCTCCTCCAATCCTAAAACCCATCCCTATCTCTGTACCCTCCTCCAGCCCCTACAATCCTCCCGATCTCTGTATCCTCCTCCAGCCCCTACAACACTCCCTATCTCTGTACCCTCCTCCAGCCCCTACAACACTCCCTATCTCTGTAACCTCCTCCAGGACTACAACCCTCCTAATCACTGTAACTTCCTCCATCAATACAACCCTCCCTACCTCTGTACCCTCCTCCAGCCCCTACACACCTCCAGATCTCTGTAACCTCCTCCAGGACTACAACCCTCCTAATCACTGTAACTTCCTCCATCAATACAACCCTCCCTACCTCTGTACCCTCCTCCAGCCCCTACACCCCTCCAGATCTCTGTACCCTCCTCCAGCCCATACAACCCTCCCTATCTCAGTAACCTCCTCCAGCCCCAACAACCCTCCCTATCTCTGTACCCACCGCCAGCCCTACAACCCTCCCAATCTCTGTAACCTCCTCCAGTCCTAAAACCCATCCCAATCTCTGTACCCTCCTCCAGCCCTTCAACTCTCCCTATCTCTGTAACCTCCTCCAGGACTACAACCCTCCTAATCTCTGTAACCGCCTCCATCGATACAACCCTCCCTATCTCGGTACCCTCCTCCAGCCCCAACAACCCTCCCTATCTCTGTACCCTCCTCCAGCCCCTACAACACTCCCTATCTCTGTAACCTCCTCCAGGACTACAACCCTCCTAATCACTGTAACTTCCTCCATCAATACAACCCTCCCAATCTCTGTACCCTCCTGCAGCCCTATAACCCTCCCAATCTCTGTACCCTCCTCCAGTCCTAAAACCCATCCCTATCTCTGTAACCTCCTCCAGCCCCTACAATCCTCCCTATCTCTGTAACCTCCTCCAGCCCCTACAATCCTCCCTTTCTCTGTAACCTCCTCCAGCCCCTACAATCCTCACTGACTCTGTGACCACCTCCAGCCACTAAAACCCTCCCTATCTCTGTAACCTGCTCCAGTCCTACAACCCTCCTTATCTCGGTAACCACCTCCAGCCCCGACAACCCCCCCCGATCTCTGTAACCTCCTCCAGCCCCTACAATCCTCCCTATCTCTGTGACCACCTCCAGCCACGAAAGCCCTCCCTATCTCTGTGACCATCTCCAGCAATTACAACCCTCCATATCTTAGTACCGTCCTCCAGTCCTACAATCCACCCTATCTCTGTAATCTCCTGCAGTCCTGCAACCCTCCTTATCTCGGTAACATCCTTCAGACCCTACAACCTCCCCGATCTCTGTACCCTCCTCCAGTCCTACAACCCTTCCTTTCTCTGTAACCTCCACCAGCCCTACAACACTCCCTAGCTCTGTAAAGTCCTCCAGCCCCTTCAACCCTATCTTTCTCTGTAACTACCTCCAGCCCCTACAACCCTCCCGATCTCTGTACAGTCCTCCAGCCCTACAATCCTCCCTATCTCTGTAACCTCCTCCAGTCCCTACAACCCTCCCTAACTCTGAAACCTCCTCCTGCCCCTACAACCCTCCCTATCTCAGTATCATCCTCCTGCCCCACAACACTCCCTATCTCTGTAACCTCCTCCAGCCCCTACAACCCTCCCTATCTACGTAACCTCCTCCAGCCCCTACAACCATCCAAAATCCCTGTAAACTCCTCCATCTTCAAAACCCTCCATAACTCTGCACCCTCCTCCAGCGCTACAACCCTCCCAATCTCTGTAACCACCTCCAGCCCGACAAACCTCTCTAGCTCTGTAACCACCTCCAGCCCCCTCAGCCCTCCCTATCTCTGTAACATCCTCCAGCCCTTCATGCCTCCCTATCTCTGTAGCTTCCTCCAGCCCCTACAACCCTCCGTAACGCTGTAACCTCCTCGAACACCTACAACCCTCCCTATCTCTATAACCTCCTCCAGCTCCTACAACACTCCCTATCTCTGTACCCTCCTCCAGCCCTACAACACTCCCTATCTCTGTAACCTTCTCCAGTCCTACAACCCTCACAATCTCTGTACCCTCCTCCAGCCCTACAACACTCCCTATCTCTGTAACCTTCTCCAGTCCTACAATCCTCCCGATCTCTATAACCTCCTCCAGCTCCTACAACACTCCCTATCTCTGTACCCTCCTCCAGCCCTACAACACTCCCTATCTCTGTAACCTTCTCCAGTCCTACAACCCTCCCAATCTCTGTAACCTCCTCCAGCTCTAAAACCCTCCCGATCTCTGTATCCTCCTCCAGCCCCTACAATCCTCCCGATCTCTGTAACCTCCTCCAGCCCTACAACCCTCCCTATCTCTCTACATCCCTCCAACCCCTACAACCCTCCCTATCTCTGTACCCTCCTCCAGCCCCCTCAGCCCTCCCTATCTCTGTACCCTCCTCCAGCCCCCTCAGCCCTCCCTATCTCTGTACCCTCCTCCAGCCCTACAACCCTCCCTATCTCTGTACCCTCCTCCAGCACTAAAGCGCTCCCTATCTCTGTACCATCCTCCAGTCCCTACTACGCTTCCGATCTCTGTAACCTCCTCCAGCCCCTACAACCCTCCCTATCTCTCTACATCCCTCCAGCCCCTACAATCCTCCCTATTTCTGTAACCTCCTCCAGCCCTACAACCCTCCCTTTCTCTGTAACCTCCTCCAGCCCCTACAACCCTCCCTATCTCTGTACCCTCCTCCAGCCCCCTCAGCCCTCCCTATCTCTGTACCCTCCTCCAGCCCCCTCAGCCCTCCCTATCTCTGTACCCTCCTCCAGCCCTACAACCCTCCCTATCTCTGTACCCTCCTCCAGCACTAAAGCGCTCCCTATCTCTGTAACCTCTTCCAGCCCTACAACCCTCCCTATCTCTGTACCCTCCTCCAGCACTAAAGCGCTCCCTATCTCTGTAACCTCTTCCAGCCTCTACAATCCTCCATATCTCTGTAACTCCCTCCAGCCCTACAACCTTACCGATCTCAGTAACCACCTCCAGCTACTACAACACTCCCTATCTCTGTAACCTCCTCCAGCCCTACAGCCCTCCCTATCTCTGTAAACTCCTCCAGCCCCTACAACTCTCCCTATGTCTGTAACCTCCTCCAGCCCTACAGCCCTCCTTATCTCTGTAACCTGCTGCAGCCCCTATAACACCCCAATATTTGTTACCTCCTCCAGCATCTACAACCCTCCCTAGCTGTATAACCTCCACCAGACCCTACAAGCCCCCATATCTCTGTAAACTCCTCCAGCACCTACAACCACCCCATCTCTGTACTGTCCACGAGCCCCTACTACCCTCCCTATCTCTGTACCCTCCTCCAGCCACTACAACCCTCCCTATCTGTGTAACCACCTCCAGACCTACACCCCTCCCTATCTCTGTAATCTCCTCCAGCCCTACAACCCTCCAGATCTCTGTAACCTCCTCCAGTCCTACTCCCCTCCATATCTGTGTAACCTCCTCCAGTCCTACACCCCTCCATATCTCTGTAGCCTCCTCTAGCCCCTACATCCCTCCCTATCTCTGTACCCTTCTCCAGCCTTACAAACCTCCCTATCATTGTAACCACCTTCAGCCACTACAACCCTCCCTAACTCTGTAACTCCTCCAGCACTACACGCCCCCTATCTCTTTACCCTTCTATATTCCTACAAACCTCCCTATCTCTATAACTTCCTCCAGCCCCTACAACTCTCCCTATCTCTGTAACCTCCTCCAGTCCTACACCCCTGCATATCTGTGTAACCTCCTCCAGTCCTACACCCCTCCATATCTCTGTAACCTCCTCTAGCCCCTACAACCCTCCCTAACTCGGTACCCTTCTCCAGCCCTACAACCCTCCAATATCTCTATAACCTCATCCATCCCTACAACCCTCCCTATCTCTGTAACCTCCTCCAGCCCTACAACCCTCTGTATCTGTGTAACCTCCTCCAGTCCTACACCCCTCCATATCTCTGTAACCTCCTCTAGCCCCTACAACCCTCCCTATCTCTGTAACCACCTCCAGCTCCTACAACCCTCCAAGATCTCTGTAACCTCCTCCATCCCTACAACCCTCCCTATCTCTGTAACCTCGTCCAGCCCTACAACCCTCCAAGATCTCTGTAACCTCCTCCAGCCCTACAACCCTCCCTATCTCTGTAACCTCGTCCAGCCCTACAACCCTCCAGATCTCTGTAACCTCCTCCAGCCCTACAACCCTCCAATATCTCTGTAACCTCGTCCATCCCTACAACCCTCACTATCTCTGTAACCTCCTCCAGCCCCTACAACCCTCCTTATCTCTGTAACCTCCTCCAGTCCAACACTCCTCCTTATCTGTGTAACCTCCTCCAGTTCTACACCCCTCCATATCTCTGCAACCTCCTCCAGCCCCCTCAGCCCTCCCTATCTCTGTAACCTCCTCCAGCCCTACAACCCTCCCTATCTCTGTACCCTCCTCCAGCACTAAAGCGCTCCCTATCTCTGTTACACCGTCCAGCCCTACAACCCTCCAAGATCTCTGTAACCTCCTCCATCCCTACAACCCTCCCTATCTCTGTAACCTCCTCCATCCCTACAACCCTCCCTATCTCTGTAACCTCGTCCAGCCCTACAACCCTCCAAGATCTCTGTAACCTCCTCCAGCCCTACAACCCTCCCTATCTCTGTAACCTCGTCCAGCCCTACAACCCTCCAGATCTCTGTAACCTCCTCCAGCCCTACAACCCTCCAATATCTCTGTAACCTCGTCCATCCCTACAACCCTCCCTATCTCTGTAACCTCCTCCAGCCCCTACAACCCTCCTTATCTCTGTAACCTCCTCCAGTCCAACACTCCTCCTTATCTGTGTAACCTCCTCCAGTCCTACACCCCTCCATATCTCTGTAACCTCCTCTAGCCCCTACAACCCTCCCTATCTCTGTAACCTCGTCCAGCCCTACAATCTCCCTATCATTGTAACCGCCTCCAGCCCCTACAACCCTCCCTAACTCTGTAACTCCTCCAGCCCAACACGCTCCCTATCTCTTTACCCTCCTCCAGCCCTACAAACCTCCCTCACTCTGTATTCTCATCCAGCCCCTACAACCCTCCCTATCTCTGTAACCTCGTCCAGCCCTACAACCCTCCAATATCTCTGTAACCTTCTCCATCCCGACAACCCTCCCTATCTCTGTAACCTCCTCCATCCTTACAACCCTCCCTATCTCTGTAACCTCCTCCAGGCCTACACCCCTCCATATATGTGTAACCTCCTCCAGTCCTACACCCCTCCATATCTCTGTAACCTCCTCTAGCCCCTACAACCCTCCCTATCTCTGTACCCTTCTCCAGCCCTACAATCTCCCTATCATTGTAACCACCTCCAGCCCCTACAACCCTACCTAACTCTGTAACTCCTCCAGCCCTACACGTTCCCCATCTCTTTACCCTCCTCCAGCCCTACATGCTCCCTATCTCTTTACCCTACTCTAGCTCTACAAACCTCCCTATCTCTGTAAACACCTCCATCCCTACAACCCTCCCTATATCTGCAACCTCCTCCATTCTTACAACCCTCCCTATCTCTGTAACCTCGTCCAGCCCTACAACCCTCCCTATCTCTGTAACCTCGTCCAGCCCTACAACCCTCCAAGATCTCTGTAACCTCCTCCATCCATACAACCCTCCCTATCTCTGTAACCTCCTCCATCCCTACAACACTCCCTATCATTGTATCCTCCTACAGGACCTACAACCCTCCCTATCATTGTAACTTCCTCCATCCCTACAACCCTCCCTATCTCTGTACCCTTCTCCAGCCCTACAAACCTCCCTGTCTCTGTAACCTCCTCCAGCCCCTCCAACCCTCCCTATCTCTGTAGCCTCCTCCAGCCCTACAACCCTCCAATATCTCTGTAACCTCGTCCATCCCTACAACCCTCCCTATCTCTGTAACCTCCTCCAGCCCTACAACCCTCCAGATCTCTGTAACCTCCTCCAGTCCTACACCCCTCCATATCTGTGTAACCTCCTCCAGTCCTACACCCCTCCATATCTGTGTAACCTCCTCTAGCCCCTACAACCCTCCCTATCTCTGTACCCTTCTCCAGCCCTACAACCCTCCCTATCTCTGTAACCACCTCCAGCTCCTACAACCCTCCCTATCTCTGTAACCTCGTCCAGCCCTGCAACCCTCCACGATCTCTGCATCCTCCTCCATCCCTACAACCCTCCCTATCTCTGTAACCTCCTCCATCCCTACAACCCTCCAAGATCTCTGTAACCTCCTCCAGCCCTACAACCCTCCCTATCTCTGTAACCTCGTCCAGCCCTACAACCCTCCAGATCTCTGTAACCTCCTCCAGCCCTACAACCCTCCAATATCTCTGTAACCTCGTCCATCCCTACAACCCTCCCTATCTCTGTAACCTCCTCCAGCCCCTACAACCCTCCTTATCTCTGTAACCTCCTCCAGTCCAACACTCCTCCTTATCTGTGTAACCTCCTCCAGTTCTACACCCCTCCATATCTCTGCAACCTCCTCCAGCCCCCTCAGCCCTCCCTATCTCTGTAACCTCCTCCAGCCCTACAACCCTCCCTATCTCTGTACCCTCCTCCAGCACTAAAGCGCTCCCTATCTCTGTTACACCGTCCAGCCCTACAACCCTCCAAGATCTCTGTAACCTCCTCCATCCCTACAACCCTCCCATATCTGTATCCTCCTCCATCCCTAAAACCCTCATCTCTGTAACCTCCTCCATCCTTACAACCCTCCTTATCTCTGTAACCTCCTCCATCCCTACAACCCTCCCTATCTCTGTAACCTCCTCCATCCCTACAACCCTCCCTATCCCTGTAACCTCCTCCATCCTTACAACCCTCCCTATCTCTGTAACCTCCTCCATCCCTACAACCCTCCCTATCTCTGTAACCTCCTCCATCCCTACAACCCTCCCTATCCCTGTAACCTCCTCCATCCTTACAACCCTCCCTATCTCTGTAACCTCCTCCATCCTTACAACCCTCCCTATCTCTGTAACCTCCTCCATCCCTACAACCCTCCCTATCTCTGTAACCTCGTCCAGCCCTACAACCTCCAAGATCTCTGTAACCTCGTCCAGCCCTACAACCCTCCCTATCTCTGTTACCTCCTCCATCCCTACAACCCTCCCTATCTCTGTAACCTCCTCCATCCCTACAACCCTCCCTATCTCTGTAGCCTCCTCCAGCCCTACAACCCTCCAAGATCTCTGTAACCTCCTCCATCCCTACAACCCTCCTTATCTCTGTAACCTCGTCCAGCCCTACAACCCTCCCTATCTCTGTAGCCTCCTCCAGCCCTACAACCCTCCTTATCTCTGTAACCTCGTCCAGCCCTACAACCCTCCAAGATCTCTGTAACCTCCTCCATCCTTACAACCCTCCCTATCCCTGTAACCTCCTCCATCCCTACAACCCTCCCTATCTCTGTAACCTCCTCCATCCTTACAACCCTCCCTATCTCTGTAACCTCCTCCATCCCTACAACCCTCCCTATCTCTGTAACCTCCTCCATCCTTACAACACTCCCTATCCCTGTAACCTCCTCCATCCCTACAACCCTCCATATCCCTGTAACCTCCTCCATCCCTACAACCCTCCCTATCTCTGTAACCTCCTCCATCCTTACAACCCTCCCTATCTCTGTAACCTCCTCCATCCCTACAACCCTCCCTATCTCTGTAACCTCCTCCATCCTTACAACACTCCCTATCCCTGTAACCTCCTCCATCCCTACAACCCTCCCTATCCCTGTAACCTCCTCCATCCTTACAACACTCCCTATCCCTGTAACCTCCTCCATCCTTACAACCCTCCCTATCTCTGTAACCTCCTCCATCCTTACAACCCTCCCTATCTCTGTAAGCTCCTCCAGCCCTACAACCCTCCCTATCTCTGTACCCTCCTCCAGCTCTACAACCCTCCCTATCCCTGTAACCTCCTCCATCCCTACAACCCTCCCTATCTCTGTAAGCTCCTCCAGCTCTACAACCCCTCCGAGCTCTCTGTGCTCCTCTAATTCTGGCCTGATGAGCGTCTCCCGATTTCCATCGCTCCACCATTGGCGGCCGTGCCTTCAGCTGTCTGGGCACTAAACTCTGGAATTCCCTCCCTAATCCTCTCCGCCTCTCTCTCTCCTCCTTTAAGACGCTCCTTAAAACCGACCTCATTGACCAAGGTTTTGTACACCTGCCCTAATATCACCTTATGTGGCTCGCAATCAAATATTTGTCCGATTTACGCTCCTGTGAAGCACCTTGGGACGTTTTAATGCGTTAAAAGTGCTGGATCAATGCAAGCTGTTGTTGTCGATCACAATTCTGTTACAATTTCACACCGTGCTGCTTTTCACACAGACTGAGTCACACCTTAACGTTTCTATTAACAGTCACTCTGATGGACGGTGATTCACACTCTGCTCTCTCCTTCCTGCCCTCCACATTTCGCGGGTGGTTAACACATCAAGTGTCGGATTAACAAACTCCTGCTCCCCCGCCTGTGAGTCAGAAGGTCACGGTTTCGAAACCCCCCACACACTCCAGAGACCTGAGCCTCCGTAATCCAGGCCGACACTCCCCAGGTGCCAGTACTGAGGGAGTGCCACACTGTCGGAGGGTCAGTACTGAGGGAGCGCTGCACTGTCAGAGGGGCAGTACTGAGGGAGCGCTGCACTGTCGGAGAGGCAGTACTGAGGGAGCGCTGCAATGTCGCAGGGGCAGTACTGAGGGAGCGCTGCACTGTCAGAGGGGCAGTACTGAGAGAGCGCTGCACTGTCGGAGGGGCAGTACTGAGGGAGCGCCGCACTGTTGGAGGGGAAGTACTGAGGGAGCGCTGCACTGTCGGAGGGGCAGTACTGAGGGAGTGCTGCACTGTCGGAGGGGAAGTACTGAGGGAGCGCTGCACTGTCGCAGGGGCAGTACTGAGAGAGCGCTGCACTGTCAGAGGGGCAGTACTGAGGGAGCGCTGCACTGTCGGAGGGGCAGTACTGAGGGAGCGCAGCACTGTCAGAGGGTCAGTACTGAGGGAGCGCTGCACTGTCGGAGGGTCAGTATTAAGGGAGCGCTACACTGTCGGAGGGGCAGTACTGAGGGAGCGCCGCACTGTCAGAGGGGCAGTACTGACAGAGCGCCGCACTGTCAGAGGGGCAGTACTGAGGGAGCGCTACACTGTCAGAGGGGCAGTACTGAGGGAGCGCTACACTGTCGGAGGGTCAGTACTGAGGGAGCACTGCACTGTCTGAGGGGCAGTACTGATGGAGCGCCGCATTGTCGGAGGGGCAGTACAGAGGGAGAACTGTACTGTTGGAGGGGCAGTAGTCAGGGAGCGCTGCACTGTCGGAGGGGCAGTACTGAAGGAGTGCTGCACTATTGAAGGGGCAGTACTGAGGGAGCGCTGCACTGTCGAAGGGGCAGTACTGAGGGAGTGCTGCACTGTCGGAGGGGCAGTACTGAGGGAGCTCTGCACTGTTGGAGGGGCATTACTGAGGGAGCGCTGCGCTGTCGGAGGGGCAGTGCTGAGGGAGCACCGCACGGTCGGAGGGGCAGTACTGAGGGAGCGCTGCAATGTCGGAGGGGCAGTACTGAGGGAGCGCTGCAATGTCGGAGGGAAAGGACTGAGGGAGTGCTACAATGTCAGAGGGGCAGTACTGAGGGAGCACTGCACTGTCGGAGGGACAGTACTGAGGGAGCGCTGCAAAGTCGGAGGGTCAGTACTGAGGGAGCACTGCACTGTTGGAGGGGCAGTACTGAGGGAGCGCTGCACTGTGGGAGGGGCAGTACTGAGGGAGTGCTGCACTGTTGGAGGGGCAGTACTGAGGGAGCACCGCACTGTCGAAGGGGCAGTACTGTGGGAGTGCTGCACTGTCGGAGGGGCAGTACTCAGGGAGCGCTGCAATGTCGGAGGGGCAGTACTGAGGGAGCGCTGCAATGTCGGAGGGACAGTATTAAGAGAGTGCTGCACTGTCGGAGGGGCAGTACTGAGGGAGCGCTGCACTGTTGGAGGGGCAGAACTGAGGGAGCGCTGCACTGTGGGAGGGGCAGTACTGAGGGAGCACCGCACTGTCGAAGGGGCAGTACTGTGGGAGTGCTGCACTGTCGGAGGGGCAGTACTCAGGGAGCGCTGCACTGTCGGAGGGGCAGTTCTGAAGGAGTGCTGCACTATTGAAGGGGCAGTACTGAGGGAGCGCTGCAATATCAGAGGGTCAGTACTGAGGGAGCGCCGTACTGTCAGAGGAGCAGTACTGAGGGAGCACCGCACTTTCGGAGGGGCAGCACTGAGGGAGTGCTGCACTGTCGCAGGGCAGTACTGAGAGAGCGCTGCACTGTCGGAGCTTTATTACTGAGGGAGCGCTGCCCTTTCAGAGGGGCAGTACTGAGGGAGCACTGCACTGTCGGAGCGTCAGTACTAAGGGAGTGCTGCAATGTCAGAGGGGCAGTACAGAGGGAGAACCATACTGTTGGAGGGTCAGTACTGAGGGAGCGCTGCACTGTGGGAGGGGCAGTACTGAGGGAGCACCGCACTGTCGAAGGGGCAGTACTGTGGGAGTGTTGCAATGTCGGAGGGGCAGTACTGAGGGAGCAATGCACTGTCGAAGGGGCAGTACTCAGGGAGTGCTGCACTGTCGGAGGGGCAGTACTGAAGGAGTGCTGCACTATCGAAGGGGCAGTACTGAGGGAGCGCTGCACTGTCGAAGGGGCAGTACTGAGGGAGCGCTGCACTGTCGGAGGGGCTGTACTGAGGGAGCGCTGCACTGTGGGAGGGGCAGTACTGAGGGAGTGCCGCACTGTCAGAGGGGCAGTATTGAGGCAGCGCTGCACTGTCGGAGGGGCAGTACTGAGGGAGCGTTGCACTGTCGGAGGGGCAGTACTGAGGGAGCGTTGCACTGTCGGAGGGGCAGTGCTGAGGGAGTGCCGCACTGTCAGAGGGGCAGTATTGAGGCAGCGCTGCACTGTCGGAGGGGCAGTACTGAGGGAGAGTTGCACTGTCGGAGGGGCAGTACTGAGGGAGCGTTGCACTGTCGGAGGGGCAGTGCTGAGGGAGCGCCGCACTGTCGGTGGGCCAGTACTGAGAGAGCGCTGCAATGTCGGAGGGGCAGTACTGAGGGAGCGCTGCAATGTCAGAGGGGCAGTATTGAGGGAGCACTGCACTGTCGGAGGGTCAGTACTGAGGGAGTGCTGCACTGTTGGAGGGGCAGTACTGAGGGAGCACTGCACTGTCGGAGGGTCAGTACTAAGGCAGCGCTGCACTGTCAGTGGGGCAGTACTGAGGGAGCACCGCACTGTCGAAGGGGCAGTACTGTGGGAGTGTTGCACTGTCGGAGGGGCAGTACTGAAGGAGCGTTGCACTGTCGGAGGGGCAGTGCTGAGGGAGCGCCGCACTGTCGGTGGGCCAGTACTGAGAGAGCGCTGCAATGTCAGAGGGGCAGTACTGAGGGAGCGCCGCATTGTCGGAGGGGCAGTACTGAGGGAGCGCTGCACTGTGGGAGGGGCAGTACTGAGGGAGTGCCGCACTGTCAGACGGGCTGTATTGAGGCAGCGCTGCACTGTCGGAGGGGCAGCACTGAGGGAGTGTTGCACTGTCGGAGGGGCAGTACTGAAGGAGCGTTGCACTGTCGGAGGGGCAGTACTGAAGGAGCGTTGCACTGTCGGAGGGGCAGTGCTGAGGGAGCGCCGCACTGTCGGTGGGCCAGTACTGAGAGAGCGCTGCAATGTCGGAGGGGCAGTACTGAGGGAGCGCTGCAATGTCAGAGGGGCAGTATTGAGGGAGCACTGCACTGTCGGAGGGTCAGTACTGAGGGAGCGCCGCACTGTCGGAGGGGCAGTACTGAAGGAGCGCTGCACTGTCAGAGGGGCAGTATTGAGGCAGCGCTGCACTGTTGGAGGGGCAGTACTGAGGGAGCACTGCACTGTCGGAGGGGCAGTACTGAGGGAGTGCTGCACTGTCGCAGGGGCAGTACTGAGAGAGCGCCACACTGTCAGAGGGGCAGTACTGATGGAGCGCCTGCACTGTCGGAGGGGCAGTACTGAGGGAGGCTGCACTGTCGGAGCGGCAGTACTGAGGGAGTGCAGCAATGTCAGAGGGCAGTACTGACGGAGAGCCTACAATGTCGGAGGGCAGTACTGATGGAGCGCCGCACTCGTCGGAGGGGCAGTACAGAGGGGAGAACCGTACTGTTGGGGGTCAGTACTGGAGGGAGCTGCATCTCTGGGGAGGGGCAGACTGAGGGAGCGTTGCACTGTTGGAGGGCAGTACTGAGGGAGCGCGCACTGCTGGGAGGGCAGTACTGAGGAGACGGCACTGTCGGAGGGTCAGTCTAAGGCAGCGCTGCGCTGTCGGAGGGGCAGTGCTGAGGGAGCGCCGCACTGTCGGTGGGCCAGAAACTGAGAAGCGCTGCAATGTGGCAGGGACAGCACTGAGGGAGCGCTGCAAAGTCGGGGGACAGACTGAGGGAGTGCTGCAATGTCAGAGGGGCAGCACTGAGGGAGCGCTGCACTGTCGGAGGGGCAGTACTGATGGAGCGCTGCAATGTCGGAGGGGCAGTACTGAGGGAGCGCTGCAATGTCAGAGGGGCAGTACTGAGGGAGCGCTGCAATGTCGGAGGGGCAGTACAGAGGGAGCGCTGCACTGTCGGAGGTGCAGTACTGAGGGAGCGCTGCACTGTTGGAGGGACAGTACTGAGGGAGCGCTGCACTTTCGGAGGGGCAGTACTGAGCTAGCGCTGCACTGTGGGAGGGGCAGTACTGAGGGAGCGCTGCAATGTCGGAGAGACAGTACTGAGGAAGTGCTGCAATGTCAGAGGGGCAGTACTGAGGGAGCGCTGCAATGTCGGAGGGGCAGTACAGAGGGAGCGCTGCACTGTCGGAGGTGCAGTACTGAGGGAGCGCTGCACTGTTGGAGGGGCAGTACTGAGGGAGCGCTGCACTTTCGGAGGGGCAGTACTGAGGGAGCGCTGCACTGTGGGAGGGGCAGTACTGAGGGAGTGCTGCACTGTCGCAGGAGCAGTACTGAGAGAGCGCCGCACTGTCAGAGGGGCAGTACTGAGGGAGCGCTGCCCTATCAGAGGGGCAGTACTGAGGGAGCGCCGCACTGTCGCAGGGTCAGTACTAAGGGAGTGCTGCAATGTCAGAGGGGCAGTACTGAGGGTGAGCTACACTGTCGGAGGGTCAGTACTGAGGGAGCACTACACTGTCTGAGGGGCAGTACTGATGGAGCGCCGCACATGTCGGAGGGGCAGTACTGAGGGAGCGCTGCACTGTGGGAGGGGCAGTACTGAGGGAGTGCTGCACTGTCTGAGCGTCAGTACTGAGGGAGCGCTGCCCTATCAGAGGGGCAGTACTGAGGGAGCACTGCACTGTCGGAGGGTCAGTACTAAGGCAGCGCTGCACTGTCAGAGGGGCAGTACTGAGGGAGCACCGCACTGCCGAAGGGGCAGTACTGTGGGAGTGCTGCACTGTCGGAGGGGCAGTACTGAGGGAGCAATGCACTGTCGAAGGGGCAGTACTCAGGGAGTGCTGCACTGTCGGAGGAGCAATACTGAAGGAGTGCTGCACTATTGAAGGGGCAGTACTGAGGGAGCGCTGCACTGTCGAAGGGGCAGTACTGAGGGAGCGCTGCACTGTCGGAGGGGCAGTACTGAGGGAGTGCTGCACTGTGGGAGGGGCAGTACTGAGGGAGTGCCGCACTGTCAGAGGGGCAGTATTGAGGCAGCGCTGCACTGTCGGAGGGGCAGTACTGAGGGAGCGTTGCACTGTCGGAGGGGCAGTGCTGAGGGAGCGCCGCACTGTCGGTGGGCCAGTACTGAGAGAGCGCTGCAATGTCGGAGGGGCAGTACTGAGGGAGCGCTGCAATGTCAGAGGGGCAGTATTGAGGCAGCGCTGCACTGTTGGAGGGGCAGTACTGAGGGAGCACTGCACTGTCGGAGGGGCAGTACTGAGGGAGTGCTGCACTGTCGCAGGGGCAGTACTGAGAGAGCGCCACACTGTCAGAGGGGCAGTACTGATGGAGCGCCGCACTGTCGGAGGGGCAGTACTGAGAGAGCGCTGCACTGTCGGAGCGTCAGTACTGAGGGAGCGCTGCAATGTCAGAGGGGCAGTACTGAGGGTGAGCTACACTGTCGGAGGGTCAGTACTGAGGGAGCACTACACTGTCGGAGGGTCAGTACTGAGGGAGCACCGCACTGTCGAAGGGGCAGTACTGTGGGAGTGCTGCACTGTCGGAGCGGCAGTACTGAGGGAGCGCTGCACTGTCGAAGGGGCAGTACTCAGGGAGCGCTGCACTGTCGGAGGGGCAGTACTGAAGGAGTGCTGCACTATTGAAGGGGCAGTACTGAGTGAGTGCTGCACTGTCGGAGGGACAGTACTGAGGGAGTGCTGCACTGTCGGAGGGGCAGTACTGAGGGAGTGCCGCACTGTGGGAGGGGCAGTACTGAGGGAGCGCTGCACTGTCGGAGGGGCAGTACTGAGGGAGCGCTGCACTGTGGGAGGGGCAGTACTGAGGGAGTGCTGCACTGTTGGAGGGGCAGTACTGAGGGAGCACCGCACTGTCGAAGGGGCAGTACTGTGTGAGTGCTGCACTGTCGGAGGGGCAGTCCTGAGGGAGCGCTGCAATATCAGAGGGTCAGTACTGAGGGAGCGCCGTACTGTCAGAGGAGCAATACTGAGGGAGCACCGCACTTTCGGAGGGGCAGCACTGAGGGAGTGCTGCACTGTCGCAGGGGCAGTACTGAGAGAGCGCTGCACTGCCAGAGGGGCAGTACTGAGGGAGCGCTGCACTGTCGGAGCTTTATTACTGAGGGAGCGCTGCCCTTTCAGAGGGGCAGTACTGAGGGAGCACTGCACTGTCGGAGCGTCAGTACTAAGGGAGTGCTGCAATGTCAGAGGGGCAGTACAGAGGGAGAACCATACTGTTGGAGGGTCAGTACTGAGGGAGTGCCGCACTGTGGGAGGGGCAGTACTGAGGGAGTGCTGCACTGTTGGAGGGGCAGTAATGAGGGAGCCTGTACTGTCGGAGCGTCAGTACTGAGGGAGTGCTGCAATGTCTGAGGGGCAGTACAGAGGGAGAACCATACTGTTGGAGGGTCAGTACTGAGGGAGTGCCGCACTGTGGGAGGGGCAGTACTGAGGGACTGCTGCAATGTTGGAGGGGCAGTACTGAGGGAGCACCGCACTGTCGAAGGGGCAGTACTGTGGGAGTGTTGCAATGTCGGAGGGGCAGTACTGAGGGAGCAATGCACTGTCGAAGGGGCAGTACTCAGGGAGTGCTGCACTGTCGGAGGGGCAGTACTGAGGGAGTGTTGCACTGTCGGAGGGGCAGTGCTGAGGGAGCGCCGCACTGTCGGTGGGCCAGTACTGAGAGAGCGCTGCAATGTCGGAGGGGCAGTACTGAGGGAGCGCTGCAATGTCAGAGGGGCAGTATTGAGGGAGCACTGCACTGTCGGAGGGTCAGTACTGAGGGAGCGCCGCACTGTCGGAGGGGCAGTACTGAAGGAGCGCTGCACTGTTGGAGGGGCAGTACTGAGGGAGCACTGCACTGTCGGAGGGGCAGTACTGAGGGAGTGCTGCACTGTCGCAGGGGCAGTACTGAGAGTGCGCCACACTGTCAGAGGGGCAGTACTGATGGAGCGCCGCACTGTCGGAGGGGCAGTACTGAGAGAGCGCTGCACTGTCGGAGCGTCAGTATTGAGGGACCGCTGCCCTATCAGAGGGGTAGTACTGAGGGAGCGCCGCGCTGTTGGTGGGTCAGTACTAAGGGAGTGCTGCAATGTCAGAGGGGCAGTACTGAGGGTGAGCTACACTGTCGGAGGGTCAGTACTGAGGGAGCACTACACTGTCTGAGGGGCAGTACTGATGGAGCGCCGCACATGTCGGAGGGGCAGTACTGAGGGAGCGCTGCACTGTGGGAGGGGCAGTACTGAGGGAGTGCTGCACTGTCGGAGGGGCAGTACTGAGAGAGCGCTGCACTGTCGGAGCGTCAGTACTGAGGGAGCGCTGCCCTATCAGAGGGGCAGTACTGAGGGAGCACTGCACTGTCGGAGGGTCAGTACTAAGGCAGCGCTGCACTGTCAGAGGGGCAGTACTGAGGGAGCACCGCACTGTCGAAGGGGCAGTACTGTGCGAGTGCTGCACTGTCGGAGGGGCAGTACTGAGGGGGCGCTGCACTGTCGAAGGGGCAGTACTCAGGGAGCGCTGCACTGTCGGAGGGGCAGTACTGAAGGAGTGCTGCACTATTGAAGGGGCAGTACTGAGGGAGCGCTGCACTGTCGAAGGGGCAGTACTGAGGGAGCGCTGCACTGTCGGAGGGGCAGTACAGAGGGAGCACTGCACTATCGGAGGGTCAGTACTAAGGGAGCGCCGCACTGTCGGAGGGCCAGTACTGAGGGAGCGCTGCGCTGTCGGAGGGCCAGTACTGAGGGAGCGCTGCACTGTCGGAGGGGCAGTACAGAGGGAGCACTGCACTATCGGAGGGTCAGTACTAAGGGAGCGCCGCACTGTCGGAGGGCCAGTACTGAGGGAGCGCTGCGCTGTCGGAGGGCCAGTACTGAGGGAGCAACGCACTGTCGGAGGGGCAGTGCTGAGGGAGCGCTGCAATGTCGAAGGGACAGTACTGAGGGAGTGCTGCAATGTCGGAGTGACAGTACTGAGGGAGTGCTGCACTGTCGGAGGGGCAGTAATGAGGGAGCGCTGCAATGTCGGAGGAGCAGTACTGAGGGAGAACCATACTGTTGGAGGGTCAGTACTGAGGGAGAGCCGCACTGTGGGAGGGGCAGTACTGAGGGAGTGCTGCAATGTCGAAGGGGCAGTACTGAGGGAGCGCTGCACTGTCGAAGGGGCAGTACTGAGGGAGCGCTGCACTGTCGGAGGGTCAGTACTGAGGGAGTGCTGCACAATCGGAGGGACAGTACTGAGGGAGCACCGCACTGTTGGAGGGGCAGTACCGAGGGAGCGCTGCGCTGTCGGAGGGGCAGTACTGAGAGAGCGCTGCACTGTCAGAGGGGCAGTATTGAGGCAGCGCTGCACAGTCAGAGGGGCAGTATTGAGGTAGCGCTGCACTGTTGGAGGGGCATTACTGAGGGAATGTTGCACTGTCGGAGGGGCAATACTGAGGGATTGCTGCAATGTCGGAGGAGCAGTACTGAAGGAGCTCTGCAATGTCGGAGGGGCAGTACTGAGGGATCGCTGCATTGTCGGAGGGTCAGTACTGAGGGAGCGCTGCAATGTCGGAGTGACAGTACTGAGGGAGTGCTGCAATGTCAGAGGGGCAGTTCTGAGAGAGCACTGCACTGTCGGAGGGCCAGTACTGAGGGAGCACCGCGCTGTCGGAGGGGCAGTGCTGAGGGAGCGCCGCACTGTCGGTGGGCCAGTACTGAGGGAGCGCTGCACTGTCAGAGGGTCCGTATTGAGGTAGCGCTGCACTGTTGGAGGGGCATTACTGAGGGAGCGCTGCACTGTTGGAGGGGCAGTATTGAGCGAGCGCTGCACTGTCGGAGGGGCAGTGCTGAGCGTGCGCCGCATTGTCGGAGGGGCAGTACTGAGAGAGCGCTGCACTGTCGGAGCGTCAGTACTGAGGGAGCGCTGCCCTATCAGAGGGGCAGTACTGAGGGAGCGCCGCACTGTCGGAGGGTCAGTACTAAGGGAGTGCTGCAATGTCTGAGGGGCAGAACTGATGGACCGCCGCACCGTCGGAGGGGCAGTACAGAGGGAGAACCATACTGTTGGAGGGTCAGTACTGAGGGAGTGCCGCACTGTGGGAGGGGCAGTACTGAGGGATCGCTGCACTGTTGGAGGGGCAGTACTGAGGGAGCGCTGCACTGTGGGAGGGGCAGTACTGAGGGAGTGCTGCACTGTTGGAGGGGCAGTACTGAAGGAGCACTGCACTGTCGGAGGGTCAGTACTAAGGCAGCGCTTCACTGTCAGAGGGGCAGTACTGAGGAAGCAACGCACTGTCGAAGGGGCAGTACTGTGGGAGTGCTGCACTGTCGGAGGGGCAGTACTGAGGGAGCGCTGCACTGTCGAAGGGTCAGTACTGAGGGAGCGCTGCACTATTGAAGGGGCAGCACTGAGGGAGCGCTGCACTATCGGAGAGTCAGTACTGAGGGAGCGCCGTACTGTCAGAGGAGCAGTACTGAGGGAGTGCTGCACAATCGGAGGGGCAGTACTGATGGAGCGCCACACTGTCGGAGCGTCAGTACTGAGGGAGCGCTGCCCTATCAGAGGGGTAGTACTGAGGGAGCGACGCACTGTTGGAGGGTCAGTACTAAGGGAGTGCTGCAATGTCAGAGGGGCAGTACTGAGGGTGAGCTACACTGTCGGAGCGTCAGTACTGAGGGAGCGCTGCCCTATCAGAGGGGCAGTACTGAGGGAGCACCGCACTGTCGAAGGGGCAGTACTGTGGGAGTGCTGCACTGTCGGAGGGGCAGTACTGAGGGAGCGCTGCACTGTCGGAGGGGCAGTACTGAGGGAGCGCTGCACTGTCGGAGGGTCAGTACTGAGAGAGCACTGCACTGTCGGAGGGTCAGTACTGAGGGAGCGCCGTACTGTCAGAGGGGCAGCACTGAGGGAGTGCTGCACAATCGGAGAGGCAGTACTGATGGAGCGCCGCACTGTCGGAGGGCCAGTACTGAGGGAGCACCGCACTGTCGGAGGGGCAGTGCTGAGGGAGCGCCGCACTGTCGGTGGGCCAGTACTGAGGGAGCGCTGCAATGTCGGAGGGACAGTACTGAGGGAGTGCTGCAATGTCAGAGGGGCAGTTCTGAGGGAGCACCGCACTGTCGGAGCGGCAGTACTGAGGGAGCACCGCACTGTCAGAGGGGCTGTATTGAGGCAGCACTGCACTGTCGGAGGGGCAGTACTGAGGGAGTGTTGCACTGTCGGAGGGGCAGTACTGAGGGAGCGCTGCACTGTCGGAGGGGCAGTACTGAGGGAGTGCTGCAATGTCGGAGGGGCAGTACTGAGGGAGCGCTGCAATGTCGGAGAGCCATTACTGAGGGAGCGCTGCATTGTCGGAGGGGCAGTACTGAGGGAGCGCTGCAATGTCAGAGGGAGAGTACTGAGGGAGTGCTGCACTGTCGGAGGGGTAGTACTGAGGGAGCGCTGCACTGTCGAAGGGCAGTACTCAGGGAGCGCTGCACTGTCGGAGGGGCAGTACTGAAGGAGTGCTGCACTATTGAAGGGTCAGTCCTGAGAGATATCTGCACTATCGGAGGCTCAGTACTGAGGGAGCGCCGTACTGTCAGAGGAGCAGTACTGAGGGAGCACCGCACTTTCGGAGGGGCAGCACTGAGGGAGTGCTGCACTGTCGCAGGGGCAGTAGTGAGAGAGCGCCGCACTGTCGGAGGGGCAGTACTGAGCGAGCGCTGCACTGTCGGAGCGTCAGTACAGAGGGAGCGCTGCCCTATCAGAGGGGCAGTACTGAGGGAGCGCCGCACTGTTTGAGGGGCAGTACTGATGGAGCGCCACACTGTCGGAGGGGCAGTACAGAGGGAGAACCATACTGTTGGAGGGTCAGTACTGAGGGAGTGCCGCACTGTGGGAGGGGCAGTACTGAGGGATCGCTGCACTGTTGGAGGGGCAGTACTGAGGGAGCGCTGCACTGTGGGAGGGGCAGTACTGAGGGAGTGCTGCACTGTTGGAGGGGCAGTACTGAAGGAGCACTGCACTGTCGGTGGGTCAGTACTAAGGCAGCGCTTCACTGTCAGAGGGGCAGCACTGAGGGAGCAACGCACTGTCGAAGGGGCAGTACTGTGGGAGCGCTGCACTGTCGGAGGGGCAGTACTGAGGGAGCGCTGCACTGTCGGAGGGTCAGTACTGAGAGAGCACTGCACTATCGGAGAGTCAGTACTGAGGGAGCGCCGTACTGTCAGAGGAGCAGTACTGAGGGAGTGCTGCACAATCGGAGGGGCAGTACTGATGGAGCGCCACACTGTCGGAGGGCCAGTACTGAGGGAGCGCTGCGCTGTCGGAGGGGCAGTGCTGAGGGAGCGCCGCACTGTCGGTGGGCCAGTACTGAGAAAGCGCTGCAATGTGGCAGGGACAGCACTGAGGGAGCGCTGCAAAGTCGGGGGGACAGAACTGAGGGAGTGCTGCAATGTCGGAGGGGCAGTCCTGAGGGAGCGCTGCAATGTCGGAGGGACAGTACTGAGGGAGCGCTGCAATGTCGGAGGGACAGTACTGAGGGAGCGCTGCAATGTCGGAGGGGCAGTACAGAGGGAGCGCTGCACTGTCGGAGGTGCAGTACTGAGGGAGCGCTGCACTGTTGGAGGGGCAGTACTGAGGGAGCGCTGCACTGTGGGAGGGGCAGTATTGAGGGAGCACTGCACTGTCGGAGGGTCAGTACTGAGGGAGCGCCGCACTGTCGGAGGGGCAGTACTGAAGGAGCGCTGCACTGTCAGAGGGGCAGTATTGAGGCAGCGCTGCACTGTTGGAGGGGCAGTACTGAGGGAGCACCACACTGTCAGAGGGGCAGTACTGATGGAGCGCCGCACTGTCGGAGGGGCAGTACTGAGAGAGCGCTGCACTGTCGGAGCGTCAGTACTGAGGGAGCGCTGCACTGTGGGAGGGGCAGTACTGAGGGAGTGCTGCACTGTCGGAGGGGCAGTACTGAGAGAGCGCTGCACTGTCGGAGGGGCAGTACTGAAGGAGTGCTGCACTGTTGAAGGGGCAGTACTGAGGGAGCGCTGCACTGTCGAAGGGGCAGTACTGAGGGAGCGCTGCACTGTCGGAGGGGCAGTACAGAGGGAGCACTGCACTATCGGAGGGTCAGTACTAAGGGAGCGCCGCACTGTCGGAGGGCCAGTACTGAGGGAGCACCGCACTGTTGGAGGGGCATTACCGAGGGAGCGCTGCGCTGTCGGAGGGCCAGTACTGAGGGAGCAACGCACTGTCGGAGGTCCAGTGCTGAGGGAGCGCCGCACTGTCGTAGGGGCAGTACTGAGGGAGCGCTGCACTGTCGGAGGAACAGTACTGAGGGAGCGCTGCAATGTCGAAGGGACAGTACTGAGGGAGTGCTGCAATGTCGGAGTGACAGTACTGAGGGAGTGCTGCACTGTCGGAGGGGCAGTAATGAGGGAGCGCTGCAATGTCGGAGGAGCAGTACTGAGGGAGCGCTGCCCTGGCAGAGGGGCAGTACTGAGGGAGTCCTGTACTGTCGGAGCGTCAGTACTAAGGGAGTGCTGCAATGTCTGAGGGGCAGTACAGAGGGAGAACCATACTGTTGGAGGGTCAGTACTGAGGGAGAGCCGCACTGTGGGAGGGGCAGTACTGAGGGAGAGCTGCAATGTCGAAGGGGCAGTACTCAGGGAGCGCTGCACTGTCGGAGGGTCAGTACTGAGGGAGTGCTGCACAATCGGAGGGACAGTACTGAGGGAGCACCGCACTGTTGGAGGGGCAGTACCGAGGGAGCGCTGCGCTGTCGGAGGGGCAGTATTGAGGCAGCGCTGCACAGTCAGAGGGGCAGTATTGAGGTAGCGCTGCACTGTTGGAGGGGCAGTACTGAGGGAATGTTGCAATGTCGGAGAAGCAGTACTGAAGGAGCGCCGCACTGTCGGAGGGCCAGTACTGAGGGATCGCTGCATTGTCGGAGGGTCAGTACTGAGGGAGCGCTGCAATGTCAGAGGGGCAGTACTGAGGGAACACCGCACTGTCGGAGCGTCAGTACTGAGGGAGCGCTGCCCTATCAGAGGGGCAGTAGTGAGAGAGCGCCGCACTGTCGGAGGGGCAGTACTGAGAGAGCGCTGCACTGTCGGAGCGTCAGTACTGAGGGAGCGCTGCCCTATCAGAGGGGCAGTACTGAGGGAGCGCCGCACTGTTTGAGGGGCAGTACTGAGGGAGCGCCGCACTGTTTGAGGGGCAGTACTGATGGAGCGCCACACTGTCGGAGGGGCAGTACAGAGGGAGAACCATACTGTTGGAGGGTCAGTACTGAGGGAGTGCCGCACTGTGGGAGGGGCAGTACTGAGGGATCGCTGCACTGTTGGAGGGGCAGTACTGAGGGAGCGCTGCACTGTGGGAGGGGCAGTACTGAGGGAGTGCTGCACTGTTGGAGGGGCAGTACTGAAGGAGCACTGCACTGTCGGAGGGTCAGTACTAAGGCAGCGCTTCACTGTCAGAGGGGCAGTACTGAGGGAGCAACGCACTGTCGAAGGGGCAGTACTGAGGGAGCGCTGCACTGTCGAAGGGTCAGTACTCAGGGAGCGCTGCACTATTGAAGGGGCAGCACTGAGGGAGCGCTGCACTATCGGAGAGTCAGTACTGAGGGAGCGCCGTACTGTCAGAGGGGCAGTACTGAGGGAAAGATACACTGTCGGAGGGTCAGTACTGAGGGAGCACTGCACTGTCTGAGGGGCAGAACTGATGGACCGCCGCACTGTCGGAGGGGCAGTACAAAGGGAGAACCATACTGTTGGAGGGTCAGTACTGAGGGAGTGCCGCACTGTGGGAGGGGCAGTACTGAGGGTGCGCTGCACTGTTGGAGGGGCAGTAGTGAGGGAGTGCTGCACTGTTGGAGTGTCAATACTGAGGGAGCACTGCACTGTCGGAGGGTCAGTACTAAGGCAGCGCTGCACTGTCAGAGTGGCAGTACTGAGGGAGCACCGCACTGTCGAAGGGGCAGTACTGTGGGAGTGCTGCACTGTCGGAGGGGCAGTACTGAGGGAGCGCTGCACTGTCGAAGGGGCAGTACTAAGGGAGCGCTGCACTGTCGGAGGGGCAGTACTGAGGGAGCGCTGCACTGTCGAAGGGGCAGTACTAAGGGAGCGCTGCACTGTCGGTGGGCCAGTACTGAGGGAGCGCTGCAATGTCGCAGGGGCAGTACTGAGGGAGCGCTGCAATGTCGGAGGGACAGTACTGAGGGAGTGCTGCAATGTCAGAGGGGCAGTACTGAGGGAGCACCGCACTGTCGGAGCGGCAGTACTGAGGGAGCACCGCACTGTCAGAGGGGCAGTATTGAGGCAGCACTGCACTGTCGGAGGGGCAGTACTGAGGGAGTGCTGCAATGTCGGAGGGGCAGTACTGAGGGAGCGCTGCAATGTCGGAGGGGCATTACTGAGGGAGCGCTGCATTGTCGGAGGGGTAGTACTGAGGGAGCGCTGCACTGTCGAAGGGCAATACTCAGGGAGCGCTGCACTGTCGGAGGGGCAGTACTGAAGGAGTGCTGCACTATTGAAGGGGCAGTACTGAGGGAGCACTGCACTGTCGAAGGGGCAGTACTGAGGGAGCGCGGCACTGTCAGAGGGTCAGTCCTGAGAGAGCACCGCACTTTCGGAGGGGCAGCACTGAGGGAGCGCTGCACTGTCGCAGGGGCAGTACTGAGAGAGCGCCGCACTTTCAGAGGGGCAGTAGTGAGAGAGCGCCGCACTGTCGGAGGGGCAGTACTGAGAGAGCGCTGCACTGTCGGAGCGTCAGTACAGAGGGAGCGCTGCCCTATCAGAGGGGCAGTACTGAGGGAGCGCCGCACTGTTTGAGGGGCAGTACTGATGGAGCGCCACAATGTCGGAGGGGCAGTACAGAGGGAGAACCATACTGTTGGAGGGTCAGTACTGAGGGAGTGCCGCACTGTGGGAGGGGCAGTACTGAGGGATCGCTGCACTGTTGGAGGGGCAGTACTGAGGGAGCGCTGCACTGTGGGAGGGGCAGTACTGAGGGAGTGCTGCACTGTTGGAGGGGCAGTACTGAAGGAGCACTGCACTGTCGGAGGGTCAGTACTAAGGCAGTGCTTCACTGTCAGAGGGGCAGTACTGAGGGAGCAACGCACTGTCGAAGGGTCAGTACTCAGGGAGCGCTGCACTATTGAAGGGGCAGCACTGAGGGAGCGCTGCACTATCGGAGAGTCAGTACTGAGGGAGCGCCGTACTGTCAGAGGAGCAGTACTGAGGGAGTGCTGCACAATCGGAGGGGCAGTACTGATGGAGCGCCACACTGTCGGAGGGCCAGTACTGAGGGAGCGCTGCGCTGTCGGAGGGGCAGTACTGAGGGAGCGCTGCAATGTCGGAGGGGCAGTACTGAGGGAGCGCTGCAATGTCGGAGGGCCAGTACTGAGGGAGCGCTGCAATGTCGGAGGGACAGTACTGAGGGAGCGCTGCAATGTCGGAGGGGCAGTACAGAGGGAGCGCTGCACTGTCGGAGGTTTAGTACTGAGGGAGCAACGCACTGTCGAAGGGGCAGTACTGTGGGAGTGCTGCACTGTCGGAGGGGCAGAACTGAGGGAGCGCTGCACTGTCAGAGGGGCAGTACTGAGGAAGTGCTGCAATGTCAGAGGGGCAGGACTGAGGGAGCGCTGCAATGTCGGAGGGGCAGTACAGAGGGAGCGCTGCACTGTCGGAGGTTTAGTACTGAGGGAGCAACGCACTGTCGAAGGGGCAGTACTGTGGGAGTGCTGCACTGTCGGAGGGGCAGAACTGAGGGAGCGCTGCACTGTCAGAGGGGCAGTACTGAGGGAGTGCTGCATTGTCGGAGGGGCAGTACTGAGGGAGCGCTGCAATGTCAGAGGGACAGTACTGAGGGAGTGCTGCACTGTCGGAGGGGTAGTACTGAGGGAGCGCTGCACTGTCGAAGGGCAATACTCAGGGAGCGCTGCACTGTCGGAGGGGCAGTACTGAAGGAGTGCTGCACTATTGAAGGGGCAGTACTGAGGGAGCACTGCACTGTCGAAGGGGCAGTACTGAGGGAGTGCTGCACTGTCGCAGGGGCAGTACTGAGAGAGCGCCGCACTGTCAGAGGGGCAGTACTGAGGGAGCGCTGCCCTATCAGAGGGGCAGTACTGAGGGAGCGCCGCACTGTCGCAGGGTCAGTACTAAGGGAGTGCTGCAATGTCAGAGGGTCAGTACTGAGGGAGCACTGCACTGTCTGAGGGGCAGAACTGAGGGAGCGCCGCACTGTCGGAGGGGCAGTACAGAGGGAGAACCGTACTGTTGGAGGGTCAGTACTGAGGGAGTGCATCTCTGTGGGAGGGGCAGTACTGAGGGAGCACGGCACTGTCGGAGGGTCAGTACTAAGGCAGCGCTGCACTGTCAGAGGGGCAGTACTGAGGGAGCAACGCACTGTCGAAGGGGCAGAACTGAGGGAGCGCTGATCTGTCGAAGGGGCAGTACTCAGGGAGCGCTGCACTGTCGGAGGGGCAGTACTGAAGGAGTGCTGCACTATTGAAGGGGCAGTACTGAGGGAGCGCTGCACTGTCAGAGGGGCAGTACTGAGAGAGCGCCGTACTTTCAGAGGAGCAGTACTGAGGGAGCGCCGTACTGTCAGAGGGGCAGTACTGAGGGAGCGCCGCACTTTCGGAGGGCAGTACTGAGAGAGCACTGCACTGTCGGAGCGTTATTACTGAGGGAGCGCTGCCCTATCAGAGGGGCAGTACTGAGGGAGCGCCGCACTGTCGGAGCGTCAGTACTAATGGAGTGCTGCAATGTCAGAGGGGCAGTATTGAGGGAGCGCTGCACTGTGGGAGGGGCAGTACTGAGGGAGTGCTGCACTGTTGGAGGGGCAGTACTGAAGGAGCACTGCACTGTCGGAGGGTCAGTACTAAGGCAGCGCTTCACTGTCAGAGGGGCAGTACTGAGGGAGCAACGCACTGTCGAAGGGGCAGTACTGTGGGAGTGCTGCACTGTCGCAGGGGCAGTACTGAGGGAGCGCTGCACTGTCGAAGGGTCAGTACTCAGGGAGCGCTGCACTATTGAAGGGGCAGCACTGAGGGAGCGCTGCACTGTCGGAGGGTCAGTACTGAGAGAGCACTGCACTATCGGAGAGTCAGTACTGAGGGAGCGCCGTACTGTCAGAGGAGCAGTACTGAGGGAGTGCTGCACACTCGGAGGGGCAGTACTGATGGAGCGCCACACTGTCGGAGGGCCAGTACTGAGGGAGCGCTGCGCTGTCGGAGGGGCAGTGCTGAGGGAGCGCCGCACTGTCGGTGGGCCAGTACTGAGAAAGCGCTGCAATGTGGCAGGGACAGCACTGAGGGAGCGCTGCAAAGTCGGGGGGACAGAACTGAGGGAGTGCTGCAATGTCAGAGGGGCAGTACTGAGGGAGCGCTGCAATGTCGGAGGGACAGTACTGAGGAAGTGCTGCAATGTCAGAGGGGCAGTACTGAGGGAGCGCTGCAATGTCGGAGGGGCAGTACAGAGGGAGCGCTGCACTGTCGGAGGTGCAGTACTCAGGGAGCGCTGCACTGTTGGAGGGGCAGTACTGAGGGAGCGCTGCACTTTCGGAGGGGCAGTACTGAGATAGCGCTGCACTGTGGGAGGGGCAGTACTGAGGGAGCGCTGCACTGTCGCAGGGGCAGTACTGAGAGAGCGCCGCACTGTCAGAGGGGCAGTACTGAGGGAGCGCTGCCCTATCAGAGGGGCAGTACTGAGGGAGCGCCGCACTGTCGCAGGGTCAGTACTAAGGGAGTGCTGCAATGTCAGAGGGGCAGTACTGAGGGAGAGCTACACTGTCGGAGGGTCAGTACTGATGGAGCGCCGCACTGTCGGAGGGGCAGTACAGAGGGAGAACCGTACTGTTGGAGGGTCAGTACTGAGGGAGTGCATCTCTGTGGGAGGGGCAGTACTGAGGGAGCGTTGCACTGTTGGAGGGGCAGTACTGAGGGAGCGCTGCACTGTCGAAGGGGCAGTACTGGGAGTGCTGCACTGTTGGAGGGGCAGTACTGAGGGAGCAACGCACTGTCGAAGGGGCAGTACTGTGGGAGTGCTGCACTGTCGGAGGGGCAGAACTGAGGGAGCGCTGCTCTGTCGAAGGGGTAGTACTCAGGGAGCGCTGCACTGTCGGAGGGGCAGTACTGAGGGAGTGCTGCACTATTGAAGGGGCAGTACTGAGGGAGCGCTGCACTATCAGAGGGCCAGTACTGAGGGAGCGCTGCGCTGTCGGAGGGGCAGTGCTGAGGGAGCGCCGCACTGTCGGTGGGCCAGAACTGAGAAAGCGCTGCAATGTGGCAGGGACAGCACTGAGGGAGCGCTGCAAAGTCGGGGGGACAGAACTGAGGGAGTGCTGCAATGTCAGAGGGGCAGTACTGAGGGAGCGCTGCACTGTCGGAGGGGCAGTACTGATGGAGCGCTGCACTGTCGGAGGGGCAGTACTGAGGGAGCGCTGCAATGTCGGAGGGACAGTACTGAGGGAGCGCTGCAATGTCGGAGGAACAGTACTGAGGGAGCGCTGCACTGTCGGAGGGGCAGTACAGAGGGAGCGCTGCACTGTTGGAGGGGCAGTACTGAGGGAGCGCTGCACTGTCAGAGGTGCAGTACTGAGGGAGCGCTGCACTGTTGGAGGGGCAGTACTGAGGGAGCGCTGCACTTTCGGAGGGGCAGTACTGAGCTAGCGCTGCACTGTGGGAGGGGCAGTACTGAGGGAGTGCTGCAATGTCGGAGGAACAGTACTGAGGGAGCGCTGCAATGTCGGAGAGACAGTACTGAGGAAGTGCTGCAATGTCAGAGGGGCAGTACTGAGGGAGCGCTGCAATGTCGGAGGGGCAGTACAGAGGGAGCGCTGCAATGTCGGAGGGGCAGTACTGAGGAAGTGCTGCAATGTCGGAGGAACAGTACTGAGGGAGCGCTGCAATGTCGCAGGGTCAGTACTAAGGGAGTGCTGCAATGTCAGAGGGGCAGTACTGAGGGAGAGCTACACTGTCGGAGGGTCAGTACTGAGGGAGCACTGCACTGTCTGAGGAGCAGAACTGAGGGAGCGCCGCACTGTCGGAGGGGCAGTACAGAGGGAGAACCGTACTGTTGGAGGGTCAGTACTGAGGGAGTGCATCTCTGTGGGAGGGGCAGTACTGAGGGAGCGTTGCACTGTTGGAGGTGCAGTACTGAGGGAGCGCTGCACTGTGGGCGGGGCAGTACTGAGGGAGTGCTGCACTTTTGGAGGGGCAGTACTGAGGGAGCACGGCACTGTCGGAGGGTCAGTACTAAGGCAGCGCTGCACTGTCAGAGGGGCAGTACTGAGGGAGCAACGCACTGTCGAAGGGGCAGTACTGTGGGAGTGCTGCACTGTCGGAGGGGCAGAACTGAGGGAGCGCTGCTCTGTCGAAGGGGCAGTACTCAGGGAGCACTGCACTGTCGGAGGGGCAGTACTGAAGGAGTGCTGCACTATTGAAGGGGCAGTACTGAGGGAGCGCTGCCCTATCAGAGGGGCATTACTGAGGGAGCGCCGCACTGTCGGAGCGTCAGTGCTGCACTGTCGGAGGGGCAGAACTGAGGGAGCGCTGCAATGTCAGAGGGGCAGTACTGAGGGAGCGCTGCACTGTGGGAGGGGCAGTACTGAGGGAGTGCTGCACTGTCGGAGGGGCAGTACTGAGGGAGCAACGCACTGTCGAAGGGGCAGTACTGTGGGAGTGCTGCACTGTCGGAGGGGCAGTGCTGAGGGAGCGCCGCACTGTCGGAGGGACAGTACTGAGGGAGCGCTGCAATGTCGGAGGGGCAGTACTGAGATAGCGCTGCACTGTGGGAGGGGCAGTACTGAGGGAGCGCTGCACTGTCGCAGGGGCAGTACTGAGAGAGCGCCGCACTGTCAGAGAGGCAGTACTGAGGGAGCGCTGCCCTATCAGAGGGGCAGTACTGAGGGAGCGCCGCACTGTCGCAGGGTCAGTACTGATGGAGCGCCGCACTGTCGGAGGGGCAGTGCAGAGGGAGAACCGTACTGTTGGAGGGTCAGTACTGAGGGAGTGCATCTCTGTGGGAGGGGCAGTACTGAGGGAGCGTTGCACTGTTGGAGGGGCAGTACTGAGGGAGCGCTGCACTGTGGGCGGGGCAGTACTGAGGGAGTGCTGCACTGTTGGAGGGGCTGTACTGAGGGAGCACGGCACTGTCGGAGGGTCAGTACTAAGGCAGCGCTGCACTGTCAGAGGGGCAGTACTGAGGGAGCAACGCACTGTCGAAGGGGCAGTACTGAGGGAGCACTGCACTGTCTGAGGGGCAGTACAGAGGGAGAACCATACTGTCGGAGGGGCAGTACTGAGGGTGCGCTGCACTGTTGGAGGGGCAGTACTGAGGGAGCACAGCACTGTCGAAGGGGCAGTACTGTGGGAGTGCTGCACTATTCAAGGGGCAGTACTGAGGGAGCGCTGCACTGTCGAAGGGGCAGTACTGAGGTAGCGCTGCACTGTCGGAGGGTCAGTACTGAGAGAGCACCGCACTGTCGGAGGGGCAGTGCTGAGGGAGCGCCGTACTGTCAGAGGAGTAGTACTGAGGGAGCACCGCACTTTCGGAGGGGCAGTGCTGAGGGAGCGCTGCGCTGTCGGAGGGCCAGTACTGAGGGAGCACCGCACTGTCGGAGGGGCAGTGCTGAGGGAGCGCCGCATTGTCGGTGGGCCAGTACTGAGAGAGCGCTGCAATGTCGCAGGGGCAGTACTGAGGGAGCGCTGCAATGTTGGAGGGACAGTACTGAGGGAGTGCTGCAATGTCAGAGGGGCAGTACTGAGGGAGAGCTACACTGTCGGAGGGGCAGTACTGAGGGAGCTCTGCAATGTCGGAGGGGCAGTATTGAGGGAGCGCTGCACTGTCGGAGGGTCAGTACTGAGGGAGTGCCGCACTGTCAGAGGGGCAGTATTGAGGCAGCGCTGCACTGTTGGAGGGGCAGTACTGAGGGAGCGCTGCACTGTTGGATGGGCAGTACTGAAGGAGTGCTGCAATGTCAGAGGGGCAGTATTGAGGGAGCGCTGCACTGTCGGAGGGTCAGTACTGAGGGAGTGCCGCACTGTCAGAGGGGCAGCACTGAGGGAGCGCTGCACTGTCGGAGCGTCAGTACTGAGGGAGCGCTGCCATATCAGAGGGGCAGTACTGAGGGAGCGACGCACTGTCGGAGGGGCAGTACTGAGGGAGCGCTGCACTGTCGGAGGGGCAGTATTGAGGGAGCACCGCACTGTCAGAGGGGCAGTACTGAGGGAGCGCCGCACTGTCGGAGGGGCAGTACTGAGGGAGCACTGCACTGTCAGAGGGGCAGTACTGAGGCAGCGCCGCACTGTCGGAGGGGCAGTACTGAGAGAGCGCTGCACTGTCGGAGCGTCAGTACTGAGGGAGCGCTGCCATATCAGAGGGGCAGTACTGAGGGAGCGCCGCACTGTCGGAGGGTCAGTACTAAGGGAGTGCTGCAATGTCAGAGGGGCAGAACTGATGGAGCGCCGCACTGTCGGAGGGGCAGTACAGAGGGAGAACCATACAGCTGGAGTGTCAGTACTGAGGGATTGCCGCACTGTGGGCAGAACTCATGGAGCGCAGCACTGTCGAAGGGGCAGTACTCAGGGAGCGCCGCACTGTCGGAGGGGCAGTACTGAGGGAGCGCTGCAATGTCAGAGGGGCAGTACTGAGGGAGCGCTGCAATGTCAGAGGGGCAGTATTGAGGCAGCGCTGCACTGTTGGAGGGGCAGTACTGAGAGAGTGCTGCACAGTCGGAGGGTCAGTACTGAGGGAGTGCTGCAATGTCAGAGGGGCAGAACTGATGGAGCGCCGCACTGTCGGAGGGGCAATACAGAGGGAGAACCATACTGCTGGAGGGTCAGTACTGAGGGAGTGCCGCACTGTGGGAGGGGGAGTACTGAGGCAGCGCTGCACTGTTGGAGCGGCAGTACTGAGGGAGCGCTGCACTGTCAGAGGGGCAGTATTGAGGCAGCGCTGCACTGTCGGAGGGGCAGTACTAAGGGAGCGCCGCACTTTCGGAGGATCAGTACTGAGGGAGCGCTGCACTGTCAGAGGGGCAGTATTGAGGCAGCGCTGCACTGTCGGAGGGGCAGTACTGATGGAGCGCCGCACTGTCGGAGGTCCAGTACTGAGGGAGCACCGCACTGTTGGAGGGGCAGTACTGAGGGAGCGCTGCAATGTCGCAGGGCCAGTACTGAGGGAGCGCTGCAATGTCAGAGGGGCAGTATTGAGGCAGCGCTGCACTGTCGGAGGGGCAGTACAGAGGGAGTGTTGCACTGTCGGAGGGTCAGTATTGAGGGAGCGCTGCACTGTTGGAGGGTCAGTACTGAGGGATCGCCGCACTGTCAGAGCGGCAGTACTGAGGGAGCGCTGCACTGTCAGAGGGGCAGTATTGAGGCAGCGCTGCACTGTTGGAGGGGCAGTACTGAGGGAGCGCTGCACTGTCAGAGGGGCAGTATTGAGGCAGCGCTGCACTGTTGGAGGGGCAGTACTGAGGGAGCGCTGCACTGTCGGAGGGGCAGTACTGAGGGAGCGCCGCACTGTCGCAGGGGCAGTACTGAGGGAGCGCCGCACTGTCGGAGGGGCAGTACTGAGGGAGCGCCGCACTGTCGCAGGGGCAGTACTAAGGGAGCGCCGCACTGTCGGAGGGTCAGAACTAAGGGAGTGCTGCAATGTCAGAGGGGCAGTACTGAGGGAGCGCTGCACTGTTGGAGGGGCAGTACTGAGGGAGCCCGCTGCACTGTGGGAGGGGCAGTACTGAGGGAGTGCTGCACTGTTGGAGGGGCAGTACTGAGGGAGCACTGCACTGTCGGAGGGTCAGTACTAAGGCAGCGCTGCACTGTCAGAGGGGCAGTACTGAGGGAGCACCGCACTGTCGAAGGGGCAGTACTGTGGGAGTGCTGCACTGTGGGAGGGGCAGTACTGAGGGAGCGCTGCACTGTCGAAGGGGCAGTACTCAGGGAGCGCTGCACTGTCGGAGGGGCAGTACTGAGGGAGCGCTGCACTGTCGAAGGGGCAGTACTCAGGGAGCGCTGCACTGTTGGAGCGGCAGGACTGAAGGAATGCTGCAATATTGAAGGGGCAGTACTGAGGGAGCGCTGCACTGTCGGAGGGTCAGTACTGAGGGAGCGCCGTACTGTCAAAGGAGCAGTACTGAGGGAGCACCGCACTTTCGGAGGGGCAGTACTGATGGAGCGCCGCACTGTCGGAGGGCCAGTACTGAGGGAGCACCGCACTGTTGGAGGGGCAGTACTGAGGAAGCGCCGCACTGTCGGAGGGGCAGTATTGAGGGAGCGCTACACAGTCGGAGGGGCAGTATTGAGGGAGCGCTGCACTGTCGGAGGGTGAGTACAGAGGGAGTTCCGCACTTTCAGAGGGGCAGAACTGATGGAGCGCCGCACTGTCGGAGGGGCAGTACAGAGGGAGAACCATACTGCTGGATGGTCAGTACTGAGGGAGTGCCGCACTGTGGGAGGGGCAGTGCTGAGGGAGCGCTGCACTGTCGGAGGGGCAGTGCTGAGGGAGTCCTGCACTGTCGGAGGGGCAGTGCTGAGGGAGCGCTGCACTGTCGGAGGGGCAGTACTGAGGGAGCGCTGCACTGTCGGAGGGGCAGTGCTGAGGGAGCGCTGCACTGTCGGAGGGGCAGTATTGAGGCAGCGCTGCACTGTTGGAGGGGCAGTACTGAGAGAGTGCTGCACAGTCGGAGGGTCAGTACTAAGGGAGTGCTGCAATGTCAGAGGGGCAGAACTGATTGAGCGCCGCACTGTCACAGGGACAGTACAGAGAGAGAACCATACTGCTGGAGGGTCAGAACTGATTGAGCGCCGCACTGTCGGAGGGGCAGTACTGAGGGAGCGCTGCACTGTCAGAGGGGCAGTACTGAGGGAGCGCTGCACTGTCGGAGGGGCAGTACTGAGGGAGTGCTGCACTGTCAGAGGGGCAGTACTGAGGGAGCGCTGCACTGTCGGAGGGGCAGTACTGAGGGAGCGCCGCACTGTCGGAGGGGCAGTACTGAGGGAGCGCCGCACTGTCGCAGGGGCAGTACTGAGGGAGTGCTGCCCTGTCGCAGGGGCAGTACTGAGGGAGCGCTGCACTATCGGAGGGGCAGTACTGAGGGAGCGCCGCACTGTCGCAGGGGCAGTACTGAGGGAGCGCCGCACTGTCGCAGGGGCAGTACTGAGGGAGTGCTGCAATGTCAGAGGGGCAGAACTGATGGAGCGCCGCACTGTCGGAGTGGCAGTACAGAGGGAGAACCATACTGCTGGAGGGGCAGTACTGAGGGAGTGCTGCACTGTCGGAGGATCAGTACTGAGGGAGCCGCTGCACTGTCGGAGGGTCAGTACTGAGGGAGCGCCGCACTGTCAGAGGGGCAGTACTGAGTGAGCGCCGCACTGTCGGAGGGGCAGTACTGAGGGAGCGCTGCACTGTCAGAGGGGCAGTATTGAGGCAGCGCTGCACTGTTGGAGGGGCAGTACTGAGGGAGTGTTGCACTGTCGGAGGGGCAGTACTGAGGGAGTGCTGCACTGTCGGAGGGGCAGTACTGAGGGAGCGCTGCACTGTCGAAGGGGCAGTACTGAGGGAGCGCTGCACTGTCGAAGGGGCAGTAATCAGGGAGCGCTGCACTGTCGGAGGGGCAGTACTCAGGGAGTGCTGCACTGTCGGAGGGGCAGTACTGAATGAGTGCTGCACTATTGAAGGGGCAGTACTGAGGGAGCGCTGCACTGTCGAAGGAGCAGTACTCAGGGAGCGCTGCTCTGTCGGAGGGGCAGTACTGAGGGAGCGCTGCGCTGTCGGAGGGCCAGTACTGAGGGAGCACCGCACTGTCGGGGGGGCAGTACTCAGGGAGCACCGCACTGTCGGAGGGGCAGTACTGAGGGAGTGCTGCACTGTCAGAGGGGCAGTATTGAGGCAGCGCTGCACTGTCGGAGGGGCAGTACTGAGGGAGTGCTGCACTGTCGGAGGGGCAGTACTGAGGGAGCGCTGCACTGTCGGAGGGGCAGTACTGAGGGAGTGCCGAACTGTCAGAGGGGCAGTACTGAGGGAGTGCTGCACTGTCGGAGGGGCAGTACTGAGGGAGCGCTGCACTGTCGGAGGGTCAGTACTAAGGCAGCGCTGCACTGTCAGAGGGGCAGTACTGAAGGAGCACCGCACTGTCGAAGGGGCAGTACTGAGGGAGTGCTGCGCTATTGAAGGGGCAGTACTGAGGGAGCGCTGCACTGTCAAAGGGGCAGTACTGAGGGAGCGCTGCAATGTCGCAGGGGCAGTACTGAGGGAGCGGTGCAATGTCGGAGGGACAGTACTGAGGGAGCGCTGCACTGTCGGAGGGACAGTACTGAGGGGGTGCTGCAATGTCGGAGGGGCAGTACTGAGGGAGCGCCGCACTGTCGGGGGGGCAGTACTCAGGGAGCACCGCACTGTCGGAGGGGCAGTACTGAGGGAGTGCCGAACTGTCAGAGGGGCAGTACTGAGGGAGCGCTGCACTGTCGGAGGGGCAGTACTGAGGGAGTGTTGCACTGTCGGAGGGGCAGTACTGAGGGAGTGCTGCACTGTCAGAGGGGCAGTACTGAGGGAGTGTTGCACTGTCGGAGGGGCAGTACTGAGGGAGCGCTGCACTGTCGGAGGGGCAGTACTGAGGGAGTGCCGAACTGTCAGAGGGGCAGTACTGAGGGAGCGCTGCACTGTCGGAGGGTCAGTACTAAGGCAGCGCTGCACTGTCAGAGGGGCAGTACTGAAGGAGCACCGCACTGTCGAAGGGGCAGTACTGAGGGAGTGCTGCGCTATTGAAGGGGCAGTACTGAGGGAGCGCTGCACTGTCAAAGGGGCAGTACTGAGGGAGCGCTGCACTATTGAAGGGGCAGTACTGAGGGAGCGCTGCACTGTCAAAGGGGCAGTACTGAGGGAGCGCTGCACTATCGGAGGGTCAGTACTGAGGGAGCGCCCTACTGTCGGTGGGCCAGTACTGAGAGAGCGCAGCAATGTCGCAGGGGCAGTACTGAGGGAGCGCTGCAATGTCGGAGGGACAGTACAGAGGGCGTGCTGTAATGTCAGCGGGGCAGTACTGAGGGAGCGCTACACTGTCGGAGGGGCAGTACTGAGGGAGCGCTGCAATGTCGGAGGGGCAGTACTGAGGAAGCGCTGCAATGTCGGAGGGACAGTATTGAGGGAGCGCTGCACTGTCGGAGGGTCAGTACTGAGGGAGCGCCGCACTGTCAGAGGGGCAGTACTGAGGGAGCGCCGCAGTTTCGGAGGGGCAGTACGGAGGGAGAACCGTACTGTTGGAGGGTCAGTACTGAGGGAATGCCGCACTGTGGGAGGGGCAGTACTGAGGGAGCGCCGCACTGTGGGAGGGGCAGTACTGAGGGAGCGCTGCACTGTGGGAGGGGCAGTACTGAGGGAGTGCTGCACTGTCGGAGGGTCAGTACTAAGGCAGCGCTGCACTGTTAGAGGGGCAGTACTGAGGGAGCAACGCACTGTCGAAGGTGCAGTACTGTGGGAGTGCTGCACTATTGAAGGGGCAGTACTGAGGGAGTGCTGCACTGTCGAAGGGGCAGTACTGAGGGAGCACCGCACTTTCGCAGGGGCAGAACTGAGGGAGTGCTGCACAATCGGAGGGGCAGTACTGATGGAGCGCCGCACTGTCGGAGGGCCAGTACTGAGGGAGCACCGCACTGTCGGAGGGGCAGTGCTGAGGAAGCGCCGCACTGTCGGTGGGCCAGTACTGAGAGAGCGCTGCAATGTCGCAGGGGTAGTACTGAGGGAGCGCTGCAATGTCGGAGGGACAGTACTGAGGGAGTGCTGCAATGTCAGAGGGGCAGTACTGAGGGAGCGCTGCACTATTGGAGGGGCAGTACTGAGGGAGTGTTGCACTGTCGGAGGGGCAGTACTGAGGGAGCGCTGCAATGTCGGAGGGGCAGTACTGAGGGAGCGCCGCACTGTCAGAGGGGCAGTACTGAGGGAGCGCTGCAGTGTCAGTGGGGGCAGTACTGAGGGAGCACTGCACTGTTGGAGGGACAGTACTGAGGGAGCACTGCACTGTCGGAGGGACAGTAATGAGGGGGCACTGCACTGTCGGAGGGACAGTACTGAGGGAACGCTGCACTGTCGGAGGGGCTGTACTGAGGGAGCACTGCACTGTCGGAGGGACAGTACTGAGGGAACGCTGCACTGTTGGAGGGGCGGGACTGAGGGAGCACTGCACTGTCAGAGGGGAAGTACTGAGGGAGCGCTGGGGTTTATTTATTGCTGGGCGATGGTGTCTGTGGTTTCTGACGCCTGCTCGAGGCCGAATGCTGTGTGGGCGGGCTGGTGCCTGCTGGGACCTGTGGAGCTAAACAGGATCCTGAGGTAACGTCTCAGTATCGCCCACTGCATCTCGCTCTCTATCTGTCTGTCTCTCTCTCCCTCTGTCTGTCTCTCTCTCTCTGTCTCTCTCTCTCCCTGTCTGTCTCTGTCTCTCTCTCTCTCTGTCACTCTCTCTGTCTCTCTCTCTCTGTCACTCTCTCTGTCTCTCTCTCTGTGTCTCTCTCTCTCTCTCTCTCTCTCTCTCTTTCCCTGTCTGTCTCTGTCTCTCTGTCTCTCTGTCACTCTCTCTGTCTCTCTCTCTCCCTGTCTGTCTCTGTCTCTCTCTCTCTCTCTCTCTGTCTCTCTCTCTGTCACTCTCTCTGTCTCTCTCTCTGTCTCTCTCTCTCTCTCTCTCTATCCCTCTCTCCTCCACTCCCCCCTCCCTCTCCCCACTGTGAGAATATTAGCGTGATCTGTAATATTTGGCTATAACTTGGACCAAATTTTAAAGTTGACCCAATGTAATATCCCAGGATGCTTCGGGAGGCTGATGGGCTGCTTCCTGTGAGAACTTTGCATGAAAACTCCGACCGATAAATAAGGCCTCGAGCAGGAACAGAGGCTTTCTGCTGCCAATTTTAACGCAGTCTGTTACGGTTGTGAGATGCGAAGGCTGCCAGCTGCCTTCTAACAGATAAGGAAAACACACCTTGAGAGTTCTGTAAAGACAAGCTATTGAACTGTGGAACCATCGCAAAAACAGGAACATCCTCAGACTTTGGGATGTAACCGGCCGTGCGGCCCACTGACTGAATGACTGACTGACTGACTGACCACTGATAAGACGAAGAGAAAACAACTACTGACCATTGCTCACATAGGTTTGGACATGTATGCAGTGGGAGGGTGGCCGGGTGTTGGGTATAAAAGATGCTGTTTGAAGACACGAGGGGCTGCAGTTTGCAAAGGGATATAGACAGGCTGAGTGAGTGGGCCAAAATTTGGCAGATGGAGTATAATGTGGGAAAGTGTGAGGTTATCCACTTTGGAAGGAAGAATGAAAAAGCAAATTATTATTTAAATGGAGAGAGACTACAGAATGCTGCGGTACAGAGGGATCTGGGGGTCCTTGTACATGAAACACAAAAAGTTAGCATGCAGGTACAGCAAGTAATGAGGAAGGCGAATGGAATGTTGGCCTTTATTGCAAGGGGGATGGAGTATAAAAGTCGGGAAGTCTTGATGCAACTGTACAGGGTATTGGTGAGACCACACCTGGAGTACTGCGTACAGTTTTGGTCTCCTTATTTAAGGAAGGATATACTTGCATTGGAGGCAGTTCAGAGAAGGTTCACGAGGTTGATTCCGGGGATGAGGGGGTTGTCTTATGAAGAACGGTTGAGCAGGCTGGGCCTATACTCATTGGAGTTTAGAAGAATGAGAGGGGATCTTATTGAAACATATAAGATTCTGAGGGGGTTTGACAGGGTAGATGCTGAGAGGATGTTTCTCCTCATGGGGGAATCTAGAACTAGGGGGCATAGTTTCAGAATAAGGGGTCGCCCATTTAAGAAGGAGATGAGGAGGAATTTCTTCTCTCAGAGGGTCGTGAATCTTTGAAATTCTCTACCCCAGACAGCTGTGGAGGCGGAGTCATTGAATATATTCAAGGCGGAGATTGACAGACATTTGAACTACAAGGGAGTCGAGGCGTATGGGGAGAGAGCGGGAAAGTGGTGTTGAGGCCAAGATTGGATCGGCCGTGATCTTATTGAATGGCGGAGTAGGCTCGAGGGGCCGATTAGCCGACTCCTGCTCCTGTTTCTTATGTTCTTGTGGTCAGTTCCCAGTTTTCGTTCACTGGATGTGGGCGATGCTGGCGAGGCCGGCATTTATTGCCCATCCCTAGTTGCCCTTGAGAAGGTAGTGGTGAGCTGCCTTCTTGAACCGCTGCATTCCGTGTGGTGTAGGTGCTCCCACAGTGCTGTTAGGGAGGGAGTTCCAGGATTTTGACCCAGCGACGATGAAGGAACGGCCGATATATTTCCAAGTCAGGATGGCGTGTGACTTGGAGGGGAACTTGGAGGTGGTGGTGTTCCCATGCGCCTGCTGCCCTTGTCCTTCTAGGTGGAAGAGGTCGCGGGTTTGGGAGGTGCTGCCGAAGAAGCCTTGGCGAGTTGCTGCAGTGCATCTTGTAGATGGTACACACTGCAGCCACGGTACGCCGGTGGTGGAGGGAGTGAATGTTTAAGGTGGTGGATGGGGTGCCAATCAAGCGGGATGCTTTGTCCTGGATGGTGTCGAGCTTCTTGAGTGTTGTTGGAGCTGCACTCATCCAGGCAAGTGGAGAGTATTCCATCACACTCCTGACTTGTGCCTTGTAGATGGTGGAAAGGCTTTGGGGACTTAAAGGCGGTTGTCTGGGCATCGGCGAACAGGCCACTCGCTGGTGTCAGTACGTGTGTGGATTGGCTTATTATCGCTTGGTCTTAAAGTAAGGGAATAAACCTGTTTATGCTGAGATCTAATCGGGAGTATCAGACACAACCTCTTGCTGATTTTAAGGAGAGGAAGTTATTCTTGAACCCTGGGGTTTTGTGCTGTCTGTGCGATGGGTCTGGACCTTGGGAAGGGTTGGACGGGGGGGAGGGGCGCTATCTGCATGTCTCTCTCCTCCCCGTGCCTCAGCCCGGCTCGGGACTGAGAAGCAACGAGCTCCTGTCGGCAGGTGAAACCGTCACACAACCTCCTTTCCTGCTCCTGCCTCAGTCAGCCGCTTGGGGTCAAGGTACTGGGCTGTCTGGAGGAGCGAGGCAGACGTCTGCATTCTCAGACAGAGCGACTGTCCGTGCAGGAGCCTGCGAGGGCGTCGGGGTGAGAGGTCAGCGAGCGGGAGGTGACGGACTGACAGCAGCCACAGGTTATATCTCTGAATTAGTCCGCCTAGGAGAGAATCACCCCCCGGCTCACCTCAGGGCCGAACGGCAGAGTCGACAAGGCCGTGAATTCCACAACACCTGAGATTGAGAGAGAGAGAGAGAGAGGGGAGAGAGAGAGTGAGAGGATAGAGTGAGAGGGGAGAGAGAGAGAGAGTGAGAGGGGAGAGAGAGAGGGAGAGAGGATAGAGTGAGAGGGGAGAGAGAGAGGGGAGAGAGAGAGAGAGTGAGAGAGGAGA
>JASTWF010001125.1:0-116793 GCA_030390025.1 Squalus acanthias | reverse complement strand
GGCAGAAACCCCCATTGCATTTTAAAAGTACTTGGATATGCACCTGAATTGCTTTAACCTACAGGGCTATGGAACAAGAGATGGAAAGTGGGATTAGGCTGGATAGCTCTTTTTCAGCCGGCACAGACAAGATGGGCAGAATGGTCTACTTCTGTGCTGTAAAGTTCTATGATTCTATGATTCACGACTGTATACTTGCGGGCGCAAAACCTCAAGAGCGGGTCCTGAACCCGCTCGCAACCCGCCTCCAACCAATCTTCCTAGAAGTCGGGTCCCTGATTTGCGCAGGGACCCGACTCCTAGCGGCGGGAAGAGGATTACAGCCACTTAACTGCCTGTTGTAATGTTTGTGTATAAATGACAGCTGCAGAAGTGGTGTGAAGGATGCAATGGGACACTGGTGAGTATCAGAGGTAAGGAAATGTTTGGAAAGTCATTTGGAATGTGTTTAGATTTTTCTGTAGGTGACAAGCTTTGAAGTGTTTGCGTGGCCTCACCTCATTCAGAGAAGTGACAGATCGCTTCTGTACCCTCACCTGCAGCTGCCATCTGTTTTATCCTAAGGAGAGAGTCATTGGAGATCCTTGGTGCAAGGGCTCACCCTTGTACAGTGATTGTCAGTGTTTGACAGCACCTCAATACTGTCAAACACTGTCAAATATTCTGTCAAAAATAAATGGTGCTTGTCCCTTTAAGAAAACCGGCAGTTGAAGCATCATCAACTGACATCATGTGACACCGGCTTTCCCTTAATTGGACACCAAGCCTGCAGGGCCGGCTTAACTAGGCCAATCAGTGAAAATAGCGTCTGTGCGTCTGGCGTCGCTGGGGGCTGGACTAGAACCAGAAAGGCAGCAGTCCCGCCCCCCAACTCATCTCGGCAGGTAAAAGCCAGCCCAAAGGGTGTAAGGATAAACTGAACAACATAGGCTGGTCAGGTTAAACTTCAGTTTAAACCTACCCTGCAGCTGCCATCTGTGTTAACCAAAGGCGACATGAGGAAAAACGGTTTTACACAGTGAGCGGTTATGATCGGGAATGCACTTCCTGAAAGGATGGTGGAGGCAGATTCAATCACGGCTTTCAAAAGGGAGTTGGATAAGTGCCTGTAAGAAAAACATTTGCAGTGCTATGGGGAAAGGGCGGGGGAGTGGGACTAGCTGAGGTGCTCTTGCAGAGATCCGGCACGGGCTCGACGGGCCGAATGGCCTTCTTCCATGCTTTAACCATTCTATGATTCTATGATTAAATCATCATATCCCTTTCTTTTGTCTTCCAGAGCCTTCATGTGTACAGCAAGTGTCGCAGGACATGCATGAGGATGATTGCTCAGAGGATCTTTCTGAGGATGCACCTTCACAGGACGTACAGCCATGCACCAGCGCAAATACTCCCACTTCAGTGGGTCCACTGAGACAGTTAGTTGGGTTTTCAGCTGGTGACTCACACCTCACAAGTGTGCACGAGCAGACACTGGTGGCAGGGACAGCTGTGGAGTGTCAGCGTGGGGGGTGGGCGCGCAATCCTCTCCAAGCTCTGTTCAGCTGGACACAGATGCTGAAACCCAGGTGTTCTCATTGCTAAGAGAGCTGGAGGTACATCAGCAACTTAGCGAGGTACTGACAGACGTGCCACGCATGCTATTCAAAATAGCGGAAAGGATGGTGTCCAACTCGATTGCTAGTGGATTGGTGGTACAGCTAATTGCAAGAATGTCTGCGATGGAGAGAGAGGCCGCCTCCATGGAACTTCAAGCAAGGCTCTCAAATGAGTCCATGCAGGCCATGACTACAGCCGTGTAGACTTTGGATGCCAGCTTGTCTGTTGCCTTAAACAGGATAACAGTTACCTTACCCGTGGGGAGGTGCGGGGGTGGGGGGTTGCTGGTGGGGTTGGCGCTAGTGGTAGCTTTCACTGATTATTTATTCCAATCGGAATGATTAACTGAACCTTTGAGCTATGAGGGGTTCCCTTACATCCCAGGCAGCAATGTACCTGGCTGGTCTGCCCATGGGTGCCCCATCTTCATATTCCTCCTCCTTCTCCTCCTCTTCTTCAATGCTCTCTTCATCTGAAAATGAGTGATGAGCCCCTTCGTCCTCCACCACCTGCAATCCTCTCTGCTGTGCAATGTTGTGCAGGACGCAGCACACCACTATCAATCTGGACAACCTGTCTGGTGAGTAATAAAGGGCAACTCCAGGCCTATCCAGGCACCTGAAGCGCATCTTCAAGCCTGGTGGTCATGTGGCTCTCGTTGTAGCGCTCCTGCGCCTCATTGGTGGGGTTACTCACAGGTGTCATGAGTTTGAAGTGGGTATCCCTTGTCTCCTCCGAGCCAGCCCTTAAGTCTGCTTCCTGGAACTGAGAGGTCTGGAATGTTGGTATGCCTCATGACAGCTCCGAGGGAATCTGGCGCACACCTGCATGAACCTCTTCTTGTGGTTGCACACCAGCTGCACATCAATGGAGTAATTTCCCCTGCGGTTTATAAAAACTCCTGGTTGCTGTGTTGGTGTTCAGATTGCCACGTGTGTGCAGTCGATGGCACCCTGCACCTGGGGGAATCCAGCCAGAGAGTCAAATCCGAGCACCGCTCATTCTGTCATCACAGGGGAAGCTTATATAATTCCCAACGCTGGCAAACAATCCATCCATCACCTGCCTTATCAATTTATGTGCAGTCGACTGCAAGACCCTCGAATGTCTCCGGTAGCGCTCTGGAAGAATTCGGAAGCAAAAACATTGAGGGTGATGGTGACCTTCACAACCACTGGTAATGCATGGCCACCAGGTCCAGCAGGCAGGAGGGCTTCTTCTAGGAAGCTGCAGATATCTGCCACCACCTGACGTGTCAACCTCAGCCTGAGGAAGCACTGCTCTTCCGAGAGGCCAAGGGAACTGAGCCTCTGTCTGTAAACCCTGTTACTGTGTAACGCCTCCTGTGACCTCGGCCTTTCTCCTGTGCCCCTCAACATTTGCCCCCCATGCCCATCCCCCTGTGCCCCCCCCATGTGCCCCTCCCCCATGTGACCCTCCCCATGTGCCCCTCCCCCGTGCCCCTCCCCAATGTGCCCCTCCCCCTGCAGCCCCCACTCTGTTAACCTCCCCCCTGCCGCCGTGCGCCTCCCCCGTACCTCACCCTCTGTGCCTGCCCCTGTGCCCCTCCCTCTGCGACCCTCCCCCCATGCCCCTCCCCGTGTCCCTCCACCTGTGCCCCTCCCACTGCGCCCCTCACCCGTGCCCCTGTAGCAGCATGCTATAGACAGGGCTAAGCGATCCCCTAATCAATGGATCAGATCAAACTCTGCAGTCCTGCCACATCCAGCCGTGAATGGTGGTGGACCATTAAACAACTAACAAGAGGAGGAGGCTCCATGAATATCCCCATCCTCAATGATGGCGGAGCCCAGCACGTGAGTGCAAAAGACAAGGCTGAAGCGTTTGCATACATCTTCAGCCAGAAGTGCCAAGTGGATGATCCATATCAGCCTACTCCTGAGGTCCCCACCATCACAGAAGACAGTCTTCAGGCAATTCGATTCACTCCACGTGATATCAAGAAACAGCTGAGCGCACTGGATAAAGCAAAGTCTGTGGGCCCCGACAACATCCCGGCTATCGAGGGAAAGAATTGGATTAAAAACTAGGAACTGGTGAGGCCTCACATTTACCAGTGAAACAATGCAGAGAGGTTGGGAGGCAGTGTGGGTGGAGAGAAAAGAGGGGTTGGTAAGTGCACAGGTTCTCCGGGTCAATGGATGGACGAGTAGGTGGGGCAGAAAGCAAATCTGCACAGGCATGCGGGCAAATTTGCCAGCACTTGGGATGGGTGAGCAACGAGGCAGGAACATAAGAAATAGGAGCAGGAATAGGCCACTTGGCCCCTCGAGCCTGTCCCGCCATTCAATAAGATCATGGCTGATCTTGGGCTCAAAGCCACTTCCCTGCCGGCTCCCCAGAACCCTTGACTCCCTTATCTTGTAAAAATGTGTCTACCTCCAACTTAAATGTATTTAATGACTCAGCCTCCACGGCTCTCTGGGGCAGAGAGTTCCACAGATTTACGACCCTCTGAGAGAAGAAATTCCTCCTCATCTCAGTTCTAAAAGGGCAACCCCTTATTCTGAAACTATGCCCCCGAGTTCTAGATTCCCCCACGAGGGAGAAACATCCTCTCTGCATCTACCTTGTCGAACCCCCTCAGTATCTTATATGTTTCAATAAGATCACCTCTCATTCTTCTAAATTCCAATGAGTATAGGCCCAACCTGCTCAACCTTTCTTCATAAGTCAACCCCCTCATCTCAGGAATCAACCATGTGAATCGTCTCTGAACTGCCTCCAATGCGAGTATATCCTTCCTTAAATAAGGAAACTAAAACTGTATGCAGTACTCAAGGTGTGGTCTCACCAATACCCTGTACAGCTGTAGCAGGACTTTCCTGTTTTTATACTCCAACCCCCTTGCAATAAAGGCCAACATTCCATTTGCCTTTTTGATTACTTGCTGCACCTGCATGCTAACTTTTTGTGTTTCATGCACAAGGACCCCCAGGTCCCTCTGAACTGTAGCATTTTGTAATCTCTCTCCATTTAAATAATAATTTTCATCTTTTAATTTTTCCTGCCAAAGTGGATAACCTCGCATTTTCCCACATTATACTCCATCTGCCAAATATTTGCCCACTCACTTAGCCTGTCTACACCCCTTTGCAGATTCTTTGAGTCCTCTGCACAACTTGCTTTCCCACCCATCTTTGTATCATCCGCAAACTTGGCTTCATTACACCCAATCCCTTCATCCAAGTCATTAATGTAGATTGTAAATAGTTGAGGCCCCAGCACCAATCGCTGTGGCACCCCACTAGTTACCGTTTGCCAACAGGAAAATGACCCATTAATCCCGACTCTCTGCTTTCTGTTAGTTAGCCAATTCTCTATCCATGCTAATATATTGCCCCCAACTCCGTGAGCTCTTATCTTACGCAGTAAATTATTATGTGGCACCTTATCGAATGCCTTCTGGAAATCCAAATACACCACATCCACTGGCTCAGCCTTATTCACCCTCCTCGTTACATCCTCAAAGAACTCCAGCAAATTTGTTAAACATGATTCCCGTTCATAACACCATGCTGACTCTGCTTGACTGCATTATGATTTTCCAAATGCCCTGCTACTGCTTCCTTAATGAAGGACTCCAGTATTTTCCCAACGACATATGTTAGGCTAACTGGTCTATAGTTTCCTGCTTTCTGTCTCCCTCCTTTCTTAAATAGGGTTGTTACATTTGCAGTTTTCCAATCTGCTGGGACCTTCTCTCCAGAATCCAGGGAATTTTGGTACATTGCAACCAATGCATCCACTATCTCTGCAGCCACTTCTTTTAAGACCCTGGGATGCAGGCCATCTGGTCCAGGGGACTTGTCGTCTTTTAGTCCCATTATTTTACCAAGTTCTTTTTCCTTAGTGATAGTGATTGTCTTTAGTTCCCCCCTCCATGTGGCCCCTTGATTGTCCATTATTGGGATGTTGTTAGTGTCTTCTACCATGTTCAGAGTCTCCGCCATTTCCCCGTTCCCCATTATTAATTCTCTATTCTCATCCTCTAAGGGACCAATGTTTACTTTAGCTACTCTCTTCCTTTTTATATACCTGTAGAAGCTCTTACTTTCTGTTTTAATATTTCTTGCCAGTTTACTCTCATAATTCATCTTCTCTCTCTTTATTATTGGAAACACTTCTTCACACAAACAGTAGTGGAAATCTGGAACTCTCTCACCCAAAAATCTGTCGAAGCTTGGGGTCAACCTCCCTGCATTGTTCCACTGGTAAATGTGAGGCCTCACCAGGGGCTGTTGTCTCCCAAAATCGACCCCCTCCCCACTCCCGTCTCCACACCTCTCATAAATGCTCTTTGGTTCCTAGTTTTTAATCCAATTCTTTCCCTCGTTCCCCCTTCTAGCCTGAATTCCAATGGATATTCCTTTAGTTAGGGCTCATTTTATATGAACCTTCCATTACTGTACCCGCTGCGCTGTACACCTCCTCTCTGGTTCCTTTCAGCAATGTCTTATAGATGGCTTCTGGGACATGGAGATTAAGGGGTTGATTCTCACCGGCTGCTAATGAAAGGAAGTAAAAAATAGTACTGGAGAAATTAATTGGACTGAAAGCCGATAAAGCTCCTGGACCTGATGGCCCGCATCCTAGGGTTTTGAAAGAGGTGGCTGTAGAGATAGTGGATGCATTGGTCGTCATTTTCCAAAATTCCATAGATTCTGGAATGGTTCCTGCAGATTGGTAGGTAGCAAATGTAACCCCACTATTTAAGAAAGGAGGGAGAGAGAAAACGAGTAACTACAGACCAGATAGCCTGACATCAGTAGCAGGGAAAATGCTAGAATCCATTATTAAGGACGTGGTAACAGGGCACTTAGAAAATAATAACAGGATTGAGCAGAGTCAACACGGTTTTATGAAAGGGAAATCGTGTTTGACGAATCTGTTAGAGATTTTTGAGGTTGTAACTAGCAGAATACATAAGGGGAAACCAGTGCATGCGGTGTATTTGGATTTTCAGAAGGCTTTCAATAAGGTGCCACACAAGAGGTTATTAAACAAAATTAGGGCTCATGGGATTGGGGGTAATATACTAACATGGATTGAGGATTGGTTAACTGACAGAAAAGAGATAGTAGTAATAAACCGGTCATTTTCAGGTTGGCAGGCTGTATCTAGTGGGGTAACGCAAGGATCAGTGCTTGGGCCTCAGCTATTCACAATCTACATCAATGATTTGGATGAGGGGATCAAATATAAAATATCCAGATTTGCTGATGATACAAAGCTGGGATGGAATGTAAGTTGTGAGGAGGATGCAAGGAGGATTCAAGGGGATATAGACAGGCTAAGTGAGTGGGCAAGAACATGGCAGATGGAATATAATGGGGAGAAATGTGAAGTTATCCACTTCGGTAGGAAAAACAGAAAATCGGTGTTTTTTTTAAATGGTGAAAGAATCGGTAATGTTGGTGCTCAGAGGGACCTGGGTCCTTGTACAAGAATCACTAAAAGTTAACATGGAGGTACAGCAAGTAATTAAGAAAGCAAATGGTATGTTGGCCTTTATTACAAGAGGATGTGTGTATAAGAGTAAAGACGTCTTACTGCAATTTTATAGGGCCCTGGTGAGACCACATCTGGAGTATTGTGTACAGTTTTGGTCTCCTTACCTAAGGAAGGATATACATAGAGGGAGTGCAACGAAGATTCACCAAGCTGGTTCCTGGGATGGGGGGATTGTCGTATGAGGAGAGATTGAGTAGACTTGGCCTATATTCTCTAGAGTTTAGTAGAATGAGAGGTGATCTCACTGAAACATACAAAACTCTTACAGGGCTTGACAGGGTAGATGCAGGGAGGATGTTTCTCCTGGCTGGGGAGTCCAGAATCAAGGGTCACAGTCTCAGAATAATGGGTCGGCCAATTAGGACATTTTAAAAATTCATTTATGGGTTGTGGGCGTCGCTGACAAGGCCAGCATTTATTGCCCATCACTAATTGCCCTTGAGAAGGTGGTGGTGAGCCGCCTTCTTGAACCGCTGCAGTCCATGTGGTGAAGGTACTCCCACAGTGCTGTTCGGGAGGGAGTTCCAGGATTTTGACCCAGCGACGATGAAGGATCGGCGATATACTTCAAAGTCAGGATGGTGTGTGACTTGGAGGGGAACTTGGAGGTGGTGGTTTTCCCATGCATTTACATAGAATGACATAGAATTTACAGCATAGAAACAGGCCATTCAGCCCATCAGTTCTATGCTGGTGTTTATGTTCCACATGATGACTTCAATGGATAGTGAAATCGAGCGGGTGCAAAACCAGCGTTGTACCAAATCCCGTCAGTTTCCCGACGGGCGGCTTAGATTAAAATTGCCCCCAGTGTATCTCAGGTTTGTGCTTAACCCCAGCCAGCCTCAAACAGCTTGCAGTCCATATATGGGCTCTCAACCTCGGGCCTGCATCACCCTCCACATTGTGACTGAGGAGTTATGTCACATGACATCACAGTGAAAACCATGGCAACACAGGGGGAAGTGGGTTTCACCAGTAGCTGAAGTGCAGATGCTGAAAAGCTCTCGACAAGTAAGGGGCAAGTTTGTTTAAACCTTACCAAAGTCTTCAGAATCTGTGCAGATCGAAATCGTTTGTTTACACAACTCAGTTTTAAACTCATCAGGAACTGTGGTGCTGAAAAACATTTGTTTCCAGAATATAGTTCGTAAATTGATCCGAATCTGTTGTGATCAATAATTGTTTGTTTACTGATTTATTTTCTTAAATTAATCAAATTATAACCGAAGCGATAATTCTCCCTCACAACATCAGGAAAAAGTCATCGAGGAGACAAAGAGTGACTTCAGACTGTGAGTAAATGAAAGAAGGAATCCTTAGTTGAAAATTACCCCAAGAATTAAAATGGTTTAACAGTGAGATTTCCCTTGAGATTGAACAGGAATAGTCACAGCAATTAAAACAAGGACAGGGAAATGGGACTGAAGAGCCAGGAATGCCTCCCTGCTGCCTCGTTTCCATGGGAACCCGAGCAGGCCGAGGTCCAGGCCCAGGGCCGGCCCTTTGGGGAAGGCCCAGGTAATCCTGGAGTGATGTAAATGGGTCATTGGCCCAGTGTTCATTGCCTCCCCTCTTACTTCCTATCATTAGCAGCCAGGGAGAATCAGCCCCTTAATCTCCATGTCTCAGAAGGCATCTATAAAACATTGTTGAAAGAAACCAGAGAGGAGGTGTACAGGGCAGTGGGTACAGTAATGGAAGGTTCATATAAAAGGTGCCCTAATTTGAGGAATATCGACTGGAATTCAGGCTAGAAGGTGGAACGAAAGAAGGCATTGGATTAAAAACTTGGAATTAAAGAGCATTTATGAGAGTTGTGGCGGATGGATTTTGGGAGACACCAGGCCCTGGTGAGGCCTCACATATACCAGTGTGACAAAGCTCTGGTGTCGGGTATTCAAGGAGGTTGGGAGGCAGCGTGGGTGGAGAGACAAGTGGGATAGTAAGTGCACGGCTTCTGCGTGTCGATGGGTGGGCAAATAGGTGGGGCAGAAAGCAATTCTGCACAGGCAGGCGGGCATGTTGCCAAGCACTTGGGATGGGTGAGCAACGGGTTAGGAAGTACTTTGTGGAAATCTGGAACTCTCTTGCCCAAAATCTGTTGCTGGGTGTCAATAGAAAATTTCAAAACTGAGATTGATTGATTTTTGTTAGGCAAGGGTAGTAAGGCTTAGGGAACCAAAGAGGGTTGATCGAGTTGAGAAACAGGTCAGCCATGATCTAATTGAATGGTGAACAGGCTCAAGGGTCTGGATGGCCTACTCCTGTTCCTATGCTCCTTCCTAATACATAATTTAAAAATAGTTGACTAAATGATCAGGGATCAGCCATTCCCATTTCTTAACTGTCCTATTACTGGATCCACTCGGGGTCCGTGATTGGCTCGGAGCCCCATCCAATTGCATGGTCCTAAAGCCGCTGCTGCCTAAGTTTCCTGCACTAAACCTGAAGGGTACATTTTCTGTCCTTGACTTCTCCGTCTCCATTTCTGGCGATCGGCTTTCGACAAACATCCACTACAAGCCCACTGACTCCCACAGCTACCTGGACTACACTTCCTCCCACCCCGCTTCCTGTAAGGACTCTATTCCATTCTCCCAGTTTCTCCGTCTCCGCCGCGTCTGTTCTGACGATGCCACCTTCCATACCAGTGCTTCCGACATGTCTTCCTTTTTCCTCAACCGAGGATTCCCCTCTGCTGTGGTTGACACAGCCCTTGACCGTGTCCGTTCCATTTCCCGCACTTCAGCCCTCACCCCTGCCCCTCCCTCCTGGAACCACGATAGGGTTCCCCTTATCCTCACCTTTCATCCCACCAGCCTCCACATTCAACAGATAATCCGCCGCCATTTCCGCCACCTCCAACGTGATCCCACCACCAAACACATCTTCCCCTCACCTCCCCTTTCAGCATTCCGAAGGGACCGCTCCCTCCGCGACACCCTGGTCCACTCCTCAATCACCCCTAACAGCCCTTCTCCTTCACCTGGCACCTTCCCGTGCAAGCGCAGGAGATGCAACACGTGCCCTTTTACCTCCTCCCTTCCCATTGTCCAGGGCCCCAAACACCCCTTCCAGGTGAAACAGCGATTTACTTGTACTTCTTGCAATTTAATATACTGATTTCGCTGCTCACGATGCGGTCTCCTCTACATTGGGGAGACCAAACGCAGATTGGGTGACCGCTTTGCGGAACACCTCCGTTCAGTCCGTAAGGGGGAGCCTGAGCTTCCGGTCGCCTGTCACTTTAATTCTCCGCTCCACTCCCACTCTGATCTCTCTGTCCTCGGCCTATTACATTGTTCCAATGAAGCTCAACGTAAGCTCGAGGAACAGCACCTCATCTTTCGATTAGGCACTTTACAGCCTTCCGGACTTAACATCGAGTTCAACAATTTCAGACAATAATCCCTGCCCCCATTTTTCATGCTGTATGATTTTGCCATTCCCATTTGCAACATTTTATCTTTCCTGCCTCTTACATAAGCACAGTATGTTCTTTCAACTCCTTCCTCCCCTCCTAAACCTCCCCCTGTCTCTGCACCTGCTTAATATCTGTTACATCTCCAGCTTTTTCCAGTTCTGATGAAGGGTCCCAGGCTGGAAACGTTAACTCTGTTTCTCTCTCCACGGATCCTGCCTGGCCTGCTGAGTATTTCCAGCATTTTCTGTTGTTATTTCAGTTTTAAACTCATCAGGAACTGTGGTGCTCAAAACCATTTGTTTCCAGAATTCAGTTCGTTAATTGATCCGAATCTGTTGTGATCAAAATTTGTTTGTTTACAGAATTCAGTTCTAAAATTAATCACATTCTAACCGAGGAGATAATTCTTCCTCACAATATCAGGCAAAAGTCATCGAGGAGACAAAGAGTGACTTCAGACTGTGAGTAAACGAAAGAAGGAATCCTTAGTTGAAACTTACCCCAAGAATTGAAATGCCTTAACAGTGAGATTTCCCTTCAGATTGAACAGGAATAGTCACAGCAATTAAAACGATGCTGTGATTATCTGCACTAACATCTTTGCGGCCTTCAGTGCATGCACGCGGAATCACAGAGCCGTGCATGCGCACCCGATCCTCTTCTGTGCATGAGCGCTGTTTACCCAAGCTGCACATGCTCAGTACCCAACAGTTACTGCCGGCACCCTGGTCACCCTTTCCTCAGCTCCGTAAGGAGAAGCTCACTATATCGGGTGGTGACACGGCAGGGTGGGGGGTGCGAAGAGAGAGGATCGAAGTGGGAGAGAGAGGAGGGAGAGAGGAGGGGAGAGAGAGAGGGAATCGGAGGGGGGAGAGAGGTGGGAGAGAGAGGGAATCGGAGGGGGGAGAGAGGGAGGGAATCGGAGGGGGGAGAGAGAGAGGGAATCGGAGGGGGGAGAGAGTGAGGGAATCGGAGAGGGGAGAGAGAGAGAGGGAATCGGAGGGGGGAGAGAGAGAGGGAATCGGAGGGGGGAGAGAGTGAGGGAATCGGAGAGGGGAGAGAGAGAGAGAGGGAATCGGAGGGGGGAGAGAGAGGTGGGAGAGAGAGGTGGGAGAGAGAGGGAATCAGATGGGGGAGAGAGAGAGGGAATCAGAATGGGCAGAGAGAGTGGGGATAGAGAGGGGATTGGATGGGGAGAGAGGATAAGATGGGAGGGGAGAGAAGGTCAGGAACTCGGGGGTGGGTGGGAGAGAAGGTCAGGAACTCGGGGGTGGGTGGGAGAGAAGGTCAGGAACTCGGAGGTGGGTGGGAGAGAAGGTCAGGAACTCGGGGGTGGGGGGTAAAGAGCATGGCGAGCACAGTGGGGATGGGGGAAGAACGTGATCCAGGTCTAAAGGGGTGGGGGAGTGAGAGCGAGAACGTGATCCAGATGGTAGGACAGATCACGTTCTTCCAACCCCACCCCCTTTACACCCACACCACGTTCTCCCTCTCCTCCCTCTAGACCTGGTTGATTTCTCGGAAAGTTCGGTGCGTGTGTGGAAAGTGTCAGCATTGGACTGGACGAAATCCAGAAGTCATGACAGTGTCACGATTCACTTCATACCCAATAAACCTGTTAACAATCCGTGACCCACACACAATATCCCATCTATGGGGGTGGGGGAATGGTGGAACAGGCTCATAGAATCATAAACATAGGCCCCATGGCAGAACATTTCTGGGAAAATTAGAATATATTGAGCAGATTTTTAATGTTTTTACATGTTTGTTATGCTATAAATTGTGCTGTTTACCTGGGAGCAGCTGATTTGTTTCTGTGTAGAATTGATTATTGTTATTCTGATTGGTAAGCTATGAAGCACTTGAATTGTGATTTCTTCAAACTTTCTGAATATGATATTAGAGTGAGTGAAGTGTGAGTGTGACACAGAGAGTGTGATTCCTGACACATGACACTGGAGGCACTGGGGAGAGTCTGGAGGCACTGGGGAGGGTCTGGAGATGCTGGGGAGGTTCTGGAGGCCCCAGGGAGGGTTTGGAGGTCATGGGGAGGGTCTGGAGGCCCTGGGGAGGGTCTGAAAACTCCCAGGTATTTGGGAGCAGTGAGAGAAGGTCCTAGCTTCCAGCAGCGCTAGCAGTGCTGTCGAATTTCAGGAGAAATGGGGATCCAGGAGCACAGGGGGTGTGTTTTAGATCAGGATCACAGGGGGATCCAGGAGATCCAAGTTCTTAACTGTTTATACTAGATGATTTTGGTCTTGAAATTGGGATGCATGGCCCATGTTTTTCAGGCGCTACATACCCTCCTAAGTCCCCAAAATTTCGGGCAGGAAGCATGCGCACAATTCTGACAGGATCTGTGTCGTCTGCTATATTGGCTGTAGGTGACATACCAGGTCATCTTACCTCAATTTCCTCTGGGTACATCAATGGAGCACCAGAGAAGCTGGTGGGCTGGGGCCTGGATACCAATCATTGGAGAATCTACCATCACACACCACTACCGTACTCTCAGACACACCACACTCCCCATCACTCATCATCTCGATCACACACACCACACCCGTACTCTCAGACACACCACACTCCCCATCACTCACCATCTCGATCACACACACCACACCCGTACTCTCAGACACACCACACTCCCCATCACTCCTCATCTCCAATCTCACACACCACACCCGTACTCTCAGACACATCACACTCCCCATCACTGACCATCTCGATCTCACACACCACACCCGTACTCTCAGACACACCACACTCCCCATCACTCCTCATCTCCAATCTCACACACCACTTCCGTACTCTCAGACACACCACACTCTCCATCACTCACCATCTCGATCACACACTCCACACCCGTACTCTCAGACACACCACACTCCCCATCACTCCTCATCTCCAATCTCACACACCACTTCCGTACTCTCAGACACACCACACTCCCCATCACTCACCATCTCGATCACACACTCCACACCCGTACTCTCAGACACACCACACTCTCCATCACTCACTATCTCGATCACACACTCCACACCCGTACTCTCAGACACACCACACTCCCCATCACTCCTCATCTCCAATCTCACACACCACTCCCGTACTCTCAGACACACCACACTCCCCATCACTCACCATCTCGATCACACACACCACACCCGTACTCTCAGACACTCCACACTCCCCATCACTCACCATCTCGATCTCACACACCACTCCCGTACTCTCAGGCACACTACACTCCCCATCACTCACCATCTCGATCACACACACCACTCCCGTACTCTCAGACACACCACGCTCCCCGTCACTCACCATCTCGATCACACAAACCACACCCGTACTCTCAGACACACCACACTCCCCGTCACTGACCATCTCGATCACACACACCACACCCGTACTCTCAGACACACCACACTCCCCATCACTCACCATCTCGATCACAAACACCACTCCCGTACTCTCAGACACACCACACTCCCCATCACTCCTCACCTCCAATCTCACACACCACACCTGTACTCTCAGACACACCACACTCCCCATCACTCACCACCTCGATCACAAACACCACTCCCGTATGCTCAGACACACCACACCACACTCCCCATCACTCACCATCTCGAACTCACACAGCCACTCCCGTACTCTCAGACACACCACACTCCCCATCACTCACCATCTCGATCTCACACATCACGCCCGTACTCTCAGACACACGACACTCCCCATCACTCACCATCTCGATCTCACACACCACTCCCGTACTCTCAGACACACCACACTCCCCATCACTGACCATCTCGATCTCATACACCACTCCCGTACTCTCAGACACACCACATTCCCCATCACTCACCATCTCGATCTCACACACCACTCCCGTACTCTCAGACACACCACCTACCCGATCACTCACCATCTCGAGCTCACACACCACTCCCGTACTCTCAGACACACCACACTCCCCATCACTGACCATCTCGATCACACACACCACTCCCATACTCTCAGACACACCACACTCCCCATCACTCACCATCTTGATCTCACACACCACTCCCGTACTCTCAGACACACCACCTACCCCATCAATCACCATCTCGATCTCACACACCACTCCCATACTCTCAGACACACCACCTACCCCATCAATCACCATCTCGATCTCACATACCACTCCTGTACTCTCAGACACACCACATTCCCCATCACTCACCATCTCCAATCTCACACACCACACCCGTACTCTCAGATACACCACACTCCCCATCACTCACCATCTCAATCACACACACCACACCCCTACTCTCAGACACACCACACTCCCCATCACTCACCATCTCGATCTCACACACCACTCCCGTACTCTCAGACACTCCACACTCCCCATCACTCACCATCTCGAGCTCACACACCACTCTCGTACTCTCAGACACACCACACTCCCCATCACTGACCATCTCGATCACACACACCACACCCGTACTCTCAGACACACCACACTCCCCATCACTCACCATCTCGATCACACAAACCACACCCGTACTCTCAGACACACCACACTCCCCATCACTGACCATCTCGATCACACACACCACACCGTACTCTCAGACACACCACACTCCCCATCACTCACCATCTCGATCACACAAACCACACCCGTACTCTCAGACACACCACACTCCCCATCACTGACCATCTCGATCACACACACCACACCCGTACTCTCAGACACACCACCTACCCCATCAATCACCATCTCGATCTCACATACCACTCCTGTACTCTCAGACACACCACATTCCCCATCACTCACCATCTCCAATCTCACACACCACACCCGTACTCTCAGACACACCACATTTCCCATCACTCACCATCTCCAATCTCACACACCACACCCCTACTCTCAGACACACCACACTCCCCATCACTCACCATCTCGATCTCACACACCACTCCCGTACTCTCAGACACTCCACACTCCCCATCACTCACCATCTCGAGCTCACACACCACTCCCGTACTCTCAGACACACCACCTACCCCATCAATCACCATCTCGATCTCACACACCACTCCCATACTCTCAGACACACCACCTACCCCATCACTCACCATCTCAATCTCACACACCACACCCGTACTCTCAGACACACCACCTACCCCATCACTGACCATCTCGATCTCACACACCACTCCCATACTCTCAGACACACCACCTACCCCATCACTCACCATCTCGATCTCACACACCACTCCCGTACTCTCAGACACACCACCTACCCCATCAATCACCATCTCGATCTCACACACCACTCCCATACTCTCAGACACACCACCTACCCCATCACTCACCATCTCGATCTCACACACCACATTCGTACTCTCAGACACACCACCTACCCCATCACTCACCATCTCGATCTCACACACCACTCCCATACTCTCAGACACACCACCTACCCCATCAATCACCATCTCGATCTCACATACCACTCCCGTACTCTCAGACACACCACACTCCCCATCACTCACCATCTCGATCTCACACACCACTCCCGTACTCTCAGACACACCACATTCCCCATCACTCACCATCTCGATCTCACACACCACTCCCGTACTCTCAGACACACCACCTACCCGATCACTCACCATCTCGATCTCACACACCACTCCCGTACTCTCAGACACACCACACTCCCCATCACTGACCATCTCGATCACACACACCACTCCCATACTCTCAGACACACCACACTCCCCATCACTCACCATCTTGATCTCACACACCACTCCCGTACTCTCAGACACACCACCTACCCCATCAATCACCATCTCGATCTCACACACCACTCCCATACTCTCAGACACACCACCTACCCCATCAATCACCATCTCGATCTCACATACCACTCCTGTACTCTCAGACACACCACATTCCCCATCACTCACCATCTCGATCACACATACCACACCCCTACTCTCAGACACACCACACTCCCCATCACTCACCATCTCGATCTCACACACCACTCCCGTACTCTCAGACACTCCACACTCCCCATCACTCACCATCTCGAGCTCACACACCACTCCCGTACTCTCAGACATACCACACTCCCCATCGCTGACCATCTCGATCACACACACCACACCCGTACTCTCAGACACACCACACTCCCCATCACTCACCATCTCGATCACACAAACCACACCCGTACTCTCAGACACACCACACTCCCCATCACTGACCATCTCGATCACACACACCACACCCGTACTCTCAGACACACCACCTACCCCATCAATCACCATCTCGATCACACACACCACACCCGTACTCTCAGACACACCACACTCCCCATCACTCACCATCTCGATCACACATACCACACCCGTACTCTCAGACACACCACACTCCCCATCACTCCTCATCTCCAATCTCACACACCACACCCGTACTCTCAGACACATCACACTCCCCATCACTGACCATCTCGATCTCACACACCACACCCGTACTCTCAGACACACCACACTCCCCATCACTCCTCATCTCCAATCTCACACACCACTTCCGTACTCTCAGACACACCACACTCTCCATCACTCACCATCTCGATCACACACTCCACACCCGTACTCTCAGACACACCACACTCCCCATCACTCCTCATCTCCAATCTCACACACCACTTCCGTACTCTCAGACACACCACACTCCCCATCACTCACCATCTCGATCACACACTCCACACCCGTACTCTCAGACACACCACACTCTCCATCACTCACTATCTCGATCACACACTCCACACCCGTACTCTCAGACACACCACACTCCCCATCACTCCTCATCTCCAATCTCACACACCACTCCCGTACTCTCAGACACACCACACTCCCCATCACTCACCATCTCGATCACACACACCACACCCGTACTCTCAGACACTCCACACTCCCCATCACTCACCATCTCGATCTCACACACCACTCCCGTACTCTCAGGCACACTACACTCCCCATCACTCACCATCTCGATCACACACACCACTCCCGTACTCTCAGACACACCACGCTCCCCGTCACTCACCATCTCGATCACACAAACCACACCCGTACTCTCAGACACACCACACTCCCCGTCACTGACCATCTCGATCACACACACCACACCCGTACTCTCAGACACACCACACTCCCCATCACTCACCATCTCGATCACAAACACCACTCCCGTACTCTCAGACACACCACACTCCCCATCACTCCTCACCTCCAATCTCACACACCACACCTGTACTCTCAGACACACCACACTCCCCATCACTCACCACCTCGATCACAAACACCACTCCCGTATTCTCAGACACACCACACCACACTCCCCATCACTCACCATCTCGAACTCACACACCACTCCCGTACTCTCAGACACACCACACTCCCCATCACTCACCATCTCGATCTCACACATCACGCCCGTACTCTCAGACGCACGACACTCCCCATCACTCACCATCTCGATCTCACACACCACTCCCGTACTCTCAGACACACCACACTCCCCATCACTGACCATCTCGATCTCATACACCACTCCCGTACTCTCAGACACACCACATTCCCCATCACTCACCATCTCGATCTCACACACCACTCCCGTACTCTCAGACACACCACCTACCCGATCACTCACCATCTCGAGCTCACACACCACTCCCGTACTCTCAGACACACCACACTCCCCATCACTGACCATCTCGATCACACACACCACTCCCATACTCTCAGACACACCACACTCCCCATCACTCACCATCTTGATCTCACACACCACTCCCGTACTCTCAGACACACCACCTACCCCATCAATCACCATCTCGATCTCACATACCACTCCTGTACTCTGAGACACACCACATTCCCCATCACTCACCATCTCCAATCTCACACACCACACCCGTACTCTCAGACACACCACACTCCCCATCACTCACCAGCTCAATCACACACACCACACCCCTACTCTCAGACACACCACACTCCCCATCACTCACCATCTCGATCTCACACACCACTCCCGTACTCTCAGACACTCCACACTCCCCATCACTCACCATCTCGAGCTCACACACCACTCCCGTACTCTCAGACACACCACACTCCCCATCACTCACCAGCTCAATCACACACACCACACCCCTACTCTCAGACACACCACACTCCCCATCACTCACCATCTCGATCTCACATACCACTCCCGTACTCTCAGATACACCACATTCCCCATCACTCACCATCTCCAATCTCACACACCACACCCCTACTCTCAGACACACCACACTCCCCATCACTCACCATCTCGATCTCACACACCACTCCCGTACTCTCAGACACACCACCTACCCCATCAATCACCATCTCGATCTCACACACCACTCCCATACTCTCAGACACACCACCTACCCCATCACTCACCATCTCGATCTCACACACCACATTCGTACTCTCAGACACACCACCTACCCCATCACTCACCATCTCGATCTCACACACCACTCCCATACTCTCAGACACACCACCTACCCCATCAATCACCATCTCGATCTCACATACCACTCCCGTACTCTCAGACACACCACACTCCCCATCACTCACCATCTCGATCTCACACACCACTCCCGTACTCTCAGACACACCACATTCCCCATCACTCACCATCTCGATCTCACACACCACTCCCGTACTCTCAGACACACCACCTACCCGATCACTCACCATCTCGAGCTCACACACCACTCCCGTACTCTCAGACACACCACACTCCCCATCACTGACCATCTCGATCACACACACCACTCCCATACTCTCAGACACACCACACTCCCCATCACTCACCATCTTGATCTCACACACCACTCCCGTACTCTCAGACACACCACCTACCCCATCAATCACCATCTCGATCTCACACACCACTCCCATACTCTCAGACACACCACCTACCCCATCAATCACCATCTCGATCTCACATACCACTCCTGTACTCTCAGACACACCACATTCCCCATCACTCACCATCTCGATCACACATACCACACCCCTACTCTCAGACACACCACACTCCCCATCACTCACCATCTCGATCTCACACACCACTCCCGTACTCTCAGACACTCCACACTCCCCATCACTCACCATCTCGAGCTCACACACCACTCCCGTACTCTCAGACATACCACACTCCCCATCGCTGACCATCTCGATCACACACACCACACCCGTACTCTCAGACACACCACACTCCCCATCACTCACCATCTCGATCACACAAACCACACCCGTACTCTCAGACACACCACACTCCCCATCACTGACCATCTCGATCACACACACCACACCCGTACTCTCAGACACACCACCTACCCCATCAATCACCATCTCGATCTCACATACCACTCCTGTACTCTCAGACACACCACATTCCCCATCACTCACCATCTCCAATCTCACACACCACACCCGTACTCTCAGACACACCACATTCCCCATCACTCACCATCTCCAATCTCACACACCACACCCCTACTCTCAGACACACCACACTCCCCATCACTCACCATCTCGATCTCACACACCACTCCCGTACTCTCAGACACTCCACACTCCCCATCACTCACCATCTCGAGCTCACACACCACTCCCGTACTCTCAGACACACCACACTCCCCATCACTGACCATCTCGATCACACACACCACACCCGTACTCTCAGACACACCACACTCCCCATCACTGACCATCTCGATCACACACACCACACCCGTACTCTCAGACACACCACACTCCCCATCACTCCTCATCTCCAATCTCACACACCACACCTGTACTCTCAGACACACCACACTCCCCATCACTCACCACCTCGATCACACACACCACTCCTGTACTCTCAGACACACCACACTCCCCATCACTCACCACCTCGATCACACACACCACTCCTGTACTCTCAGACACACCACACCACACTCCCCATCACTCACCATCTCGAGCTCACACACCACTCCCGTATTCTCAGACACATGACACTCCCCATCACTCACCATCTCGATCTCACACACCACTCCCGTACTCTCAGACACACCACACTCCCCATCACTGACCATCTCGATCTCATACACCACTCCCGTACTCTCAGACACACCACATTCCCCATCACTCACCATCTCGATCTCACACACCACTCCCGTACTCTCAGACACACCACCTACCCGATCACTCACCATCTCGATCTCACACACCACTCCGTACTCTCAGACACACCACACTCCCCATCACTGACCATCTCGATCACACACACCACTCCCGTACTCTCAGACACACCACACTCCCCATCACTCACCATCTCGATCTCACACACCACTCCCGTACTCTCAGACACACCACCTACCCTATCACTCACCATCTCGATCTCACACACCACTCCCATACTCTCAGACACACCACCTACCCCATCACTCACCATCTCGATCTCACACACCACACCCGTACTCTCAGACACACCACCTACCCCATCACTCACCATCTCGATCTCACACACCACTCCCGTACTCTCAGACACTCCACACTCCCCATCACTCACCATCTCGAGCTCACACACCACTCCCGTACTCTCAGACACACCACACTCCCCATCACTGACCATCTCGATCACACACACCACACCCGTACTCTCAGACACACCACACTCCCCATCACTCACCATCTCGATCACACAAACCACACCCGTACTCTCAGACACACCACACTCCCCATCACTCACCATCTCGATCACACACACCACACCCGTACTCTCAGACACACCACCTACCCCATCAATCACCATCTCGATCTCACATACCACTCCTGTACTCTCAGACACACCACATTCCCCATCACTCACCATATCCAATCTCACACACCACACCCGTACTCTCAGACACACCACATTCCGCATCACTCACCATCTCGATCTCACATACCACTCCTGTACTCTCAGACACACCACATTCCCCATCACTCACCATCTCCAATCTCACACACCACACCCGTACTCTCAGACACACCACATTCCGCATCACTCACCATCTCCAATCTCACACACCACACCCCTACTCTCAGACACACCACACTCCCCATCACTCACCATCTCGATCTCACACACCACTCCCGTACTCTCAGACACTCCACACTCCCCATCACTCACCATCTCGAGCTCACACACCACTCCCGTACTCTCAGACACACCACCTACCCCATCAATCACCATCTCGATCTCACACACCACTCCCATACTCTCAGACACACCACCTATCCCATCACTCACCATCTCGATCTCACACACCACACCCGTACTCTCAGACACACCACCTACCCCATCACTCACCATCTCGATCTCACACACCACTCCCATACTCTCAGACACACCACCTACCCCATCAATCACCATCTCGATCTCACATACCACTCCCGTACTCTCAGACACACCACACTCCCCATCACTCACCATCTCGAGCTCACACACCACTCCCGTACTCTCAGACACACCACACTCCCTATCACTGACCATCTCGATCACACACACCACACCCGTACTCTCAGACACACCACACTCCCCATCACTGACCATCTCGATCACACACACCACACCCGTACTCTCAGACACACCACACTCCCCATCACTCCTCATCTCCAATCTCACACACCACACCTGTACTCTCAGACACACCACACTCCCCATCACTCACCACCTCGATCACACACACCACTCCTGTACTCTCAGACACACCACACTCCCCATCACTCACCACCTCGATCACACACACCACTCCTGTACTCTCAGACACACCACACCACACTCCCCATCACTCACCATCTCGAGCTCACACACCACTCCCGTATTCTCAGACACATGACACTCCCCATCACTCACCATCTCGATCTCACACACCACTCCCGTACTCTCAGACACACCACACTCCCCATCACTGACCATCTCGATCTCATACACCACTCCCGTACTCTCAGACACACCACATTCCCCATCACTCACCATCTCGATCTCACACACCACTCCCGTACTCTCAGACACACCACCTACCCCATCAATCACCATCTCGATCTCACACACCACTCCCATACTCTCAGACACACCACCTACCCCATCACTCACCATCTCGATCTCACACACCACACCCGTACTCTCAGACACACCACCTACCCGATCACTCACCATCTCGATCTCACACACCACTCCCGTACTCTCAGACACACCACACTCCCCATCACTCACCATCTCGATCACACAAACCACACCCGTACTCTCAGACACACCACACTCCCCATCACTGACCATCTCGATCACACACACCACACCCGTACTCTCAGACACACCACCTACCCCATCAATCACCATCTCGATCTCACATACCACTCCTGTACTCTCAGACACACCACATTCCCCATCACTCACCATCTCCAATCTCACACACCACACCCGTACTCTCAGACACACCACATTCCCCATCACTCACCATCTCCAATCTCACACACCACACCCGTACTCTCAGACACACCACACTCCCCATCACTCCTCATCTCCAATCTCACACACCACAGCTGTACTCTCAGACACACCACACTCCCTATCACTGACCATCTCGATCACACACACCACTCCCGTATTCTCAGACACATGACACTCCCCATCACTCACCATCTCGATCTCACACACCACTCCCGTACTCTCAGACACACCACACTCCCCATCACTGACCATCTCGATCTCATACACCACTCCCGTACTCTCAGACACACCACATTCCCCATCACTCACCATCTCGATCTCACACACCACTCCCGTACTCTCAGACACACCACCTACCCGATCACTCACCATCTCGATCTCACACACCACTCCCGTACTCTCAGACACACCACACTCCCCATCACTGACCATCTCGATCACACACACCACTCCCGTACTCTCAGACACACCACACTCCCCATCACTCACCATCTCGATCTCACACACCACTCCCGTACTCTCAGACACACCACCTACCCCATCAATCACCATCTCGATCTCACACACCACTCCCATACTCTCAGACACAACACCTACCCCATCACTCACCATCTCGATCTCACACACCACACCCGTACTCTCAGACACACCACCTACCCCATCACTCACCATCTCGATCTCACACACCACTCCCATACTCTCAGACACACCACCTACCCCATCAATCACCATCTCGATCTCACATACCACTCCCGTACTCTCAGACACACCACACTCCCCATCACTCACCATCTCGATCTCACACACCACTCCCGTACTCTCAGACACACCACACTCCCCATCACTCACCATCTGCAATCTCACACCCACACAAATTCAATCTCTCACTTCATTCAGAAACTACTTGCTGTACGACATCAACACCTTCAATCACAGCACCTCACCTCCACCATTACCCCACCTCACCCAACATGTCATCTCATGAGAGGTCCACCACTACACAGAAAGAAACCTTGGGTCTAGCACACGTCTGTCACACCCCACACTCCTCACTTTGTAATTGATGCAAAACATTGATAGAAAAGAAAGCCAATCATTGACACAGAGAAGGTGAACCCGGAATATTTCACTGAGTCCTGTCATGCCAAGTGAAGAAAAAGAGACCTCATTAAAATGAATGAAAAGTGCATTTCTAACTCAAAGGGTGACCAACATTTGGAATGATCCACCAGGTAATGGGATGAATTCCAGATATTGGAGGAGTTCACCATACAGGCGGTGCCTTGGCTGGGGGGTGTTAGTTTTCTAGAGCTGAAGTCAATGCGTCAAATGGTCTTTTCTTCTGTCCTTATACCCCTGCTGTAGTGATATTACACATTGCAGACAAATCTACCGAGACCCCAAGAATGGCGCAAGAACCAGGGAGAAAAATTGGCGCTTTCTTGATGGCTCTGTTAAAGAGACTGGTCGATGATGATGACAACACTCGACGAGAAATATCCCAGACTATATATAGACTGGGTCAGCAGTGGCCAGAATTTGTCCTCCTCACTTGCCGTCGCTACCTCTGGCAAAGTGTCTGGCTCCCGGATGAACAGAGCACAGTCATTCTGAACACCATGGAGATGATCGTCCAAGACAAAGTCAGCTTCATTCAACACCATGTGGCTGACTCTCTCATCGTTATGGCTTCCCTCAGAGCGACCACGTTGATCGAGGCGCATAAGCAAAGCCAGGAAGCTGCATGTAACCTCCTGGTTGCCATTGGCTTAGGATTTTTAGAAAAAGTGCTGGCTTTTACACTGGAAGATATGAAGAAAGGATATCTAACCCATGTTTTTAAGGTCAAAACATTGATAAGGCTGTCATCAGCCCATGTCCATGAGATGGTACCTTTAATAAAGCCCATCCTGGAGATTATGATTCCAGTACTGATCAAGGTCAGGCTAGACTACCATAAATCAGTGTTTGCCGCAGCACTGGGCGCTTTTAGCAAGAACATTCTACTCTACGTGGATGATGTAGAGAAGCACCCACAGACAACAGTGACTAAAGAATCCTTCGCCAATGAGATGAACATTTCTTATGATTTCCTTTTCAATAAGTGGCTTGAGAAGGAGGAGTCTCCATTAAATATCATAATAGTGGAAGCTCTGGGCTACTCCACCTCCTTGATGCCCAAAGACAGCCTAGAGGTAGAATTGCCAAGGTTAATTGCTGGAATCCTGGTTCTGTATAAATTTCAATCCCAACACCTTGCTATCACCCGTAGTCTGTGTCAGATTGTAGCTACTGCTGTCAATATGGGAAGCAAAAGTCTTAGAACACAGATGGAGGGTCTGCTTAGCAACTTGCAGGAACAGTTTTGTATTCCAGTGGATTGCGATAACCGGCTCGCTGCAGAGAATCGCAATCGGATCCTTGGCTGCTACACTCTTCTGGCCCAAGATCATGCTGACTCACTGATGGAATTCCTTCTCCCCCAGCTGGAAACCAACAATCCACAATCTAGACTGGGAACACTAAGTGTCCTCAAGCATCTTATCAGGGCTGTCCCTTCACAGCTGGAAAGGAGGAAGGCCCAAATTGTGGCTGGTTTAAAACTAACGCTTCGAGACAACAACAACAATGTCAAGAAGCTGATTGTGGAGACAATTGGTGCCATGGCCCACGAAGGTTACCTAGATCTAGAGGGAGGAAGAATAATGGTGGAGTTTATCCTGAAACAGTATGTTCTCTCCACAGACTCAGGGAACCAAATCCCATTGGCTAATGATGGAGATCAGGTTACCCATGAAGACTTGAGTCCAATGTGTGAAGTCATGATGTTGACTCTGACAGCTCTGGAGAGTATGGAGGATGTACTCTGGCCATTCCTTTTACACATCATGACTTTACCTCAATACACCAAAGGGCTAACAATGGTTTCTCAATGTTTAACAAGACTTGCAACGAAAAAGCTGCAAGCAGGAGATGAGAAGTATTTCCTCCATTATAAACAAATTGCAAATCTCCCGAAACCTCAGGCACTGCTGACACGGCTTCTGATTCTAGCTTGTTGTCCGTATGAGGGAGAAGGCCGTGGTGCTGCTGCACTGAGGCTACTACAGGCCGTGAGCCTGAATATTCACGCAGCAATAGTGAAGATGTGGGAGGAGGAGATTCCATTGTTACTTAATAACTTGGTGGAGAGTTCAGAGAAGACCCTGCCCCAGCAAGAATGGGAGGAGAAACTGATCCTGCTTTTGTCCGAAACACTGAATATAATTGAGGACGAGCAGTGGACATGCCAGTTGATTGATCAAATAAAGCAACAGATCACAATCTCCCACAGTTATCCACAACAGAAGGGGTTTCTATATAAATGTCTTGGGATGGCGCTACATCACTCCGACAGCACGGACATAAAGAAAGAGATTCAGCAAATGTTACAGAATGCTCAGCACAGGGAGACCGTTGAGAGAGAGGATGTGGCTGTTGGAATTGGTTTCTGTTCTATCACTAACTTTGAAGCCACCTTCAGCAGCCTAGTGGATTATAATAACTTAAACCTCCTGAAGAAGTCCACAAGTTTCCTCCGTGTTCGTAAGGATGAGTCTGATCTTGAGGTGGATGATGCTAAGAGCACCTTGGTTCTTAGCTATGGGTATCTGGCAATCAATGCTCCACCAGACCATTGTTTATCCCGAATAGAGGACCACATTCTGCCAGTGTTAAGTGACCAACTCAGCCAGCTTGGACAGGAGGTAAAGGACTTGACTCTGACATTGAGCCTGATAAAGACCGTGACTCTGATAGCTAGAGCAGTGCAGTCCAGCAGTCGGACATTCCCCTTGAATTTCAGCAGGAAAAGTGAGCTACTGACGTACATGCAACAACTTATCGAGGCTGAGCCAACAGAGCTGCTGCAGACTCCTATTCGGCAGTTGGCAATGAATGCCTGCCTTCATCTTGTCCAACTTAACCCACGGTTAAATGAAGCTGATAACTGCCAGTTCATTCAAAGCTGCTTGAGGAGTATTTTCAGTTTGGTTCCTGTGGACCCCAACCAGGACCAGGACGGGACACCTGTTAACCCAGGAGGAGGAGAGACTCTTTACATGGAAAGTATGGCTGCTCTATACAGTCTCCTCAAACAAGTTTTGCTGCAGAACCTGTCCCCTGAGGGTCTCCAGACCATACACAAATATTTGGAGAAGTGGATGATATCACCGAGGGGTTATGAAAGAGAGCGAGCAGTAGACGTGACCTCTAAGCTGCTGACATTCTACTGGCAGGAGCTTGATGTTGAAAATATAATGGCACCGATTGACTTGGGGGCTGTAGTTGGTCAGCTGCTGCCACGATGTGTTGACCCCTTGCTCCCCATACGGCAGAGGGCAATGGACAGTTTGCACATCCTCCTAAAGATCCAAGCGTGTTATGAAGGTGTGAATCTAGATGAGCAAAATGAGCAGGAAGAGATTGTGAAAAGAATTGGCCAACGATTGGCGAGCACAGACACCACAGTCCTCTTTCAAGGATGCTCCGAGCTCGCAGATCTCATTTCCAAGCACTTGCCCCGGGACCAGCTGGCCAACCTGCTCTTTATGCTCTTCAAAGGGCTGGTTGACCACCACCCCAGCTGTGCCAATACAGCTGCTATTATAATGAAAGCTGTTGTTGCGAGACGTGGCCCTGAGCTGGAGGATCAGCTCTCAGAGACCCTCGAGGCGCTGCACCTTCAAATGCCAGCAATCAGACAAAAGGAAGTGACACTGACTGTGCTAGAAACCTTCACTCTCCTCACTTCCCAGCACCTACCAGCTGTTGTGCGTTGTCTCCTCAGGTTCCCCGTGGACGAGCGCACCATCGCCATCTGGCGCTCAGTAGCAAAGAAGTCCCAACTGGCTTTTTCATCATTCAAACAACTGATGCCATACATGAACAGATCAGTGCCATTGAATGAAAGGAGCCATTCAGTGACAGAGGATGAGAGCCCTGATCCTCTGGCTGTTATAAGCGCTCTGTACGAGATGGTCTCAGAGCCAGAGTCTGCAGAGGCTGTTAACTCCTTGTATTCGGAGTTATTCGGTGCTCTATTAAATCATCTCAGTTCCTGTATCCATGTGAATTTGCCTTTTGACTTTATTCCTTGCTGTGAATTAGAGCTGTCAGAAAATCGATCAGCAACACCAGTGTGCAAAAGCCCAGAGCTTTGCCTGTCGTCAGTGAAGACTCTCAGGGCCATGCTGAATCGAGCGCACAATGAAGTGGTTGTAGATTTCGTCCAGGAGAAGGGAGGCTGGGATTTGATGTTGGACCCACACACCTACCACAAGGGGATTGCTCTGCTCGCTCGAGCGATGAACTTATTCAATGAGCACCAGCTGATTGGGATTGTGGTAGATCTTGCCCCTGTCCTGTCAACTAAACAGGAGAGTGAGAAAGCCACTGTGGCTGCCTTCTTTGCTGAACTTTTGAAATGTTCATTGACCTCCCACGCACGGCTCACTAACATCCTGGTGAATAGTTTGCTCACGGGTCTACTTGATTCGACTCTGGCTGTCAGGTTGCTGTGTGTTCGAGGCCTGGGGAATATTCCAACTGGAGTAGCTGGAGTGATGGAGAGACACGCTTCAGACCTGTTGGCTGCAATGAGTAACATACTGCAGAGCAAGGAGTATCAAGAAGAGGAATTCATGATTGAAGTGACATCAACTCTCTCAAAGCTCTTGGACCAGCTGAGTGTCAATGCTATCACACCCTTTTGCATTGATATAGCAAAAGGAATTCGATGTTGCTTTGAGTTCAAATCCGCTCAGGTTCGTGCTGCCGCATTTACTGTGTTTGGCACTTTGGCCAAATGTGGACATGAAGATTCAAGGGCTTCCTTTCTGGAAGAGATCCACCTGATCCTGGTCAGTTTGTTGCTACACCTGGACGAAGAGAGTGAGGAGGTCCAGAGGGCCTGTCTTTTAACACTGTGCTCGGTCGCCCCATATATCGGCTCACAGAGGGTTTCTGCAATAATTCAGGAGCATTCACGGGAAGGCAGTCTGAAGTATGAGGAATTTTTGAACGTCCTTTCCTTACAGCTCATCAAAGATTTCCCCAGGAGGATCAACTCGTATAAAAAGTGCTGCAGGCCCTTCCTACACATGGGGCCTCGTCTCCGAGGGGATGCGGTCTTCTTATCAGTCGTCCTTTCTCAGATTCCACCGGAGCCTGCCCGGAGGAGGACATGGATAGAGAAACTCTGCTGTTTAAGGATCCAGCGTGGACGATCCAACTCAACTCGACAGACTCACCGATCCTTCTCCACGTGTTTCCGATTGTGCTGAGAGATTCTTGTTGTAAATATGTTTATTCTTAATTTGTAAATAAGTTTATTCTTAATTTTACCTCATTTATTATGAAATAAATAGCAATCCTGTTCTGACCAATGGAGTTCCCAGTGGACGGATTCAATGCTAGACGTGTGACCGGGCAGGACCTCCTGCTTCAGCTACCGTTGTATTCATTCTCATTTGTTTATTGTGGCCGGGCTCCCATTAGGAGGTGTTGAAGGAGGGGAAGTAAGAAATTGTAATCTGCTGCTGCATTTAAAGAGCTGCAGCAACATAAAAGGGTCGGCCCCAAAATTGAAAAAGGGTCCTTGTAGATGCAATGGATGGGAATAAGCTTCATGACAGGTAATTAATTACCATTGAGTCAAACAGTAATGCACAGGAGGTGCTGCCAGACCATTCACACCCATTTCCTTCACTTCCAACATCACCTTCCCTCGTAACCTTCCATAACTGAATGCAGTGCAAGTCTCCCATGATTTGTACCATTAATCTCAGCCCATTAATAGCTTGCTTGCTGCCAGCTACGTGTGAGAAAATGTCATGCCAGCCAGCTACATATCATACTAGTTTACTTTCTTGTACCAGAAAGTCACTTTTATTGAAAGGCTGGGGAATTCTCTAAGTGCTTCTGAGAAAGAAGCCGTCACAATTCTGGGCAGGCAAATAACAGAGGCAATGTGAGATGTGCAGCTGGGAGAACAGGTTGCTTCACGTCCTCCTCCCTCTTATACTCATGCAGCATACATTAGAGGGTCAGCAGATACCAGGCTCTCCCCCCAGGCAGCATGATGAGCAGTTTAACTGCCATAAAATCCCTGCCTCCATCATTGCCCGCTGCGTGGAGACGCACCATATTCCATTCGAAGGTGGATGTGCAGAATTTGAGGCTGCTCCTCCCACAGCCCAGTCCTGGAAGACAACCGAGCCCTGGATACATGAGCCTGAGCTCAAATCCAGCTCTGTGCACCAGACGTACTCGTCAAATGCTTGAGTCTGTTCCTAACAGAGAGATTCTGGCAGATGAATCTGACTCCCCCATAGATGGTCCACTCTCCTTACCCATAATTGCTTCACCTTTAGACTACAAATCCACGCCAGCACAGTTCACCCCTTAAACTTTTATACTCAAGGGAATACAAGCCTAGTCTCATAGAATCATAGAAACTTATGGCAAAGAAGGAGGCTATTCGGCCCATCATATCTGTGCCGGACGAAAAAGAGCTACCCAGCCTAATCCCACTTTCCAGCTCTTGGTCCGTAGCCCTGTAGGTTACGGCGCTTCAAGTGCATATCCAAGTACCTTTTAAATGTGTTGAGGGCTTCTGCCTCTACCACCCTTTCAGGCAGTGAGTTCCAGACCCCCACCACATTCTGGGTGAAAACAGTCTCCTCAACACCCCTCTAATCCTTCTACCAATTACTTTAAGTCTATGCCCCTTGGTTATTGACCTCCACACTAAGGGAAATAGATACTTCTTATCCACCCTATCTCGGCCCCTCAGAATTTTATACACCTCAATTAAGTCTCCCCTCAGCCTCCTCTGTTCCAAAGAAAGCAACCCCTGACTATCCAATCTTTCCTCATCGCTAAAATTCAACAGTCCTGGCAACATCCTCGTAAATCTCCTCTGTACCCTTTCTAGTGCAATGACATCCTTCCTGTAGTGTGGTGACCAGAACTGTACACAGTACTCTAGCTGTGGCCTAACTAGCATTTTATACAGTCCAAGTATAACCTCCCTGCTCTTATATTCAAAGCTTCATCTAATAAAGGAAAGTATCCCGTATGCCTTCTTAACCACCTTATCTACCTGCCCTGTTACCTTCAGGGATCTGTGGACATGCATTTCAAGGTCCCTCTGTTCCTCTACACTTCTCAGTATCCTACCATTTATTGTGTATTCCCTTGCCTTGTTAGCCCTCCCCAAACACCTTCATTGATACCTTCCTGCAGTCTACAGCTTTCTTCCTCACTATCAGCCACACAGACAATTTTTGTATCATCTGCAAACTTCTTAATCACGCCCCCTACATTGTAGTCTAAATCATTGATATATACCACAAAAAGCAAGGGAGCCCTGAGCCCTACAGAACCCCACTGGAAACAGCCTTCCAGTCGTAAAAACGCCTGTCGACCATTACCCATTGCTTCCTGCCGCTGAGCCAATTTTGAATACCAACTTGTCACTTTCCCTTGGATCCTGTGGGCTTTTACTTTTCTGACCAGTTAGCCATGTGGAACCTTGTCAAAAACCTTGCTATAATCCATGTAGACTACATCAAACACGCTACCCTCATCAACCCTCCTTGTTAACTCCTCAAAAAATACAATCAAGTTAGTCAGACCCAACCTTCTCTTAACAAATCCATGTTGACAGTCCTTGATTAATCCGTGCCTTTCTAAATGACGTGATGTGGAGATGCTGGTGTTGGACTGGGGTGGACAAATGTGAGAGGTCGCACAACACCAGGTTATAGTCCAACAGTTTTGTTTGAAATCACAAGCTTTCGGAGCACTGCTCCTTCGTCAGGTGAAGTGAAGAGATGTATATCGGCACAGCATATATAGTCAGAGAGCACTGCCAGACGATTACAGTTAATCTTTCTAACTGCCCTTTATCACACCTCGGCAGAGAGACAATCACGGCAATCAAAGGTGTGAATGGTGTCCAAACAGGTCAGTCAGGAAAACATTACATCAAAGACAATGAGGTGGGGTCGCAGATGCTGGTGTCTGTATGGAAAACAAAAAACTTTTTTTTGGGAAATCACAGCAGGTCCGGCCGCATCTGTGTAGAAACTGCTGTGATTTCCAGCAAAAAAAGTTTTTTGTTTTCCATACAGACACCAGCATCTGTGACCCCACCTCATTGTCTTTGATGTAATGTTTTCCTGACTGACCTGTTTGGACACCATCCACACCTTTGATTGCCGTGATTGTCTCTCTGCCGAGGTGTGATAAAGGGCAGTTAGAAAGATTAACTGTAATCGTCTGGCAGTGCTCTCTGACTATATATGCTGTGCCGATATACATCTCTTCACTTCACCTGACGAAGGAGCAGCGCTCCGAACGCTTGTGATTTCAAATAAAACTGTTGGACTATAACCTGGTGTTGTGCGACTTCTCACATTTCTAAATGACGATTAATACTGTCCCTCAGAACTTTTTCCAATAACTTGCCCACCACCGAGGTTAGGCTGATTGGCCTGTCATTACTCGATCTATACCTTTCTCCCTTTTTAAACAACGGTACAACATTAGCAGTCCTCCAGCACCACACCTGTGGTCAGAGAGGATTGGAAAATGATGGTCAGAGCCTCCGCTATTTCCTCCCTTGCTTCTCTTAACAGCCTGGGATCGATTTCATTCGGGCCTGGCAATTGTTCTACTTTCAAAGATGCTACACCCTGAATAATTCCAATCTCACTATGTTGATTTCATCTAATATTTCACACTCCTCCTTAACTACAATGTCTGCATCATCCCTCTCTTTTGTGGAGACAGACACAAAGTATTCATTAAGAGCCATACCCACGTCTTCCGCCTCCACACACAGGTTACCTTTTTGGTCTCTAATAGGCCCTATTCTTTCTTTAGTTATCCCCTTGCTCCTTATGTATTTATAAATCATCTTTGGGTTCTCCTTGATTTTACTGGCCAATATTGTTTCATGCCCTCTTGTTGCTTTCCTAATTTCCTTTTGATTCCCTTAATATTCAAAAATCTATCAATCTCTGTCTTGAATATACTCAATGACTGAGCCTCCACAGCCCACTGGAGTAGAGAATTCCAAAGTCTCACTACTCTTATGAATGAAGAAATTTCTACTCATCTCAGTCCTAAATGGTCGACCCATTATTCTAAGACTGTCACCCCGGTTCTAGACTCCCCAGACAGGGGAAACATCCTCCCTGCATCTACCCTGTCAAGCCCTGTAAGAATTTTGTATGTTTCAGTGAAATCACCTCTCATTCTTCTAAACTCTGGAGAATATAGGCCTAGTCTACTCAATCTGTCCTCATAGGTCAATCCCCCCATCCCAGGAATCAGTCTGGTGAACTTCATTGCACTCCCTCCATGGCAAGTATGTCTTCCTTAGGTAAGGAGACCAAAACTGTACACAATACTCCAGGTGTGGTCTCATCTGGGCCTATATAATTGCAGTAAGACGTCTTTACGCTTATACTCAAATCCTCTTATAATAAAAGCTAACATACCATGTGCTTTCCTAATTGCTTGCTGTACCTTCATATTAACTTTCAGCGATTCGTGTACAAGGACACCCAGGTCCCTCTGAACACCAATGTTTCCCAATCTCTCACCATTTAAAAAATACTCTGATTTTCCATTTTTCCTACCAAAGTGGATAACGTTACTTTTCTCCACATTATATTCCATTTGCCATGAAGGAGGAAAGGATGGAGGGATCAATGCCAAAGGAAGTATAGACCACAGTGGTGGGAAGTGGATTTCTCCTATAGGCAGTGTCTTCCGCTGACACCATGACAGGAATGCGCCAGCTGTTGGAATCTGACTTTCAGCCTCTTTCTACCAGGGATATTGTGGAACAGGCCATTGGAATTGCGAAGGGCTGTTTCTACCATCTGGCCAGGTGGGGGGCGGGGGGTGGGCTCCTGTGGTATAGTCCAGAAAGGCTCTGGAGAATTGGCGCCGGTTGCTGCTTCCTCCATAATTTGGCCATGAGGTAAATAGCATCAACTTCAAAAAGCTCCTGGACAACACAAAGTTTGTCCAGAAATTCCTCGGGTCAAGTTCCATCCCAGGATTGGTCTGCCTCTCTCTTACATCATTTTATAATTGTGGTTTTTAAATAGCTAGTAATAATAAAAGGGGCGAATTTTAACCACAAATAACGGGAGGATTGGGGTCAGGTGAGAGGTTAAAGGGTTAAAAATCTGAATCCCTTTCTTCATCAGTCAGGGGAGAGATTGGTGAGATTTTATCAGTCTGATCGTCAGGGGAGAGATTGGTGAGATTTTATCAGTGTGAGTGTCAGGGGAGAGATTGGTGAGATTTCATCAGTGTGAGTGTCAGGGGAGAGATTGTTGTGATTTCAACATGAGTGTAGTCTGGAAGTTACACTTTTCACTCAACACACTCATTGTGGGCTGCAGATTACACTACCCGCTCAACACAGTGAGTGCGGGCTGGAGATTAGACTACCCACCCGATACAGTGAGTGTGGTCTGGAGATTACACTACCACCCAACACAGTGAGTGAGTGTGGGCTGGAGATTACACTACCCACCCAACACAGTGAGTGAGTGCGGGCTGGAGATTAGACTACCCACCCAACAAAGTGAGTGAGTGCGGGCTGGAGATTGCACAATCCACCCAACACAGTGAGTGCGGGCTGGAGATTACACTACCCACCCAACACAGTGAGTGTGGGTTTGGAGATTACACTACCCACACAGCACATTCAGTCAGTGCGGGCTGGAGATTACACTACCGACTCAACACAGTGAGTGAGTGCGGGCTGGAGATTACACTACCCACCCAACACAGTGAGTGTGGGCTGGAGATTACACTACCCACCCAACACAGTGAGTGTGGGCTGGAGATTACACTACCCACCCAAAACAGTGAGTGTGGGCTGGAGATTACACTACCCACCCAACACAGTGAGTGTGGGTTTGGAGATTACACTACCCACCCAACACATTCAGTCAGTGCGGGCTGGAGATTACACTCCACACACAAAACAGTGAGTGAGTGCGGGCTGGAAATTAAACTACCCACCCAACACAGTGCGTGTGGGCTGTAGATTACACTACCCACCCAACACAGTGAGTGAGTGTGGGCTGGAGATTACACTACCCACCCAACACAGTGAGTGAGTGCGGGCTAGGGATTACACTACCCACCCAAAATCGTGATTGAGTGCGGGGCTGGAGATTACACTACCCACCCAACACAGTGAGTGCAGGCTGGAGATTACACTACCCACCCAACACACTGAGTGAGTGCGGGCAGGAGATTACACAACCCACCCAACACAGTGTGTGAGTGCGGGCTGAGAGATTACACTACCCACCCAACACAGTGCGTGAGTGCGGGCTGGTGATTACACTACCCACCCAACACAGTGAGTGCGGGCTGGTGATTACACTACCCACCCAACACAGTGAGTGCGGGCTGAGAGATTACACTACCCACCCAACACAGTGAGTGAGTGTGGGCTAGAGATTACACTACCCACCCAACACAGTAAGTGAGTGCGGGCTGGAGATTACACTACCCACTTAACACAGTGAGTGTTGGTTGGAGATTACACTATTCACCCAACACACTCAGTTTGGGCTGGAGATTACACTGCCCACACAACACAGTGAGTGAAGGCTGGAGATTACACTACTCACCCAACACAGTGAGTGAGTGCGGGCTGGAGATTACACTACCCACCCAACACAGTGAGTGAGTGCGGGCTGGTGATTACACTACCCTGCCAACACAACGAGTGAGTGTGGGCTGGAGATTACACTACCCACCCAACACAGTGAGTGTGGGCTGGAAATTACACTACCCACCCAACATAGTGAGTGAGTGCGGGCTGGAGATTACACTACCCACCAACACAGTGAGTGATTGTGGGCTGGAGATTACACTACCCACCCAACACACTGAGCGTGGGGTGGTGATTACACTACCCACCCAACACAGTGAGTGAGTGCGGGCTGGAGATTACACTACCCACTCAACACAGTGAGTGTGGGCTGCTGATTACACTACCCACCCAACACAGTGAGTGTGGGCGGGTGATTACACTACCCACCCAACACAGTGAGTGTGGGCGGGTGATTACACTACCCACCCAACACAATGACTGTGGGCTGTAGATTACATTCCCCACCCGACACAGTGAGTGTGGGCTAGAGATTACACTGTTAACCCAACACAGTGAGTGAAGGCTGGAGAGTACACTACCCACCCAACACAGTGAGTGAGTGCGGGCTGGAGATTACACTACCAACCCAACACAGTGACTGAGTGCGGGCTGGTGATTACACTACCCACCCAACACAGTGAGTGCGGGCTGGAGATTACACTACTCGCGCAACACAGTGAGTATGGGCTGGAGATTACACTACCCTCCCAACACAGTGAGTATGGGCTGGAGATTACACTACCCGCCCAACACAGTGAGTGTGGGCTGGAGATTACACTACCCATTTTACGCAGTGTGTGTGGGCTTGAGATTAAACTACCCACCCAACACAGTGAGCGTGGGGTGGTGATTAAACTACCCACCCAACACAGTGAGTGTGGGCTGGACATTACACTACCTACGCAACATGTGAGTGTGGGCTGGAGATTACACTACCCACCCAACACAGTGCGTGAGTGCGGGGTGAAGATTACACTACCGACCCAACACAGTGAGTGTGGGCTGGAGATTACACTACCCACCCAACACAGTGAGTGAGAGCGGGTTGGTGATTACACTACCCACCCAACACAGTGAGTGTGGGCTGGACATTACACGAGCCACCCAACACAGCGAGTGAGTGCGGGCTGGAGATTACACTACGCACCCAACACAGTAAGTGAGTGCGGGCTGGTGATTACACTACCGACCCAACACAGTGAGCGAGGACTGGAGATTACACTACCCACCCAACACATCCAGTAAGTGCAGGCTGGAGAATACACTACCGACCCAACACAGTGAATGTGGGCTGGAGATTTCACTACCCACACAACACAGGGAGAGAGTGCGGGCGGGAGATTACACAACCCACCCAACACAGTGCGTGTGTTCGGGCTGGAGATTACACAACACACCCAACACAGTGAGCGCGGGCTGGAGTTTACATTATCCACCCAACACAGTGAGTGAGTGCGGGCTGGAGATTACACTACCCACCCAACACAGTGAGTGTGGCCTGGAGATTAAACTAACAACCCAACACAGTGAGTGAGTGTGGGCTTGAGATTACTCTACCCACCTAACACAGTGCGTGAGTGCGGGCTGGTGATTACACTACCTACACAACACAGTGAGTAAGTGCGAGCTGAAGATTGCACTACCGACCCAACACAGTGAGTGTGGGCTGGAGATTACACTACCCACCCAACACAGTGAGTGAGTACGGGCTGGAGATTACACTACCCACCCAACACAGTGAGTGTGGCCTGGAGATTATACTAACCACCCAACACAGTGAGTGAGTGCGGGCTGGAGATTAGACTCTCCACCCAACACAGTGAGTGAGTGTGGGCTGGAGATTACACTACGCACCCAACACAGTGCGTGAGTGCGGGCTGGTGATTACACTACCTACCCAACACAGTGAGTGAGTGCGGGCTGAAGATTACACTACCGACCCAACACTGCAAGTGTGGGCTGGAGATTACACTACCGACCCAACACAGCGAGTTTGGGCTGGAGATTACACTACCCACAAAACACATTCAGTCAGTGCGGGCTGGAGATTACACTACCGACACAAAATAGTGAGTGAGTGCGGGCTGGATAATAAACTACCCACCCAACACAGTGAGTGTGGGCTTGTGATTACACTACCCACCCAACAGTGAGTGAGAGTGGGTTGGAGATTACACTACCGACCCAACACACTGAGTGAGTGCGGACTGGAGATTACACAACCCACCCAACACAGTGAGTGTGGGCTGGAGATTACACTACCGACCCAACACAGTGAGTGAGTGTGGGCTGGAGATGACACTCCCCACCCAACACAGTGAGTGTGGGCTGGAGATTACACTACCCACCCAACACAGTGAATGCGGGCTGGAGATTAAACTACCCACCCAACACGGTGAGTTTGGACTGGAGATTACACTAACCACCCAACACAGTGTGTGTGGGCTGGAGATTACATTACCCACTCAACACAGTGAGTGAGTGCGGGCTGGAGATTACACTACCCACCCAACAAAGTGAATGAGTGTGGGCTGGAGATTACACTACCCACCCAACGCAGTGAGTGAGTGTGGGCTGGAGATTACACTACCCGCCCAACATAGTGAGTGAGTGTGGGCTGGAGATTACACTACCCACCCAACACAGTGAGTGAGTCTGGGCTGGAGATTACACTACCCACCCAACACAGTGAGTGTGGGCTGGAGATTACACTACCCACCCAACACAGTGAGTGTGGGCTGGAGATTACACTACCCACCCAACACAGTGAGTGAGTGTGGGCTGGAGATTACACTCCCCACCCAAAACAGTGAGTGAGTGTGGGCTGGAGATTACACTGCCCACCGAACTCAGTGCGTGAGTGTGGGCTGGTGATTACTCTACCTGCCCAAGAACAGTGAGTGAGTGCGGGCTGAAGATTACACTGCTTACCCAACACAGCGAGTGTGGGTTGTAGATGACACTACCCACCCAACACAGTGAGTGTGGGCTGGAGATTACACTACCCACAAAACACATTCAGTCAGTGCGGGCTGGAGATTACACTACCCACACAAAACAGCGAGTGAGTGCGGGCTGGATAATAAACTACCCACCCAACACAGTGAGTGTGGGCTGGAGGTTACACTACCCACCCAACACAGTGAGTGAGTGTGGGCTGGAGATTACACTACCGACCCAACACAGTGAGTGAGCACGGGCTGGAGATCAGATTACCCACAAAACACAGTGAGCGCGGGCTGAAGATTACACTACCCACAAAACACATTCAGTCAGTGCGGGCTAGAGATTACACTACCCACACAAAACAGTGAGTGAGTGCGGGCTGGAGAATAAACTACCCACCCAACACAGTGAGTGTGGGCTGGTGATTACACTACCCATCCAACAGTGAGTGTTAGCGGGTTGGACATTACACTACCGACCCAACACAGTGAGTGAGTGTGGGCTGCTCATTACACATCCCATCCAACAGTGAGTGATAGCGGGTTGGACATTACACTACCCACCCAACACACTAAGTGAGTGCGGGCTGGAGATTACACAATCCACCCAACACAGTGAGTGTGGGCTGGTGTTTACACTACCCACCCAACACAGTGAGTGTGGGCAGGAGATTACACTAACCACCCAACACAGTGAGTGAGTGCGGGCTGGAGATTACACTACCCACCCAACACAGTGCGTGAGTGCGGGCTGGTGATTAAACTACCTACCCAACACAGTCAGTGAGTGCGGGGTGTAGATTACACTACCGACCCAACACCGTGAGTGTGGGTGGAGATTACACTACCATAAAACATATTCAGTCAGTGCGGGCTGGAGATGACACTACCGACCGAACACAGTGAATGTGGGCTGGAGATGACACTACGCACACAACACAGTGAGTGAGAGCGGGTTGGTGATTACACTACCCACCCAACACAGTGAATGTGGGCTGGAGATTACACTACCCACCCAACACAGTGAGTGAGTGTGGGCTGGAGATTACACTACCCACCCAGCACAATGAGTGAGTTCGGGCTGGAGAATACATTACCCACCCAACACAGTGAGTGAGTGTGGGCTGCAGATTACAGTACCCACCCAACACAGTGAGTGAGTGCGGGCTGGAGATTACACTACCTACCCAACACAGTGAGCGTGGGGTGGTGATTACACTACCCACCCAACACAGTGAGTGTGGGCTGTAGATTACACTACCCAACTAACACAGTGAGTGAGTGCGGGCTGGAGATTACACTACCCACCTAACACAGTGCGTGAGTGTGGGCTGGAGATTACACTACCCACCTAACACAGTGAGTGAGTGTGGGCTGGAGATTACACTACCCACCTAACTAAGTGCGTGAGTGCGGGCTGGTGATTACACTACCTACAAAACACAGTGAGTAAGTGCGGGCTGAAGATTACACTACCGACCCAACACTGTGAGTGTGGGCTGGAGATTACACTACCCACCCAACACAGTGAGTGAGTGCGGGCTGGAGATTACACAACCCACCCAACACTGTGAGTGTGGGCTGGAGATTACACTACCCACCCAACACCGTGAGTGAGTGCGGGCTGGAGATTACACTACCCACCCAACACAGTGAGTGTGGCCTGGAGATTACACTAACCACCCAACACAGTGACTGAGTGTGGGCTGGAGATTACACTACCCACGCAACACAGTGAGTGTGTGCAGGAGATTACACTTCCCACCCAACACAGTGAGTGAGTGTGGGCTGGAGATTACACTACCCACCTAACACAGTGCGTGAGTGCGGGCTGGTGATTACACTACCTGCAAAACACAGTGAGTAAGTGCGGGCTGAAGATTGCACTACCGACCCAACACTGTGACTGTGGGCTGGAGATTACACTACCCACCCAACACAGTGAGTGAGTGCGGGCTGGAGATTACTCTACCCACCCAACACTGTGAGTGTGGGCTGGAGATTACACTACCCACCCAACACAGTGAGTGAGTGCGGGCTGGAGATTACACTACCCACCCAACACAGTGAGTGTGGCCTGGAGATTACACTAACCACCCAACACAGTGAGTGAGTGTGGGCTGGAGATTAGACTCTCCACCCATCACAGTGAGTGAGTGTGGGCTGGAGATTACACTACCCACCCAACACAGTGCGTGAGTGCGGGCTGGTGATTACACTACCTACCCAACACAGTGAGTGAGTGCGGGCTGAAGATTACACTACCGACCCAACACAGCGAGTGTGGGCTGGAGATTACACTACCGACCCAACACAGCGAGTGTGGGCTGGAGATTACACTACCCACAAAACACATTCAGTCAGTGCGGGCTGGAGATTACACTACCCACACAAAATAGTGAGTGAGTGCGGGCTGGAGATTACACTACCCGCCCAACACAGTGAGTGATTGTCGGCTGGAGATTACACTACCCACCCAACAGATTCAGTTAGTGCGGGCTGGAGATTACAATACCCACACAAAACAGTGAGTGAGTGCGGGCTGGAGATTACACTACCCACCCAACACACTGAGTGCGGGCTGGAGAATACACTACCCACCCAACACAGTGACTGAGTGCGGGCGAGAGATTACACTACCCACCCAACACAGTGAGCGTGGGGTGGTGATTACACTACCCACGAAACACAGCGAATTTGGGCTGGAGGTTACACTACCCACGCAACACAGGGAGTGTGGGCTGGAGATTACACTACCCACCCAACACAGTGAGTGAGTGTCGGCTGGAGATTACACTACCCACCCAACAGATTCAGTTAGTGCGGGCTGGAGATTACAATACCCACACAAAACAGTGAGTGAGTGCGGGCTGGAGATTACACTACCCACCCAACACACTGAGTGCGGGCTGGAGAATACACTACCCACCCAACACAGTGAGTGAGTGCGGGCGAGAGATTACACTACCCACCCAACACAGTGAGCGTGGGGTGGTGATTACACTACCCACCAAACACAGCGAATTTGGGCTGGAGGTTACACTACCCACGCAACACAGGGAGTGTGGGCTGGAGATTACACTACCCACCCAACACAGTGAGTGAGTGTCGGCTGGAGATTACACAACCCAAACAAAACAGTGCGTAAGTGCGGGCTGGTGATTACACTACCTACCCAACACAGTCAGTGAGTGCGGGGTGTAGATTACACTACCGACCCAACACAGTGAGTATGGGTGGAGATTACACTACCCACAAAACATATTCAGTCAGTGCGGGCTGGAGATGACACTACCGACCGAGCACAGTGAATGTGGGCTGGAGATTACACTACGCACCCAACACAGTGAGTGAGAGCGGGTTGGTGATTACACTACCCACCCAAGACAGTGAATGTGGGCTGGAGATTACACTACCCACCCAACACAGTGAGTGAGTGTGGGCTGGAGATTACACTACCCACCTAACACAATGAGTGAGTTCGGGCTGGAGATTACATTACCCACCCAACACAGTGAGTGAGTGTGGGCTGCAGATTACAGTACCCACCCAACACAGTGAGTGAGTGCGGGCTGGAGATTACACTACCCACCCAACACAGTGAGCTTGGGGTGGTGATTACACTACCCAACCAACACAGTGAGTGTGGGTTGTAGATTACACTACCCACGCAACACAGTGAGTGTGTGCAGGAGATTACAGTACCCACCCAACACAGTGAGTGAGTGTGGGCTGGAGATTACACTACCCACCTAACACAGTGCGTGAGTGCGGGCTGGTGATTACACTACCTACACAACACAGTGAGTAAGTGCGGGCTGAAGATTGCACTACCGACCCAACACAGTGATTGTGGGCTGGAGTTTACACTACCCACCCAACACAGTGAGTGAGTGCGGGCTGGAGATTACACTACCCACCCAACACAGTGAGTGTGGGCTGGAGATTATACTAACCACCCAACACAGTGAGTGAGTGCGGGCTGGAGATTAGACTCTCCACCCAACACAGTGAGTGAGTGCGGGCTGAAGATTACACTACCGACCCAACACTGCGAGTGTGGGCTGGAGATTACACTGCCGACCCAACACAGCGAGTTTGGGCTGGAGATTACACTACCCACAAAACACATTCAGTCAGTGCGGGCTGGAGATTACACTACCGACACAAAATAGTGAGTGAGTGCGGGCTGGAGAATAAAGTACCCACCCAACACAGTGAGTGTGGGCTTGTGATTACACTACCCACCCAACAGTGAGTGAGAGAGGGTTGGAGATTACACTACCGACCCAACACACTGAGTGAGTGCGGGCTGGAGATTATACAACCCACCCAACACAGTGAGTGTGGGCTGGAGATTACACTACCCACCCAACACAGTGAGTGAGTGTGGGCTGGAGATGACACTCCCCACCCAACACAGTGAGTGTGGGCTGGAGATGACACTACCCACCCAACACAGTGAATGCGGGCTGGAGATTAAACTACCCACCCAACACGGTGAGTGTGGACTGGAGATTACACTAACCACCCAACACAGTGAGTGAGTGCGGGCTGGAGATTACACTACCCACCCACCACAGTGAATGAGTGTGGGCTGGAGATTACACTACCCACCCAACGCAGTGAGTGAGTGTGGGCTGGATATTACACTACCCACCCAACATAGTGAGTGTGGGCTGGAGATTACACTACCCACCCAACACAGTGAGTGTGGGCTGGAGATTACACTACCCACCCAACACAGTGAGTGAGTGTGGGCTGGAGATTACACTCCCCACCCAAAACAGTGAGTGAGTGTGGGCTGGAGATTACACTGCCCACCCAACTCAGTGCGTGAGTGTGGGCTGGTGATTACTCTACCTACCCAACACAGTGAGTGAGTGCGGGCTGAAGATTACACTGCCGACCCAACACAGCGAGTGTGGGTTGTAGATGACACTACCCACCCAACACAGTGAGTGTGGGCTGGAGATTACACTACCCACAAAACACATTCAGTCAGTGCGGGCTGGAGATTACACTACCCACACGAAACAGCGAGTGAGTGCGGGCTGGATAATAAACTACCCACCCAACACAGTGAGTGTGGGCTGGAGGTTACACTACCCACCCAACACAGTGAGTGAGTGTGGGCTGGAGATTACACTACATACCCAACACAGTTAGTGCGGGCTGGAGATTACATTACCACCCAACACAATGAGTGAGTTTGGGCTGGAGATTACATTACCCATCCAACACAGTGAGTGTGGACTGGAGATTACACTACCCGCCCAACACAGTGTGTGTGGGCTGGAGATTACACTACACACACAACACATTCAGTCAATGCAGGGCTGGAGATTACACAACCCACGCAACACAGTGAGTGTGGGCTGGAGATTACACTACCCACCCAACACAGTGAGTGAGTGTGGGCTGGAGATTACACTACCCACCCAACACAGTGCGTGAGTGCGGGCTGGTGATTACACTACCTACACACCGTGGTTTAAAGATTAAGGATATTTGTAATGTGTGCCCTATTTACGTTGTGCTGGTCGTTCCTCGTTTCCCTAAGAGTGATTATAACTGTTTGTAAGATTGTACTGTCATTAATCTGTGCATATGACATGTATTTCATAATTTTAAGTATCATGCAATAAAGATTTTCCATTTCGTACCGTTCAAACCAAGTCTACATGAGTTTTATCTCCATTACTGCTCTCGCATCTAAGTCCAGTGTCTAGAACCGTAAGGGAGAGTGATTCGAACCACTCACAGGGGTGTCTAGTGTTCCCAGACTGGCTGGAGACCAGGCCTAGACCCGCACTGACATACAGGCTGCACAGAGCCGCGTGAACCTCACAGGCTACGAGACACGCAGGGTCAGGAGAGTATCCCTTACAGAAAATGGCAACACGGTGGCATAGTGGTTAGCACTGGTGCCTCACAGCGCCAGAGACCAGGGTTCGAATCTGACCTCGGGTGACTGTCTGTGTGGAGTTTGCACATTCTCCCCGTGTCTGCGTGGGTTTCCTCCGGGTGCTCCGGTTTCCTCCGACAGTCCAAAAATGTGTGGGTTAGGTTGATTTGGCTATGGTAAATTGACCCTTAGTGTTAGGGGGGATTAAATATGTGGGGTTATGGGGATAGGATGGGATATGTTAGGGGGAATTAAATACGTGGGGTTACGGGGATAGGGTGGGATATATGTACTGTGGGGATTAAAGCAGGGACAGGGTACTGGATTTGGATGATCAGCCATGATCGTATTAAATGGCGGAGCAGGCTCGACGGGCCGAATGGCCTACTCCTGCTCCTAGATTCTATGTTTCTATGTTTCTATGTTTACCCAACACAGTGAGTGAGTGCGGGCTGAAGATTACACTACCGACCCAACACAGTGAGCGTGGGCTGGAGATTACACAAGCCACAAAACACATTCAGTCAGTGCGGGCTGGAGATTACACTACCCACACAAAATAGTGAGTGAGTGCGGACTGGAGAATAAACTACCCACCCAACACAGTGCGTGTGGGCTGGTGATTACACTACCCACCCAACAGTGAGAGAGAGCGGGTTGGAGATTACACTACCTACCCAACACACTGAGTGAGTGCGGACTGGAGATTACACTACCCACCCAACACAGTGAGTGTGGGCTGGAGATTACACTACCCACCCAACACAGTGAGTGCGGGCTGGAGATTACACTACCCACCCAACACAGTGAGTGCGGGCTGGAGATTAAACTACCCACACAACACATTCAGTCAGTGCGGGCTGGAGATTACACAACCATCCCAACACAGTAAGTGAGTGCGGGCTGGAGATGAGACAACCCACCCAACACGCTGAGTGTGGGCAGGAGATTACATTACCCACACAACACAGTGAGTGAGTGCGGGCTGGAGATTACACTACCCACCCAACACAGTGAGTGAGTGTGGGCTGGAGATGACTCTAACCACCCAACACAGTGAGTGTGGGCTGGAGATTACACTACTAACCAAAACAGTGAGTGAGTGTGGGCTGGTGATTACACTACCCACCCAACACTGTGAGTGAGTGTGGGCTGGAGATTGCACTCCCCACCCAACACAGTGAGTGATTGTGGGCTGGAGATTACACTACCCACCCAACACAGTGAGTGAGTGTGGGCTGGAGATTGCACTCCCCACCCAACACAGTGAGTGATTGTGGGCTGGTGTTTACACTACCCACCCAACACAGTGAGTGAGTGTGGGCTGGAGATTGCACTCCCCACCCAACACAGTGAGTGATTGTGGGCTGGTGTTTACACTACCTACCCAACACAGTGAATGAGTCCGGGCTAAAGATTACACTACCGACCCAACACAGTGAGTGTGGGCTGGAGATTACACGACCCACCCAACACAGTGAGTTTAGGCTGGAGATTACACTATCCACAAAACACATTCAGTCAGTTCGGGCTGGAGATTACACTAGCCACACAAAACAGTGAGTGAGTGTGGGCTGGAGAATAAACTACCCACCCAACACAGTGAGTGATAGCGGGTTGGAGATTACACTACCGACCCAACACAGTTAGTGAGTCTGGGCTGGTGATTACACTACCCACCAAACACACTGAGTGAGTGCGGGCTGGAGATTACACAATACACCCAACACAGTGAGTGAGTGCTGGCTGGAGATTACACTACCCACCCAACACACTGAGTGAGTGCGGGCTGGAGATTACACAATACACCCAACACAGTGAGTGTGGGCAGGAGATTACACTAACCACCCAAAACAGTGAGTGAGTGTGGGCTGGAGATTACACTACCCACCCAACACAGTGAGTGAGCGCGGGCTGGAGATTAGATTACCCACAAAACACAGTGAGCGCGGGCTGGAGATTACACTACCCACCAAACACAGTGAGTGAGTGCGGGCTGGAGATTGCACTACCCACCCAACACAGTGAGTGTGGGCAGGAGATTACACTAACCACCCAACACAGTGAGTGAGTGTGGGCTGGAGATTACACTACCCACCCAACACAGTGAGTGAGCGCGGGCTGGAGATTAGATTACCCACAAAACACAGTGGGGTAGAAATTAGGTCGCGCCCCATTTGGGGTGCAAATATCGTCCGGACGCAAATATTAGCGCCTGGCGCTAATTATCGGCACTGACAGGAAACTTCACTTTTACCGCCCCGGGAGGTGAGTGGAGCGCTAAAGCAGGCGCTGCACACCTGTCTTAAGGCGCAAAGGCCAAGGAGTGAGGCGCTAACTCAGCGCACGAGCGCAGCACAGCTGTTGCCAGTTAGCGAGGGAACACAGACACACTGGCGCCGGCCACTTCTTAAAGCGGGGGGGGCCACTTGCTCCCCAGCCACACCCTGCTCATTGCAGCCTTGAATCTCAGCCTGGAGAGACCTGTAATCCATTTTGCTGCCAAGCATGGAGAGGGTGAGAGAACGCGCTCATCGCTTCACCGAGCGGGCCTTGGATGCTCTGGTTGACGCAGTGGAGCGCAGACGATGTATGCTGTTCCCTGAGAGTGGCAGGAGGCCTTTGCCACGCGAGTTCAGAAGAGTGTGGAGGGAGGTGGCTCAGAGCGTCTCCTCCAGGAGCATGGTGCCCAGGACCCATGTTCAATGCCGCAAAAAGTTCAACGACCTCACTCGGGTCGTCAGGGTGAGTGGCTTTTTCTCAATACCTCTCCATCCCTCCATCTCAACCTCACTCTATGGCCAGAGGGTCTTAAAACCCCAATGCACAACACTCATCCAACACCTATGGCCCTTTCATGAAACACACACACACATTCTACACTTTGCATACAGTAAGGGCTATTCACCTATGGGAGGCACATCAGGCAAGACCATGGCTGTATATTGTAAGGGCTATTCACCTATGGGAGGCACATCAGGCAAGACCATGGCTGTATATTGTAAGGGCTATTCACCTATGGGAGGCACATCAGGCAAGACCATGGCTGTATATTTACTCAGATGCTGTCCTTTTTCTTGCAGGCTAAGCTGGCTCATAATCGGAGACAGCAGCAACGGACGGGTGGAGGGCGGCTTCAGCTGCAACCCCTCAGCGATCTGGAGGAGTGCGTCCACAGGATTGTGGCAAGCCGGGTGATCGGTCCCGTCGCCACTGGAGACGCCGACCCCGTTGTGGACAGCAATGGTAAGGTCATCACCTTTTTGTCCTCTGTCCTTCCACTTGTCCCTCACAATACCAGCCTTTGACACTTTCAATCCAACTTGCTAACTCGCTGCACTTATTCCTCCCTTACTGCCACCCTGTCCTCACGTTAAAGCCACTCTTGTACCTCCCTGCTTTCAGATGGTGATTCACCAGCTGAGGAGACGGGCCCTGAAGCTGCCACTGGGAGTGATGCTGCAGCTGAGGAGGAAGAGGAAGCCAGAGCATCAGTGCCACCCTCTCCCGAGGAAGCCCATGCCCACACTGGGAACACGCCTTCCCCGGAGGGGAGCAGGGGGGAAGGGGCTGATGATGGTGAAGCTCCAGGACCCAGCGGGCTGCAGCAACGCCATGGGGGGGGTAGGGAAGAACGGGGGCCTTCTCCCCAGAGGGAGAGTATGCCAGACACTCCTACTGCAATGGACGCAGAGGAGGAGCGGCTGATTGCAGAAATGAACACCCAGGTGGTGGGCATGCACACTGAGCTCATGGGTGCAGTGGGAAGGGTGCCCGAATGCATTGAGTCACTGGCAAGGAGTGTGGAGCACTTCGCTGTAGCACAGACGGATGCCACATTAACGCTTAGTGCTGCAATTCAGTCACTGGCTGCCGTGATCCCACCTCTGACTGCTCTCATACAGACTCAGATGGAGGCCACGCGAGCACAGACTGCTGCCAACCTCGATGGTTCGTGCACATGTCCCCGGGGCTGTCACCGCGCCGCAGCAGGCCAGCAATCTGTTCTCCGGCAGATTGCTCCGGATGCTGAAGTGCTGCCCCGTGGGAGTGCCAGTGTGTCGGGCGAGCAGGGAGTTGCTGGCCTCTCTCACGATGACAGCATTCCTGCTGCCAACACTGTCACTTCTCCACTGCACTTGCCACCGCCTGTAGGACAGACTGCTGCCGCCCATGCAGAGTTGGTGCAGTCTGCAGCCGGGCCCTCCAGGCCCAGAAGTGGTCAAGGCCGTCCTTCAGGGGCATCTGCAGTGTCAGGGTCTGACGAGCAGCAGCATTCCACCAGCCTTGCTGCAGCCACTGAGGTCCCATTACGGAGGAGCAGTAGGGTTAGAAGGGGGGAAGTGCGCAAGGGAAGGAGATCACCCTCGAAGGGCAAAAAGTAGGAGGTGTGCCAAAATGCTGGTCATTTTTTTATTAAAGGCCGAGGTTCATGGTCCAACTTTTGTTTAGTGTTTTGGACATTATCTCCAGGTTGTGAGAACCAGTTATGTTATTGACTGTTTTTTTGTGTTTATTTCTATGAGTTTGTCATGAGGAATTGACACACACAGAGTTTGTAAAATAAATAAGTTTCTGTATTCAAAATATACATGGCTGGTGGTTGGAATTATTGGTGCCTTGGCCGGCTTAGGGGTTGCGTGCTGGGTTGATTAGTGTTTGTAGCAATGGCAGGGGCCCTAGAAGCGGCTTGCTATTAGTCGTTGACGGACGGCCCTTGCAGTTTGACCATTGTGGGCCGCCCTCCTGCCTTGGTGCTGCTGATGATCATCGTCCTCGTCCTCTTCCTCCTCTTCCTCCTCCTCCTCTGGTGGTGCTACAAGGCCTGGTGGCATTGGCTGGGTCCTGAGGATTGCCATGTTGTGCAACATGCAGCACACGACTACGAAGTTCGAAACTTGCTCAGGCGAGTACTGCAGGGCTCCTCCGGAATGGTCCAGACAGCGGAACCGTTGTTTCAGCACACCGATTGTGCGCTCAACAATGTTCCTGGTTGCTTGATGGCTTTCATTGTACCGCAGCTCAGCAGGGGTGTTTGGCGTACGGAGCGGTGTCATCAGCCAGGTGCTCAATGCGTACCCCTTGTCCCCCAGAAACCAACCAACTGGCTGATGCGGTGCCTCGAAAACTTCTGCCACAGTAGTCTGGCGCAGGATGAAAGCATCGTGGCAGCTGCCCGGATAGTGGGCATTGACAGCGAGTATCACCTGTCTGTGGTCACAGACCAACTGCACATTCAAGGAATGGAACCCCTTTCTGTTCCTGAATTCCTCTGCATTCTCTCGCGGAGCACGCAAAGCCACATGCGTGCAGTCAATGGCGCCCTGCACCATGGGGAAGCCCGCTACCCTCGCAAAGCCCAGAGCACGGTCACGCTGCTTGTCTGGGGTCATAGGGAAAGAGATGAAGTCTCGTCTCCTTCTGAAGAGGGCATTGGTGACCTGCCGGATGCAGCGATGCACCGCAAACTGGGAGATATTGGCGAGGTCCCCAACAGCAGCTTGGAATTAGCCAGTGGCGTAGAAGTTCAAAGCCACTGTGACCTTCACTGCCACCGACAGAGACGTCCTGGACCTCAGCTGAGGCTGCAGATCTGGCTGCAGCAGGTGGCAGAGCTCAGTGACCACCTCCTTGCTGAATCGCAGCCTCCGCAAACACAGCTCCTCGGACATATGGATGTAGGAGAGCTGTTCACGATATACCCTGGGAGGGTAAGCTCTCCTGTACATGAGCCTGATGGCCCTCCTCCGTCTGGCCATCATTGCCACTCTCTGTCTGCGTCTCTGTATCCTCCGATTCAGCTGGAGCAGGACGACGCCCCCAATCATTGCAGCCCCCATATTCTCTTTGCCAGAAAAGTAATGAGGTACAGCAACTAAAGTAGCAACAAAGTTAGGATGAATAGGCAAAACTACCTCACAAAGCGTTGAGTCAATGTAGAAGTCTCTCTCTCTCTCTCCCCGAATCTCTCTCTCTCTCTCTCAGAACGAGTGGTGCATAAATGTCGACCACAGAAAAAGACAGGAAGAGGCCCCCTTTAAATAGCGCCCCCCCCAGCCCCACACCGATTGATAATGTTCCACTCTTCCGGTCGTTGGAAGCGCCAGGCGGTAAGGCAGGGGGCGCCACTCAATTTCCGCTACGGGGCGCCCCAAGGGCGTTGCACCATGGAATGACGTCACAATCTGCGTGCGCAGGTGGTCGCAGCGGTAAGTTTTAGCGCCGCCACACAATCTCAAGTTAAGTTCTCGAGCGGCGCAAACAGCGCTGCGGCCGGGCGTTAGCGGCTTAACGCCCCATTAGCGCCCTCTTAAGGCGCTAACGGGAGGCGCAACCAAGTGAATTTTTACCCCAGTGAGTGTGGGCTGGAGATTACACTACCCACCAAACACAGTGAGTGAGTTTGGGCTGGAGATTACACTACCCACCCAACACAGTGAGTGATTGCGGGCTGGAGATTACACTTCCCACCCAACACATTCAGTTTGTGAGGCCTGGAGATTACACTACCGACCCAACACAGTGAATGTGGGCTGGAGATTTCACTACCCACCCAACACAGGGAGAGATTGAGGGCTGGAGATTACACAACCCACCCAACACAGTGAGTGTGTGCGGGCTGGAGATTACACTACACACCAAACACAGTGAGTGCGGGCTGGAAATTACATTACCACCCAAAACAATGAGTGAGTTCGGGCTGGAGATTACATTACCCACCCAACACAGTGAGTGAGTGTGGGCTGGACATTACACTACCCAACCAACACAATGAGTGAGTGCGGGCTGGAGATTAAACTACCCACCCAACACAGTGAGTGTGGACTGGAGATTACACTACCCGCCCAACACAGTGTGTGTGGGCTGGAGATTACACTAAACACACAACACATTCAGTCAGTGCGGGCTGGAGATTACACAACCCACCCAACATAGTGAGTGAGTGCGGGCTGGAGATTAGACAACCCACGCAACACAGTGAGTGTGGGCTGGAGATTACATTACCCACCCAACACAGTGAGTGAGTGTGGGCTGGAGATTACACTACCCACCCAACACAGTGAGTGAGTGCGGGCTGGAGATTACACTACCCACCCAACACAGTGAATGTGGGCTGGAGATTTCACTACCCACCCAACACAGGGAGAGATTGCGGGCTGGAGATTACACAACCCATCCAACAGAGTGAGTGTGTGCGGGCTGGAGATTACACTACACACCCAACACAGTGAGTGCGGGCTGGAGAATACATTACCACCCAACACAATGAGTGAGTTCGGGCTGGAGATTACATTACCCACCCAACACAGTGAGTGTGGACTGGAGATTACACTACCCGCCCATCACAGTGTGTGTGGGCTGGAGATTACACTACACACACAACACATTCAGTCAATGCGGGCTGGAGATTACACAACCCACGCAACACAGTGAGTGTGGGCTGGAGATTACACTACCCACCCAACACAGTGAGTGAGCGCGGGCTGGAGATTAGATTACCCACAAAACACAGTGAGCGCGGGCTGGAGATTACACTACCCACCAAACACAGTGTGTGAGTGCGGGCTGGAGATTGCACTACCCACCCAACACAGTGAGTGAGTGTGGGCTGGAGATTACAATACCCACCCAACACAGTGAGTGACTGCGGGCTGGAGATTACACTACCCACCCAACACATTCAGTTTGTGAGGCCTGGAGATTACACTACCGACCCAACACAGTGAGTGTGTGCGGGCTGGAGATTACACGACACACCCAACACAGTGAGTGCGGGCTGGAAATTACATTACCACCCAACACAATGAGTGAGTTCGGGCTGGAGATGACATTACCCACCCAACACATTGAGTGAGTGTGGGCTGGACATTACACTACCCAACCAACACAATGCGTGAGTGCGGGCTGGAGATTAAACTACCCACCCAGCACAGTGAGTGTGGACTGGAGATTACACTACCCGCCCAACACAGTGTGTGTGGGCTGGAGATTACACTAAACACACAACACATTCAGTCAGTGCGGGCTGGAGATTAAACAACCCACCCAACATAGTGCGTGAGTGCGGGCTGGAGATTAGACAACCCACGCAACACAGTGAGTGTGGGCTGGAGATTACACGACCCACCCAACACAGTGAGTGAGTGTGGGCTGGAGATTACACTACCCACCCAACACAGTGAGTGAGCGCGGGCTGGAGATTAGATTACCCACAAAACAGAGTGAGCGCGGGCTGGAGATTACACTACCCACCAAACACAGTGAGTGAGTGCGGGCTGGAGATTGCACTACCCACCCAACACAGTAGGTGAGTGTGGGCTGGAGATTACACTACCCACCCAACAGAGTGAGTGCGGGCTGGAGATTACACAACCCACAAAACACATTCAGTCAGTGCGGGCTGGAGATTACACTACCCACACAAAATAGTGGGTGAGTGCGGGCTGGAGAATAAACTACACACCCAACACAGTGAGTGAGTGCGGACTGGAGATTACACTACCAACCCAACAGTGAGAGAGAGCGGGTTGGAGATTACACTACCGACCCAACACAGTGAGTGAGTGCGGACTGGAGATTACACTACCCACCCAACACAGTGAGTGTGGGCTGGAGATTACACTACCCACCCAACACAGTGAGTGTGGGCTGGAGATTAAACTACCCACACAACACATTCAGTCAGTGCGGGTTGGAGATTACACAACCCACCCAACACAGTGAGTGAGTGCGGGCTGGAGATGAGACAACCCACCCAACACACTGAGTGTGGTCTGGAGATTACATTACCTACCCAACACAGTGAGTGAGTGCTGTCTGGAGATTACACTACCCACTCAACACAGTGAGTGAGTGTGGGCTGGAGATGACACTACCCACCCAACACAGTGAGCGTGGGCTGGAGATTACACGACCCACCCAAAACAGTGAGTGAGTGCGGGCTGGAGATTACACTACCCACCCAACACAGTGACTGAGTGCGGGCTGGAGATTACACTGAAAAACAAACACAGCCAGTGTGGGCTGGTGATTGCACTACCCACCCAAAACAGTGAGTGCGGGCTGGAGATTACACAACCCACCCAACACAGTGAGTGAGTGCGGGCTGGAGATGAGACAACCCACCCAACACACTGAGTGTGGGCTGGAGATTACATTACCTACCCAACACAGTGAGTGAGTGCGGTCTGGAGATTACACTACCCACCCAACACACTGAGTGTGGGCTGGAGATTACATTACCTACCCAACACAGTGAGTGAGTGCGGGCTGGTGATTACAGTACCTACCCAACACAGTGCGTGAGTGCGGGCTGAAGATTACACTACCCACTCAACACACTGAGTGAGTGCGGGCTGGAGATTACACTGAAAAACAAACACAGTCAGTGTGGGCTGGTGATTGCACTACCCACCCAACACAGTGAGTGTGGGCTGGAGATTACACTACCCACCCAACAGTGATTGATAGCGGGTTGGAGATTACACTACCTACCCAACACAGTGAGTGACTGTGGACTGGTGATTACACTACCCACTCAACACACTGAGTGAGTGCGGGCTGGAGATTACACTAACTACCCAACACAGTGAGTGAGTGCGGGCTGGAGATTACACGACCCACCCAACAAAGTGACTGAGTGTGGGCTGGAGATTACACTGAAAAACAAACACAGTCAGTGTGGGCTGGTGATTGCACTACCCACCCAAAACAGTGAGTGTGGGCTGGAGATTACACTACCCAGCCAATACAGTGAATGAGTGTGGGCTGGAGATTACACTACCCACCCAACACAGTGAGTGAGCGCGGGCTGGGGATTTGATTTCCCACAAAACCCAGTGAGCGCGGGCTGGATTTACACTACCCACCAAACACCGTGAGCGAGTGCGGGCTGAAGATTACACTACCTACCCAACACAGTGAATGAGTGCGGGCTGAAGATTACACTACCGACCCAACACAGTGAGTATGGGATGGAGATTACACAACCCACAAAACACATTCAGTCAGTGCGGACTGGAGATTACACTACACACCCAACACAGTGAGTGAGTGTGGGCTGGAGATTACACTACCCACCCAACACAGTGAGTGAGCGCGGGCTGGAGATTTATTACCCACAAAACAGAGTGAGTGCGGGCTGGAGATTGCACTACCCACCAAACACAGTGAGTGATTGTGGGCTGGAGATTACACTACCCACCCAACACAGTGACTGAGTGTGGGCTGGAGATTACACTACCCAACCAACACAGTGAGTGAGCGCGGGCTGGAGATTACACGACCCACCCAACACAGTGAGTGAGCGCGGGCTGGAGATTAGATTACCCACAAAACACAGTGAGCGCGGGCTGGAGATTACACTACCCACCAAACACAGTGAGTGAGTGCGGGCTGGTGATTACAGTACCTACCCAACACAGTGCGTGAGTGCGGGCTTAAGATTACACTACCGAACCAACACAGTGAGTGCGGGCTGGAGATTACACTACCCACCCAACACAGTGAGTGTGGGCTGGAGATTACACTACCCACCCAACAGTGATTGATAGCGGGTTGGAGATTACACTACCGACCCAACACAGTGAGTGAGTGTGGACTGGTGATTACACTACCCACCCAACACACTGAGTGAGTGCTGGCTGGAGGTTACACAACCCACCCAACACAGTGAGTGAGTGCGGGCTGGAGATTACACGACCCACCCAACACAGTGACTGAGTGTGGGCTGGAGATTACACTAAAAAACAAACACAGTCAGTGTGGGCTGGTGATTGCACTACCCACCCAACACAGTGAGTGTGGGCTGGAGATTACACTACCCACCCAACACAGTGAATGAGTGTGGGCTGGAGATTATACTACCCACCCAACACAGTGAGTGAGCGCGGGCTGGGGATTAGATTTCCCACAAAACCCAGTGAGCGCGGGCTGGATTTACACTACCCACCCAACACAGTGAGTGAGTGCGGGCTGGAGATTACACTACCCACCCAACACAGTGAGTGAGTGCGGGCTGGAGATTACACTACCCACCCAACGCAGTAAGTGAGTGCCGGCTGGTGATTACACTATCGACCCAACACAGTGAATGTGGGCTGGAGATTTCACTACCCACCCAACACAGGGAGAGATTGCTGGCTGGAGATTACACAACCCACCCAACACAGTGAGTGTGTGCGGGCTGGAGATTACACTACACACCCAACACAGTGAGTACGGGCTGTAGATTACATTACCACCAAACACAATGAGTGAGTTCGGGCTGGAGATGACATTACCCACCCAACACTGTGAGTGAGTGTGGGCTGGAGATTACACTGCCCACCCAACACAGTGAGTGTGGACTGGAGAGTGTGGGCTGGAGATTACAATACCCACACAACACATCCAGTCAGTGCACAGGAGATTACACAACCAACCCAACACACTGAGTGAGTGCGGGCTGGAGATTACACTACCCACACAACACAGTGACTGAGTGTGGGCTGGAGATTACACTACCCACCCAACACACTGAGTGTGGGCTGGAGATTACATTACCTACCCAACACAGTGAGTGAGTGCGGGCTGGTGATTACAGTACCTACCCAACACAGTGCGTGAGTGCGGGCTGAAGATTACACTACCCACTCAACACACTGAGTGAGTGCGGGCTGGAGATTACACTGAAAAACAAACAAAGCCAGTGTGGGCTGGTGATTGCACTACCCACCCAAAACAGTGAGTGCGGGCTGGAGATTACACAACCCACCCAACACAGTGAGTGAGTGCGGGCTGGAGATGAGACAACCCACCCAACACACTGAGTGTGGTCTGGAGATTACATTACCTACCCAACACAGTGAGTGAGTGCGGTCTGGAGATTACACTACCCACTCAACAAAGTGAGTGAGTGTGGGCTGGAGATGACACTACCCACCCAACACACTGAGTGTGGGCTGGAGATTACATTACCTACCCAACACAGTGAGTGAGTGCGGGCTGGTGATTACAGTACCTACCCAACACAGTGCGTGAGTGCGGGCTGAAGATTACACTACCCACTCAACACACTGAGTGAGTGCGGGCTGGAGATTACACTGAAAAACAAACACAGTCAGTGTGGGCTGGTGATTGCACTACCCACCCAACACAGTGAGTGTGGGCTGGAGATTACACTACCCACCCAACAGTGATTGATAGCGGGTTGGAGATTACACTACCTACCCAACACAGTGAGTGACTGTGGACTGGTGATTACACTACCCACTCAACACACTGAGTGAGTGCGGGCTGGAGATTACACTAACTACCCAACACAGTGAGTGAGTGCGGGCTGGAGATTACACGACCCACCCAACAAAGTGACTGAGTGTGGGCTGGAGATTACACTGAAAAACAAACACAGTCAGTGTGGGCTGGTGATTGCACTACCCACCCAAAACAGTGAGTGTGGGCTGGAGATTACACGACCCAGCCAATACAGTGAATGAGTGTGGGCTGGAGATTACACTACCCACCCAACACAGTGAGTGAGCGCGGGCTGGGGATTTGATTTCCCACAAAACCCAGTGAGCGCGGGCTGGATTTACACTACCCACCAAATACCGTGAGCGAGTGCGGGCTGAAGATTACACTACCTACCCAACACAGTGAATGAGTGCGGGCTGAAGATTACACTACCGACCCAACACAGTGAGTATGGGATGGAGATTACACAACCCACAAAACACATTCAGTCAGTGCGGACTGGAGATTACACTACACACCCAACACAGTGAGTGAGTGTGGGCTGGAGATTACACTACCCACCCAACACAGTGAGTGAGCGCGGGCTGGAGATTTATTACCCACAAAACAGAGTGAGTGCGGGCTGGAGATTGCACTACCCACCAAACACAGTGAGTGATTGTGGGCTGGAGATTACACTACCCACCCAACACAGTGACTGAGTGTGGGCTGGAGATTACACTACCCAACCAACACAGTGAGTGAGCGCGGGCTGGAGATTACACGACCCACCCAACACAGTGAGTGAGCGCGGGCTGGAGATTAGATTACCCACAAAACACAGTGAGCGCGGGCTGGAGATTACACTACCCACCAAACACAGTGAGTGAGTGCGGGCTGGTGATTACAGTACCTACCCAACACAGTGCGTGAGTGCGGGCTGAAGATTACACTACCGAACCAACACAGTGAGTGCGGGCTGGAGATTACACTACCCACCCAACACAGTGAGTGTGGGCTGGAGATTACACTACCCACCCAACAGTGATTGATAGCGGGTTGGAGATTACACTACCGACCCAACACAGTGAGTGAGTGTGGACTGGTGATTACACTACCCACCCAACACACTGAGTGAGTGCTGGCTGGAGGTTACACAACCCACCCAACACAGTGAGTGAGTGCGGGCTGGAGATTACACGACCCACCCAACACAGTGACTGAGTGTGGGCTGGAGATTACACTAAAAAACAAACACAGTCAGTGTGGGCTGGTGATTGCACTACCCACCCAACACAGTGAGTGTGGGCTGGAGATTACACTACCCACCCAACACAGTGAATGAGTGTGGGCTGGAGATTATACTACCCACCCAACACAGTGAGTGAGCGCGGGACTGGGGATTAGATTTCCCACAAAACCCAGTGAGCGCGGGCTGGATTTACACTACCCACCCAACACAGTGAGTGAGTGCGGGCTGGAGATTACACTACCCACCCAACACAGTGAGTGAGTGCGGGCTGGAGATTACACTACCCACCCAACGCAGTAAGTGAGTGCCGGCTGGTGATTACACTATCGACCCAACACAGTGAATGTGGGCTGGAGATTTCACTACCCACCCAACACAGGGAGAGATTGCTGGCTGGAGATTACACAACCCACCCAACACAGTGAGTGTGTGCGGGCTGGAGATTACACTACACACCCAACACAGTGAGTACGGGCTGTAGATTACATTACCACCAAACACAATGAGTGAGTTCGGGCTGGAGATGACATTACCCACCCAACACTGTGAGTGAGTGTGGGCTGGAGATTACACTGCCCACCCAACACAGTGAGTGTGGACTGGAGAGTGTGGGCTGGAGATTACAATACCCACACAACACATCCAGTCAGTGCACAGGAGATTACACAACCAACCCAACACACTGAGTGAGTGCGGGCTGGAGATTACACTACCCACACAACACAGTGACTGAGTGTGGGCTGGAGATTACACTACCCACCCAACACACTGAGTGTGGGCTGGAGATTACATTACCTACCCAACACAGTGAGTGAGTGCGGGCTGGTGATTACAGTACCTACCCAACACAGTGCGTGAGTGCGGGCTGAAGATTACACTACCCACTCAACACACTGAGTGAGTGCGGGCTGGAGATTACACTGAAAAACAAACAAAGCCAGTGTGGGCTGGTGATTGCACTACCCACCCAAAACAGTGAGTGCGGGCTGGAGATTACACAACCCACCCAACACAGTGAGTGAGTGCGGGCTGGAGATGAGACAACCCACCCAACACACTGAGTGTGGTCTGGAGATTACATTACCTACCCAACACAGTGAGTGAGTGCGGTCTGGAGATTACACTACCCACTCAACACAGTGAGTGAGTGTGGGCTGGAGATGACACTACCCACCCAACACACTGAGTGTGGGCTGGAGATTACATTACCTACCCAACACAGTGAGTGAGTGCGGGCTGGTGATTACAGTACCTACCCAACACAGTGCGTGAGTGCGGGCTGAAGATTACACTACCCACTCAACACACTGAGTGAGTGCGGGCTGGAGATTACACTGAAAACAAACACAGTCAGTGTGGGCTGGTGATTGCACTACCCACCCAACACAGTGAGTGTGGGCTGGAGATTACACTACCCACCCAACAGTGATTGATAGCGGGTTGGAGATTACACTACCTACCCAACACAGTGAGTGACTGTGGACTGGTGATTACACTACCCACTCAACACACTGAGTGAGTGCGGGCTGGAGATTACACTAACTACCCAACACAGTGAGTGAGTGCGGGCTGGAGATTACACGACCCACCCAACAAAGTGACTGAGTGTGGGCTGGAGATTACACTGAAAAACAAACACAGTCAGTGTGGGCTGGTGATTGCACTACCCACCCAAAACAGTGAGTGTGGGCTGGAGATTACACGACCCAGCCAATACAGTGAATGAGTGTGGGCTGGAGATTACACTACCCACCCAACACAGTGAGTGAGCGCGGGCTGGGGATTTGATTTCCCACAAAACCCAGTGAGCGCGGGCTGGATTTACACTACCCACCAAATACCGTGAGCGAGTGCGGGCTGAAGATTACACTACCTACCCAACACAGTGAATGAGTGCGGGCTGAAGATTACACTACCGACCCAACACAGTGAGTATGGGATGGAGATTACACAACCCACAAAACACATTCAGTCAGTGCGGACTGGAGATTACACTACACACCCAACACAGTGAGTGAGTGTGGGCTGGAGATTACACTACCCACCCAACACAGTGAGTGAGCGCGGGCTGGAGATTTATTACCCACAAAACAGAGTGAGTGCGGGCTGGAGATTGCACTACCCACCAAACACAGTGAGTGATTGTGGGCTGGAGATTACACTACCCACCCAACACAGTGACTGAGTGTGGGCTGGAGATTACACTACCCAACCAACACAGTGAGTGAGCGCGGGCTGGAGATTACACGACCCACCCAACACAGTGAGTGAGCGCGGGCTGGAGATTAGATTACCCACAAAACACAGTGAGCGCGGGCTGGAGATTACACTACCCACCAAACACAGTGAGTGAGTGCGGGCTGGTGATTACAGTACCTACCCAACACAGTGCGTGAGTGCGGGCTGAAGATTACACTACCGAACCAACACAGTGAGTGCGGGCTGGAGATTACACTACCCACCCAACACAGTGAGTGTGGGCTGGAGATTACACTACCCACCCAACAGTGATTGATAGCGGGTTGGAGATTACACTACCGACCCAACACAGTGAGTGAGTGTGGACTGGTGATTACACTACCCACCCAACACACTGAGTGAGTGCTGGCTGGAGGTTACACAACCCACCCAACACAGTGAGTGAGTGCGGGCTGGAGATTACACGACCCACCCAACACAGTGACTGAGTGTGGGCTGGAGATTACACTAAAAAACAAACACAGTCAGTGTGGGCTGGTGATTGCACTACCCACCCAACACAGTGAGTGTGGGCTGGAGATTACACTACCCACCCAACACAGTGAATGAGTGTGGGCTGGAGATTATACAACCCACCCAACACAGTGAGTGAGCGCGGGCTGGGGATTAGATTTCCCACAAAACCCAGTGAGCGCGGGCTGGATTTACACTACCCACCCAACACAGTGAGTGAGTGCGGGCTGGAGATTACACTACCCACCCAACACAGTGAGTGAGTGCGGGCTGGAGATTACACTACCCACCCAACGCAGTAAGTGAGTGCCGGCTGGTGATTACACTATCGACCCAACACAGTGAATGTGGGCTGGAGATTTCACTACCCACCCAACACAGGGAGAGATTGCTGGCTGGAGATTACACAACCCACCCAACACAGTGAGTGTGTGCGGGCTGGAGATTACACTACACACCCAACACAGTGAGTACGGGCTGTAGATTACATTACCACCAAACACAATGAGTGAGTTCGGGCTGGAGATGACATTACCCACCCAACACTGTGAGTGAGTGTGGGCTGGAGATTACACTGCCCACCCAACACAGTGAGTGTGGACTGGAGAGTGTGGGCTGGAGATTACAATACCCACACAACACATCCAGTCAGTGCACAGGAGATTACACAACCAACCCAACACACTGAGTGAGTGCGGGCTGGAGATTACACTACCCACACAACACAGTGACTGAGTGTGGGCTGGAGATTACACTACCCACCCAACACAGTGAGTGAGCCCGGGCTGGCGATTAGATTACCACAAAACACAGTGAGCGCGGGCTGGAGATTACACTACCCACCAAACACAGTGAGTGAGTGTGGGCTGGAGATTACACGACCCACCCAACACAGTGAGTGATTGCAGGCTGGAGATTACACTACCCACCCAACACATTCAGTTTGTGAGGCCTGGAGATTACACTACCGACCCAACACAGTGAATGTGGGCTGGAGATTTCACTACCCACCCAACACAGGGAGAGATTGAGGGCTGGAGATTATACAACCCACCCAACACAGTGAGTGTGTGCGGGCTGGAGATTACACTACACACCCAACACAGTGAGTGCGGGCTGGAAATTACATTACCACCCAAAACAATGAGTGAGTTCGGGCTGGAGATTATACAACCCACCCAACATAGTGAGTGAGTGCGGGCTGGAGATTAGACAACCCAGGCAACACAGTGAGTGTGGGCTGGTGATTATACGACTCACCCAACACAGTGAGTGAGTGTGGGCTCGAGATTACACTACCCACCCAACACAGTGCGTGAGTGCGGGCTGGTGATTACACTACCTACCCAACACAGTGAGTGAGTGCGGACTGAAGATTACACTACCGACCCAACACAGTGAGGGTGGGCTGGAGATTACACAACCCACAAAACACATTCAGTGAGTGCGGGCTGGAGATTACACTAACCACACAAAATAGTGAGTGAGTGTGGGCTGGAGAATAAACTACCCACCCAACACAGTGAGTGTGGGCCGGTGATTACACTACCCACCCAACAGTGAGAGAGAGCGGGTTGGAGATTAAACTACCCACACAACACATTCAGTCAGTGCGGGCTGCAGATTACACATCCCACCCAACACAGTGAGTGAGTGCGGGCTGGAGATGAGACAACCCACCCAACACACTGAGTGTGGGCTGGAGATTACATTACCTACCCAACACAGTGAGTGAGTGCGGGCTGGAGATTACACTACCCACCCAACACAGTGAGTGAGTGTGGGCTGGAGATGACACTACCCACCCAACACAGTGAGTGTGGGCTGGGGATTACACTACCCACCCAACACAGTGAGTGAGTGTGGGCTGGAGATTACACAACCCACCCAACACAGTGAGTGAGTGCGGGCTGGTGATTACAGTACCTACACAACACAGTGCGTGAGTGCGGGCTGGAGATTACACTACCGACCCAACACAGTGAGTGAGTGCGGACTGGAGATTACACTACCCACCCAACACAGTGAGTGTGGGCTGGAGATTACACTACCCACCCAACACAGTGAGTGTGGGCTGGAGATTAAACTACCCACACAACACATTCAGTCTTTGCGGGCTGGAGATTACACAACCCACCCAACACAGTGAGTGAGTGCGGGCTGGAGATGAGACAACCAACCAACACACTGAGTGTGGGCTGGAGATTACATTACCTACCCAACACAGTGAGTGAATGCGGTCTGGAGATTACACTACCCACTCAACACAGTGAGTGAGTGTGGGCTGGAGATGACACTACCCACCCAACACAGTGAGTGAGGGCTGGAGATTACACTACCCACCCATAACAGTGAGTGAGTGCGGGCTGGAGATTACACTACCCACCCAACACAGTGAGTGAGTGCGGGCTGGAGATGAGACAACCCACCCAACACACTGAGTGTGGGCTGGAGATTACATTACCTACCCAACACAGTGAGTGAGTGCGGGCTGGTGATTACAGTACCTACCCAACACAGTGCGTGAGTGCGGGGTGAAGATTACACTACCGAACCAACACAGTGAGTGTGGACTGGAGATTACACTACCCACCCAACAGTGATTGATAGCGGGTTGGAGATTACACTACCTACCCAACACAGTGAGTGACTGTGGACTGGTGATTACACTACCCACCCAACACACTGAGTGAGTGCGGGCTGGAGATTAAACTAACTACCCATCACATTCAGTGAGTGCGGGCTGGAGATTACACGACCCACCCAACAAAGTGACTGAGTGTGGGCTGGAGATTACACTGAAAAACAAACACACTCAGTTTGGGCTGGTGATTGCACTAGCCACCCAACACAGTGAGTGTGGGCTGGAGATTACACTACCCACCCAATACAGTGAATGAGTGTGGGCTGGAGATTACACTACCCACCCAACACAGTGAGTGAGCGCGGGCTGGGGATTAGATTTCCCACAAAACCCAGTGAGCGCGGGCTGGATTTACACTACCCACCAAACACCGTGAGCGAGTGCGGGCTGGAGATTACACTACCTACCCAACACAGTGAGTGAGTGCGGGCTGAAGATTACACTACCGACCCAACACAGTGAGTGTGGGCTGGAGATTACACAACCCACAAAACACATTCAGTCAGTGCGGACTGGAGATTACACGACCCACCCAACACAATGAGTGAGTGTGGGCTGGAGATTACACTACCCACCCAACACAGTGAGTGAGCGCGGGCTGGAGATTAGATTACCCACAAAACAGAGTGAGCGCGGGCTGGAGATTACACTACCCACCAAACACAGTGAGTGAGTGCGGGCTGGAGATTGCACTACCCACCCAACACAGTGAGCGAATGTGGGCTGGAGATTACACTACCCACCCAACACAGTGACTGAGTGTGGGCTGGAGATTACACTACCCAACCAACACAGTGAGTGAGCGCGGGCTGGAGATTACACTACCCACCCAACACAGTGAATGAGTGTGGGCTGGAGATTACACTACCCACCCAACACAGTCAGTGAGTGCGGGCTGGAGATTACACTACCCACCCAACACAGTGACTGAGTGGGGGCTGGAGATTACACTACCCACCCAACACAGTGAGTGAGCGCGGGCTGGAGATCAGATTACCCACAAGACACAGTGAGCGCGGGCTGGAGATTACACTACCCACAAAACACAGTGAGCGCGGGCTGGAGATTACACTACCCACCAAACACAGTGAGTGAGTGCGGGCTGGAGATTACACTACCCACCCAACACAGTGAGTGAGTGCGGGCTGGAGATTACACTACCCACCCAACACATTCAGTTTGTGAGGGCTGGAGATTACACTACCGACCCAACACAGTGAATGTGGGCTGGAGATTTCACTGCCCACCCAACACAGGGAGAGATTGAGGGCTGGAGATTACACAACCCACCCAACACAGTGAGTGTGTGCGGGCTGGAGATTACACTGCACACCCAACACAGTGAGTGCGGGCTGGAGATTACACAACCCACAAAACACATTCAGTCAGTGCGGGCTGGAGATTACACTACCCACACAAAATAGTGGGTGAGTGCGGGCTGGAGAATAAACTACACACCCAACACAGTGACTGAGTGCGGACTGGAGATTATACTACCCACCCAACAGTGAGAGAGAGCGGGTTGGAGATTACACTACCGACCCATCACACTGAGTGAGTGCAGACTGGAGATTACACAACCCATCCAACACAGTGAGTGAGTGCGGACTGGAGATTACACTACCCACCCAACACAGTGAGTGTGGGCTGGAGATTAAACTACCCACACAACACATTCAGTCAGTGCGGGCTGGAGATTACACAACCCACCCAACACAGTGAGTGAGTGCGGGCTGGAGATGAGACAACCCACCCAACACACTGAGTGTGGGCTGGAGATTACATTACCTACCCAACACAGTGAGTGAGTGCGGTCTGGAGATTACACTACCCACTCAACACAGTGAGTGAGTGTGGGCTGGAGATGACACTACCCACCCAACACAGTGAGTGTGGGCTGGAGATTACACTACCCACCCAAAACAGTAAGTGAGTGTGGGCTGGAGATTATACTACCCACCCAACACAGTGCGTGAGTGCGGGCTGGTGATTACACTACCTACCCAACACAGTGCGTGAGTGCGGGCTGAAGATTACACTACCGACCCAACACAGTGAGTGTGGGCTGGAGATTACACAACCCACAAAACACATTCAGTCAGTGCGGACTGGAGATTACACTACCCACCCAACACAGTCAGTGAGTGTGGGTTGGAGATTACACTACCCACCAAACACAGTGAGTGAGTACGGGCTGGAGATTGCACTACCCACCCAACACAGTGAGTGAGTGTGGGCTGGAGATTACACTACCCACCCAACACAGTGACTGAGTGTGGGCTGGAGATTACACTACCCAACCAACACAGTGAGTGAGCGCGGGCTGGAGATTACACTACCCACCCAACACAGTGACTGAGTGTGGGCTGGAGATTACACTACCCACCCAACACAGTCAGTGAGTGCGGGCTGGAGATTACACTACCCACCCAACACAGTGAGTGAGTGCGGGCTGGAGATTACACTACCCACCCAACGCAGTAAGTGACTGCCGGCTGGTGATTACACTATCGACCCAACACAGTGAATGTGGGCTGGAGATTACACTGCCCACCCAACACAGTGAGTGTGGACTGGAGATTATACTACCCGCCCAACACAGTGTGTGTGGGCAGGAGATTACACTACCCACACAACACATCCAGTCAGTGCGCAGGAGATTACACAACCAACCCAACACACTGAGTGAGTGCGGGCTGGAGATTACACTACCCACACAACACAGTGACTGAGTGTGGGCTGGAGATTACACTACCCACCCAACACAGTGAGTGAGTGAGCCCGGGCTGGAGATTAGATTACCCACAAAACACAGTGAGCGCGGGCTAGAGATTACACTACCCACCAAACACAGTGAGTGAGTGTGGGCTGGAGATTACACTACCCACCCAACACATTCAGTTTGTGAGGCCTGGAGATTACACTACCGACCCAACACAGTGAACGTGGGCTGGAGATTTCACTACCCACCCAACACAGGGAGAGATTGAGGGCTGGAGATTACACAACCCACCCAACACAGTGAGTGTGTGCGGGCTGGAGATTACACTACACACCCAACACAGTGAGTGCGGGTTGGAGATTACACAACCCACAAAACACATTCAGTCAGTGCGGGCTGGAGATTACACTACCCACACAAAATAGTGGGTGAGTGCGGGCTGGAGAATAAACTACACACCCAACACAGTGACTGAGTGCGGACTGGAGATTATACTACCCACCCAACAGTGAGAGAGAGCGGGTTGGAGATTACACTACCGACCCATCACAGTGAGTGAGTGCAGACTGGAGATTACACAACCCACCCATCACAGTGAGTGAGTGCAGACTGGAGATTACACAACCCACCCAACACAGTGAGTGAGTGCGGGCTGGAGATTACACAACCCACCCAACACAGTGAGTGAGTGCGGGCTGGAGATGAGACAACCCAACCAACACACTGAGTGTGGGCTGGAGATTACATTACCTACCCAACACAGTGAGTGAGTGCGGTCTGGAGATTACACTACCCACTCAACACAGTGAGTGAGTGTGGGCTGGAGATGACACTACCCACCCAACACAGTGAGTGTGGGCTGGAGATTACACTACCCACCCAAAACAGTGAGTGAGTGTGGGCTGGAGATTACACTACCCACCCAACACAGTGAGTGAGTGCGGGCTGGTGATTACAGTACCTACCCAACACAGTGCGTGAGTGCGGGCTGAAGATTACACTACCGAACCAACACAGTGAGTGCGGGCTGGAGATTACACTACCCACCCAACACAGTGAGTGTGGGCTGGAGATTACACTACCCACCCAACAGTGATTGATAGCGGGTTGGAGATTACACTACCGACCCAACACAGTGAGTGAGTGTGGACTGGTGATTACACTACCCACCCAACACACTGAGTGAGTGCTGGCTGGAGGTTACACAACCCACCCAACACAGTGAGTGAGTGCGGGCTGGAGATTACACGACCCACCCAACACAGTGACTGAGTGTGGGCTGGAGATTACACTACAAAACAAACACAGTCAGTGTGGGCTGGTGATTGCACTACCCACCCAACACAGTGAGTGTGGGCTGGAGATTACACTACCCACCCAACACAGTGAATGAGTGTGGGCTGGAGATTATACTACCCACCCAACACAGTGAGTGAGCGCGGGCTGGGGATTAGATTTCCCACAAAACCCAGTGAGCGTGGGCTGGAAATACACTACCCACCCAACACAGTGAGTGAGTGCGGGCTGGAGATTACACTATCCACCCAACACAGTGAGTGAGTGCGGGCTGGAGATTACACTACCCACCCAACGCAGTGAGTGAGCCCGGGCTGGCGATTAGATTACCACAAAACACAGTGAGTGTGTGCGGGCTGGAGATTACACTACCCACCAAACACAGTGAGTGAGTGTGGGCTGGAGATTACACTACCCACACAACACATCCAGTCAGTGCACAGGAGATTACACAACCAACCCAACACACTGAGTGAGTGCGGGCTGGAGATTACACTACCCACACAACACTGTGACTGAGTGTGGGCTGGAGATTACACTACCCACCCAACACAGGGAGAGATTGAGGGCTGGAGATTACACAACCCACCCAACACAGTGAGTGTGTGCGGGCTGGAGATTACACTACACACCCAACACAGTGAGTGCGGGCTGGAAATTACATTACCACCCAAAACAATGAGTGAGTGCGGGCTGGAGATTAAACTACCCACCCAACACAGTGAGTGTGGACTGGAGATTACACTACCCGCCCAACACAGTGTGTGTGGGCTGGAGATTACACTAAACACACAACACATTCAGTCAGTGCGGGCTGGAGATTACACAACCCACCCAACATAGTGAGTGAGTGCGGGCTGGAGATTAGACAACCCACGCAACACAGTGTGTGGGCTGGAGATTACACGACCCACCCAACACAGTGAGTGAGTGTGGGCTCGAGATTACACTACCCACCCAACACAGTGCGTGAGTGCGGGCTGGTGATTACACTACCTACCCAACACAGTGAGTGAGTGCGGGCTGAAGATTACACTACCGACCCAACACAGTGAGTGTGGGCTGGAAATTACACAACCCACAAAACACATTCAGTGAGTGCGGGCTGGAGATTACACTACCCACACAAAATAGTGAGTGAGTGCGGGCTGGAGAATAAACTACCCACCCAACACAGTGAGTGTGGGCTGGTGATTACACTACCCACCCAACAGTGAGAGAGAGCGGGTTCGAGATTAAACTACACACACAACACATTCAGTCAGTGCGGGCTGGAGATTACACATCCCACCCAACACAGTGAGTGAGTGCGGGCTGGAGATGAGACAACCCACCCAACACACTGAGTGTGAAGCTGGAGATTACATTACCTACCCAACACAGTGAGTGAGTGCGGACTGGAGATTACACTACCCACCCAACACAGTGAGTGAGTGTGGGCTGGAGATTACACTACCCACCCAACACAGTGAGTGAGTGTGGGCTGGAGATTACACTACCCACCCAACACAGTGAGTGAGTGCGGGCTGGTGATTACAGTACCTACACAACACAGTGCGTGAGTGCGGGCTGAAGATTACACTACCGAACCTACACAGTGAGTGCGGGCTGGAGATTACACTACCCACCCAACACAGTGAGTGTGGGCTGGAGATTACACTACCCACCCAACAGTGATTGATAGCGGGTTGGAGATTACACTACCAACCCAACACAGTGAGTGAGTGTGTACTGGTGATTACACTACCCACCCAACACACTGAGTGAGTGCTGGCTGGCGATTACACTACCCACCCAACACAGTGAGTGAGTGCGGGCTGGAGATTACACTACCCACTCAACACATTCAGTTTGTGAGGCCTGGAAATTACACTACCGACCCAACACAGTGAATGTGGGCTGGAGATTTCACTACCCACCCAACACAGGGAGAGATTGTGGGCTGGAGATTACATAACCCACCCTACACAGTGAGTGTGTGCGGGCTGGAGATTACACTACACACCCAACACAGTGAGTGCGGGCTTGAAATTACATTACCACCCAACACAATGAGTGAGTTCGGGCTGGAGATTACATTTCCCACCCAACACAGTGAGTGAGTGTGGGCTGGACATTACACTACCCAACCAACACAATGAGTGAGTGCGGGCTGGAGATTAAACTACCCACCCAACACAGTGAGTGTGGACTGGAGATTACACTACCCGCCCAACACAGTGTGTGTGGGCTGGAGATTACACTAAACACACAACACATTCAGTCAGTGCGGGCTGGAGATTACACAACCCACCCAACATAGTGAGTGAGTGCGGGCTGGAGATTAGACAACCCACGCAACACAGTGTGTGTGTGCTGGAGATGACATGACCCACCCAACACAGTGAGTGAGTGTGGGCTGGAGATTACACTACCCACCCAACACAGTGAGTGAGTGCGGGCTGGTGATTACAGTACCTACCCAACACAGTGAGTGAGTGCGGACTGGAGATTACACTACCCACCCAACACAGTGAGTGTGGGCTGGAGATTACACTACCCACCCAACACAGTGAGTGCGGGCTGGAGATTAAACTACCCACACAACACATTCAGTCAGTGCGGGCTGGAGATTACACAACCCACCCAACACAGTGAGTGAGTGCGGGCTGGAGATGAGACAACCCACCCAACACACTGAGTGTGGGCTGGAGATTACATTACCTACCCAACACAGTGAGTGAGTGCAGGCTGGAGATTACACTACCCACCCAACACAGTGAGTGAGTGTGGGCTGGAGATGACACTACCCACCCAACACAGTGAGTGTGGGCTGGAGATTACACTACCCACCCAACACAGTGAGTGAGTGTGGGCTGGAGATTACACTACCCACACAACACAGTGAGTGAGTGCGGGCTGGAGATTACACTACACACCCAACACAGTGAGTGCGGGCTGGAGATTACACAACCCACAAAACACATTCAGTCAGTGCGGGTGGAGATTACACTACCCACACAAAATAGTGGGTGAGTGCGGGCTGGAGAATAAACTACACACCCAACACAGTGACTGAGTGCGGACTGGAGATTATACTACCCACCCAACAGTGAGAGAGAGCGGGTTGGAGATTACACTACCGACCCATCACAGTGAGTGAGTGCAGACTGGAGATTACACAACCCACCCAACACAGTGAGTGAGTGCGGACTGGAGATTACACTACCCACCCAACACAGTGAGTGTGGGCTGGAGATTAAACTACCCACACAACACATTCAGTCAGTGCGGGCTGGAGATTACACAACCCACCCAACACAGGGAGTGAGTGCGGGCTGGAGATGAGACAACCCACCCAACACACTGAGTGTGGGCTGGAGATGACATTACCTACCCAACACAGTGAGTGAGTGCGGTCTGGAGATTACACTACCCACTCAACACAGTGAGTGAGTGTGGGCTGGAGATGACACTACCCACCCAACACAGTGAGTGTGGGCTGGAGATTACAGTACCCACCCAAAACAGTGAGTGAGTGTGGGCTGGAGATTACACTACCCACCCAACACAGTGAGTGAGTGCGGGCTGGTGATTACAGTACCGACCCAACACAGTGAGTGAGTGTGGACTGGTGATTACACTACCCACCCAACACAGTGAGTGAGGGCTGGAGATTACACTACCCACCCAACACATTGATTGCAGGCATGTGATTACACTACCTGCCCAACACAGTGAGTGAGAGTGGGCTGGAGATTACACTACCCACCCAACACAGTGAGTCATTGTGGGCTGGAGATAACACTACCCACCCAACACAGTGAGTGAGTGTGGGCTGGAGATTACACTACCGACCCAACACACTGAGTGAGTGCGGGCTGGAGATTACACTACCCACCCAACACAGTGAGTGAGTGCGGGCTGGAGATTACACTACCCACCCAACACAGTGAGTGAGTTTGGGCTGGAGATTACACTACCGACCCAACACACTGAGTGAGTGCGGGCTGGAGATTACATTACCCACCCAACACAGTGAGAGAGTGCCGGCTGGAGATTACACTACCCACCCAACACAGTGAGTCATTGTGGGCTGGAGATTACACTACCCACCCAACACAGTGAGTGAGTTTGGGCTGGAGATTACACTACCGACCCAACACTTGGAGTGAGTGCGGGCTGGAGATTACTCTCCCCACCCAACACAGTGAGTGCGGGCTGGAGATTACACTATCCACCCAACACAGGGCGTATGGACTGGAGATTACCCTACCCTCCCAAAACAGTGAGTGAGTACGGGCTGGAGATTACACTACCCACCCAACACCGGCATTAATGCTGGCTGGAGATTACACTACCCACCCAACACAGTGAGTGTGGGCTGGAGATTACACTACCCACCCAACACAGTGAGTTTGGGCTGGAGATTACACTACCCACCCAACATAGTGAGTGTGGGCTGGAGATTACACTACCCACCCAACACAGTGAGTTTGGGCTGGAGATTACACTCCCCACCCAACACAATGAGTGTGGGCTGGCGATTACACTACCCACCCAACACAGTGAGTTTGGGCTGGAGATTACACTACCCACCCAACACAATGAGTGTGGGCTGGCGATTACACTACCCACCCAACACAGTGAGCTTCAGTTGGAGATTACTCTACCCACCCAACACCGTGACTGAGGGCTGGAGATTACACTACCCACCCAACACAGTGAGCGCGGGCTGGAGATTACACGACCAACCCAACACAGCGAGTGTGTGAAGGAATAAGCCATATTCAGAAAAATACACCATTCTTTGAAAGAATTCTGGCCTTATTAAAACATGACATACTAGGTCTGGAAATCTGGAAGCCTCAACAATCTAAAATTGTTAACAGCATTCAGGCTGTTGGGATAAGATAAGTTGTTGACATTGAATCAATAAACTTATTGAAACAGGGTGTTGGAGGCTCCTGAAGTCTGAAGCTTTGGAAAGAACACAATGGTAGACCCTGTTAAGGTGCTCTAAATTACACTTCGGAAAGAAATACATAACATTAAGAAACATATGCCTTCGTGGGAATGGCATCAAGTGGGGGAGGCACCAGCCGTCACATTGTTTTTGTGTTGAACTTGGAACACCTAGAGAGACATAATTCTGTGTTACAACCAGCTGAGGTGACTAAGAATTGCATCGATCACCCTGGTTGAGGTGTTTTCATTTACACTTTGTAAAAAGACACAAATAAAAGATCTTGGTAAAAATGACATCAAATAGATGCACCTGCTGTTACACAGTTTTTGTGTTAAGCTTGAGACATCTACACAGGAGATATAATTCTGCATTGCTACCAGTTGAAGTGACTGTAAGAATAGCAGGGGTCAGCAGAATAATGACAAGAGATAATTAGCTTACATCAGCAGAAAACTTCAAAGGAAATACCACTGAAAAAGGATATAAATATTGAAATTTCAAATGGGATGATAGTCTCGCTGTAAAGGGGCAAAGCGATTCTCAGGCTTCAGAGGCAGCTCTGTAAGTCTACAACTCTTTGTACCTTGGGGATCAAGGTATTGTGCTGTATTTGATTTTGGTGGATATCCTGGAATAAAGACTAAGAACTATAAAAGTGTAAGCGAAGTTAAGATTTGAGAATAAGGATCTCTGATATAAGATTGTAAAAGCTTTCTCTTTTTGGAACATGTAAATGTTGCGATTGAAACACCTACTGTAATTACATGTCGGTTCTTTAATAAATCTATATATTTTTAGAATTGTCTCACATAATACTTCTGTATCAAACTCGCAAACTCAATCTCTGTAAGCTCTTTGGTGAGGAGTTGCAGAATTCTGGGGGAGTTTTCTGGACCCTCATAATGTCCAGAATGTTGCAGTTTAGCTAAACTTATTAAAAGTGCTTTCTGGAGGATGGTAACATCTTCAGGGTGTTCCTTTCCTTTAGGGAGAGATGGTCCAGATCTATTAGACCCAATTAAGCATCTTTAGGATTCGGCTACCTCAACCTTTAGTTGAAAGTGAACGTCCGGGGAATACGCCTGATTCGGGGTAGCCCTAAGGGGGCTAAGACTAGTAATTATCCCTTCAAGTGCGGGCTGGAGATTACACTACCCACCCAAAACAGTGATTCAGCGTGGGCTGGTGATTACACTACCCACCCAACACGGTGAGTGAGAGGGCTGGATATTACACTACCTACCCAACACAGTGAGTGAGAGGGCTGGATATTACACTACCTGTGGTAACACAATACAGCTTCCTGTGACTCGAACTTTATTGCATCACTTCCTGTGATTAGTCCAGGATAAATACTGGACTGATCAGTTGGTTCCTGGAGAGGCATAGAGTAAGACCTCTTTTGTATGTAGCACCTTTTTAGTTGATTAAAGCTTACTTTAAGTTCACCACGCATAAGGCTCATTCTTACGACAATTTAATCAACTTTGAAAAAATTCGCACTCAAACTTTTTGGACGAACTCGGAACTAAGGATCCAGGGAATCACCCATCATGGAAAACATCCTTAAACCATCGCGTCTTGACTTGGACCCAAACACCCCAGCAGCCGGTAAGGTGTGGAAACACTGGTATCGCACGTTTGACAATTTTCTTGAATATTGCAAGGCTGATGATGACTCAAAGTTGCGGATACTCATCAACTGTGTCACCCCGAATGTATTTCAGTATGTGGAGGAACGGGGCAGTTACGAGGAGGCAATTCGGACGCTTAAGAGACTATATACTAAGACACCGAATGAGGTCTATGCCAGACATCTACTAGCTACAGCCCAACAAGGGCTGGAGGAATCCATTGATAAATTCCTCCAAGAGCTTCGCAGACTTAGTATGGACTGTAACTTTCAGGTGGCCTCAGCTGAGCTGTACCGTGAAGAAATGATCCGTGATGCTTTCATCTGCGGGCTTGCCTCCCCTTTGGGGTCACTAATGGAGTGGCTGTCTTCCAGTGAGCAATGGATGACCTGGTCAAACAGGAAGACTTGAAGGATACGTTTCCTTATCTGGACAATATTACTGTCGCAGGTCGCAATCAGCGGGAACATGACGCCAATCTCCAACGATTTTGGGATGCACTCCAGCACCGTAATTTGATATTAAATGCGGCTAAATCCATTGAGTCACAACCAACCATCAACATCCTTGGCTATTGTGTGGGCAATGGCATCATTAAACCTGACCCTGAAAGGCTTCGCCCACTCCAAGAACTCCCGCCACCTAAGAATCCGTCCTCCTTGCGCCGGGCCCTCAGACTGTTTGCATACTATGCTAAATGGATTCCTAACTTCTCGGACCAAATCCAACCTCTACTGAAGGCCAGCACATTCCCACTAGACACAGCGGCTGTTGCAGCCTTTAACCTCCTGAAAAAACAGTTGGAGAAAGCGGCTCTTCACTCCATCGATGAGAGTCTTCCTTTTGTTGTTGAGTGTGATGCCTCGGAGGTGGCGATCTCGGCCACTCTGAATCAGGAAGGTCGTCCGGTGGCATTTTTGTCCAGGACTTTTCAAGGGGCTGAGCTACATTATCCTCCAGTCGAGAAAGAAGCTACAGCCATCATAGAGGCAGTACGGAAGTGGAGTCATCTCCTAGCTCGCCAGCACTTTACCTTAATCACGGACCAGCGATCGGTCGCCTTCATGCTCGATAATCGAAAACGGACCAAAATTAAAAATAATAAAATCCAGCTTTGGCGGCTGGAATTGGCCTCTTTTGGTTACACCATCCACTATTGACCTGGCAAGGAGAATGTGGCTCCGGATACCCTCACACGAGCATTCTGCTCCGCCATGGCACCCTCTACGCTCGTAGACATCCATGATGGGTTGTGTCATCCGGGCGTTACTCGCATGCTACACTTCGTGCGGTCCCGAAATCTCCCATTCTCTACCGGGGATGTAAAGAAGATGTGCTCGGACTGCAGAGTCTGTGCGGAATTGAAACCTCAGTTTTTCCGCCCCTCGGGTGGTATACTCATACATGCGACCCAGCCAATGCAACGGCTTAGCATCGATTTTAAGGGGCCGTTGCCCTCTTCAACTCGCAACACTTATCTATTGACCATGGTCGATGAGTATTCCCGTTTTCCGTTTGCCTTTCCCTGCCCCAATATGCTGACGACCACGGTTATCAGCTGCCTTGAGCAGGTATTTGCTTTTTGTGGCATGGCATCCTATGTTCATTCGGATCGGGGCCCTTCTTTTATGTCAGGAGAACTCAAGGCCGATCTCTCGGAACGGGGTATTGCTGCCAGCAAAACGACGCCTTATCATCCGGTCGGGAATGGGCAAGTCGAGCGTTCTAACGCTATCATCTGCAATGCGGTACGTCTGGCTTTGAGATCTCGGGGCCTACCCAACCAGCAATGGGAAGCAGTACTTCCAGACGCATTACACTCCACACGGTCCCTCCTTTCGACCGCCACAAATACGACGCCTCATGAACGGTTCTTCCGATTTCAGCGTCGCTCATCCTATGGGATATCTCTCCCGTCGTGGCTGGCTGCACCGGGACCAGTGCTACTCCGAAGATATGTCCGGGCGTCTAAGAATGACCCCCTGGTAGATGAGGTTGAGCTCACTGACGTCAACCCTACCTACGCCTATATTTGGTATCCTGACGGTCGGGAATCTACCGTGTCATTGCGGGATCTGGCTCCCTGCCCGCCGAAACATAGAGGGACACCAGGGGATGATATTGTACCAGGCACATCTCTGGGCTCGCCAGGTGCCTCTCATCACAATCTGGATCTGACGCCGGCTGGTACCTCACTCCAGCGTGCCGACCTGGGGCAGACTGATTATGAGCCCGTCGGGGCTCGCACGCGCAGCCACGATCCACCCCATACCATACGCTCGGAAACGGATCTGCCACAGCCCTGCCTGACACCCGTTCGGGCACCAGTACACAGTCAGTATCGACCTGACCCCTCACAGAGCGGGCTGGATCACTCGGACTCTGGTCCACGGCCCGTGGCGGGTAAACGGGCTAGGGGCCCTCTACCGCTACGAGAACCCAAACGGGTGCGGCTCTCCCTCGTCCAGCGGCTACGAAATGGAGGGAGCATCCCGGCCTCCTAATCTTTTGGGGGGGGAGAATGTGGTAACACAATACAGCTTCATGTGACTCGAACTTTATTGCATCACTTCCTGTGATTAGTCCAGGATAAATACTGGACTGATCAGTTGGATCCTGGAGTGGCATAGAGTAAGACCTCTTTTGTATGTAGCACCTTTTTAGTTGATTAAAGCTTACTTTAAGTTCACCACGCGTAAGGCTCATTCTTACGACACTACCCACCCAACACAGTGAGTGAGAGGGCTGGATATTGCACTACCCACCCAATACATTGAAAGAGGCTGTGCTGTAGATTATGCTACACTCCCAACACCGTGAGTTAGTGCGGGCTGGAGATTACACTACCCACCCAACACAGTGAATGAGAGGGCTGGATATTACACTACCCACCCAATACATTGAAAGAGGCTGTGCTGTAGATTACGCTACACACCCAACACCGTGAGTTAGTGCGGGCTGGAGATTACACTACCCACCCAACACAGTGAGTGCGTACGGGCTGGAGATTACACTACCTACCCAACACAGTGAGTGAGTGTGGTCTGGAGATTACACTACCCACTCAACACAGTGAGTGCGGGCTGGAGATTTCACTAACCACCCAACACAGTGAGGGAGTGCGGGCTGGAGATTACACTACCCACCCAACACAGTGAGTGCGGGCTGGAGATTACACTAACCACCCAACACAGTGAATGTGGGCTGGAGATTACACTAACCACCCAACACAGTGAATGTGGGCTGGAGATTACACTACCCACCCAACACAGTGAGTGCGTACGGGCTGGAGATTACACTACCTACCCAACACAGTGCGTGTGGTCTGGAGATTACACTACCCACCCAACACAGTGAGTGAGTGTGGTCTGGAGATTACACTACCCACTCAACACAGTGAGTGCGGGCTGGAGATTTCACTAACCACCCAACACAGTGAGGGAGTGCGGGCTGGAGATTACACTACCCACCCAACACAGTGAATGTGGGCTGGAGATTACACTAACCACCCAACACAGTGAATGTGGGCTGGAGATTACACTACCCACCCAACAGAGTGAATGTGGGCTGGAGATTACACTAACCACCCAACACAGTGAGTGTGGGCTGGAGATTACACTAACCACCCAACACAGTGAATGCGAGCTGGAGATTACACTACCTCCCCAACACAGTGAGTGAGTGCGGGCTGGAGATTACACTACCCACCCAACACAGTGAGTGAGTGCGGGCTGGAGATTACACTACCCACCCAACAGAGTGAATGTGGGCTGGAGATTACACTAACCACCCAACACACTGAATGCGAGCTGGAGATTACACTACCCACCCAACACAGTGAGTGAGTGCGGGCTGGAGATTACACTACCCACCCAACACAGTGAGTTTGGGCTGTAGATTACACTACCCACCCAACACAGTGAGTTTGGGCTGGAGATTACACTACCCACCCAACACAGTGAGCTGGATTTTGATTCAGGAGCGGGTTGGGGTCGTGTAATCAGCATTTCGTGTTAGCCACCCGAATCTAAATCAATGTGGGAGATTGATGCGATTTTGACATAATTGGCCAATTGAGTTCCAACGTGTGGGAACTGTAAGGGGTTTTTTTCTCGGGCTTATTTGTAGGTCAGCCAGTTATGTTTTCCTGGACTGTTCTGCCCGCTGTGCGGTTGCGAATCGCTATCCCCTTCCTAGTTCGGAGCCCAGGACTTATCGAGCGGCGATAAGGACAAACGAACAGACCCGTGGATTGGTGCGAGGAAAACCAATGTTTATTTAACAGAGATGAAACATAACATGTCAATCTTAACTTCGGTACAAACGAGGGAAATGACAGTAGAACAATACCTCACCCCTCCCAACCCCACTTTACTAGCTAAGTTAGACTCTTGAGGACCAGGGATAATGCTCACCAAACGAATCCTTTGACAGTTGAGATATGGTTTAAAGTCCTTTTAAGTAAAAAGTTTCAAAAGGCCCTTGTGCCTCGAGGTGTTTGATGGTCACTGGAACCGTTGCGCTGGTTTCTTGCGTGTCGGTCTGTTTCTGGAGCCGCTGGCCTTCTTCGTTGAACGGTCTTGTTTTCAGTTGAACTGTGTACTGGAGAACTCCTGTGCTTCAGCTGTCCTGCTTGTAGCTTGTCTGTGTGGCTTGAACAACTTGTTTTAAACTGCCAGCCTGCAAAACTGCCCATCTCGTCTCTGTGGAACTCGTCTCTGTAGAACTCCCGCTTCTTCCAGCACAGGTCTCTGTAGCACTCTGGCTTGGAGAACTCCCGCTTCTTCCAGCACAGGTCTCTGTAGCACTCCAGATTGTAGAACTCCCGCTTCTTCCAGCACAGGTCTCTGTAGCACTCCAGCTTGTAGAACTCCCGCTTCTTCCAGCACAGGTCTCTGTAGCACTCCGGCTTGTTCCAGTCTAAAGTTATAATGTTCGATTGTTCCTTATTTGCCCGCCAAATCTTCCCAGTGTTTTGTTTAATTCTGGTGGGCTCGTTAAGGCAGTTAACTTTAATGGCAGGAGATGGCCTTTAACGATATTAAATATTTGTTAATTGGAGGATGATTGCTGGTCTGATGGTTGTTCATTTGTGTTGCCTTTACTTCTTTGTATAAATGCTAAACAGTTTGATGGGGCTGGAGACAGGTCGACCACGGTCGACCACCTGTAATATACAACATTGTCTGTAGAGGCCAGCCCCGCCTCCTTTGGCAGCCTGTACTGAGGTCTGCCCGGGCATGTCACCTGGCCTGCTGTTTTTGCAGGGCCCTGGTTTCTGTTCAATGTCGCAGGCTTCTGCCACGAGGTCCAGAAGCCACTTTGTCTAGGGTACCCCTTATTAATAACTCTGGGGAATGTGGGAATTTTGAGAACCCTACACTCCCCCCTGTTGATACTAAAACTCGCTTTAAGTATCATACCTACGAAGGTGAGCAAAATTCCGACCCTCCACAGCCAACTTTCCCCGTAATTATCTATCTGTAGTCCCAAAAAAACATACATTTCCCTATAGTGTACTTGTTCCAAAAATACAGATACAGGTAAGAATTCACTTTAATACATTCACATCCAAGCACGGAGGGGGTCCAACACCCCTGCACCACTTGGAAAATACATACATAGAAAACTTTATTCTCAAAATCGATCCAGGCTCGTCTCATGCTTTCCGATTTCCTCTCTGTAGGGACACACAAAAACAGATAGCCATGTCCCGAGAAGGTTCTCTGGCTTGACAAGTGATCGAGTCTTGAGAATTTAAACTTAACTCACTAAAAATCCTTAAACTACAAAACCTATAAAAGTTTAAATCAAAAGAAACTATATACATTCGCCGTCCGTCTCCGGACGGCTAGCCTAACTCCTGTCAGGACTGCGGCAGGCTGCTCCCTGCAGCATGGCTGTACGGACCCTTACTTCTGGTCCCTCACAGCCTGTGACTGTTGGCTGGGGACCTTTGTCTTTTAACTTAACTTTTGCTCGGGAGGTCGCACCTTTAAACTGGAGAGTCGGCGTCCATGCCTTCCTAGGTTGGGGTGTCCGAGGGGACCTCCTAGGAAGTGCTATAGGTGGGGCTACCCTGGCGAACGGACCCTTGCCGTGGATCGCAGGCCTCGCGGGCTGGGGGCTTTTCCCCCGTGGCTCCTCCCCTCCCAAGTCTGAGCTGGGGACAGGCAATCCCTCGCTGCCTGCTGCTGTTGGCTGAGAGTCCTCGCCTCCAGGTTCAAAACCTGGGTCAGGGGTGGGGCTATCTGGTTCGGGCTCCTCCTCCTCCCCACCTGAGTCCCAGAAGAGAGTGGGGGTGGTTTGAACAGGGGCCTGGGTGACTCCTCCCTCAAGACAGGCCACTGCGCCTGCTTGTGCAGTCTGTGAACTGGGACCTGCTGGGAGCTGAGGACTTCTAACCTTGGGGTGGTCCACCCTTGCTGGCTCCTCCCCTTTGTCGGGTTTAAACAGTTTGCACTGGTTAATGCTGCTAGCAGCCTGCCAGTGAACCTGTTTTAAAACCTTGTCCGCTGCCTCAAACGGACCTTCTATGGACTCCCCATTCTCTCTCTTTACCAGGACGGCCTTAAGGACGGGATCCTGGGCTTGGACCTGCTTTAAGTCCGGGGCCAAAGCTACCCCCTGTGTGCCTCCCCTGTCCCGGATTGCGGCTACCGGACCTGCTTTGTAGGGATTCCAGAACTCTCCTTCCTTGGCCCCCTGCTTGGCCAACTTGCCGGCCTTTTGGTTACCCTCCCACGTGGTATGGAGGGATCCTAAATCTATGTCCAAAGGTTTGGACATTGCCCCAGCCTGCTTGTTCCCTGTGAATCCCATTAAACTGTACGGGACCCAATGAGACCTGGGTGAATTGGTCAGGTCTTCCGAATGGACCACCGTGCTGGCAGCTCCGGTGTCCACCAAACATCTCCCCTGCATTTTCTCCACCCCCATCTTACCATCGTATCCCGGGGAACACAGGTGGACAGGCTGCGCTGGTTCTAGTCATAGGTCTGCGTTGTATGGGGCTGATGGGGTCAGAGCACCGGTGGTTGCTGCTATCTTCCCCGGACTGGCCAGGAGAACCCTCAGTGATTCAAGAACGCTTTCTACTGTGGGGGTCCCAGTGTCTACCTTTGGGCCTGGAGCTGTGGAGCTCTTTCCCTTGGTGTCCTTCCAGGGGTTTTTTGCAATCTTTGCGCCAGTGGCCGTCCTTCCCGCAGCCATAGCAGTTTAACTTATTCTGGGAGGGGCGGTTTCCCTCCTGGTGCCACTCTTTCTTATTCTGGCCCCCAGGTTTAACCTCGTGGACTTTCCCTTTGGGCTGGGGCGTCTCAATTCCCCTCCCGTTATTTCTAAACGCTACCGTGAGCTGGCGGATCACCGTTTCTTCGGTGGTCTGGGGGTTGCGGGGGTCAAACCAGGCCGCAGCCTGGGCTCGGATTTGGGGCAGGCAGTTTGTCATGAGACAACGGAGCCAGTGGGCCAATTGGTCTCTGTTGAGGAACGTCCGTACTGGCGTTCCCGGGCACGCGCTCCGGTAGACCGGCCACAGCCTGTCTGCGAATGCCTGCGGGGACTCCCCGGGGAGCTGTACCGTTTTTTCCACTCGGGCGAACGGACTCCCATCATTTAGTCCCATGGCCTCCAATATCTCATCCCTTAACTCCTCGTAATCTTTCTGTCCCTTCTTACACTCATCCGATAGGGTTTGGAGGAGATCACTACCCAGAGAGAACAGCAGCATTTTTGCTTGTTTTGCCTCATCGCAGTCATTAACGCATGCTGCCTGCTCTATCTCCCGGAAATGTAGAGAGGGGTCCCCCCTCACTGTGAGCTTAGGGATGTGTCCAACCATGGCTCTGAGCTGTTGGGTACCATGCGGAACTACAAACTGGTTCTGGATGGCCCCTAGGTCCTCGCCATTGGCTGGCGGGCCGTACCTCCGTTGTCGGAGGGGGTACACTGGTCCCGGACCCAATCTATCCCCTAGGGCCTGCTGGGTCTCCCCTAATGCTCCATCCTCCAACCCCTCTTGCTGCCAGGCCTCCTGAAAACTCGGGGCTATGGGTGGCGGTCGTGAAACCTCTGATTCCCTAACCAGTGCCTTTCTGGGAGCTGCCTGTGGGACTTCCCTGCTTGGGTTGCTGGTAAAATCCAACTGGCCCGTCTTCGGGCTAATGAGGCATACCATGCCCTTCGCCCTTACTAAGGCCATGCCCAAGCTTTCTATTTCTTGCCTGCAGGGGCCGTGGTCTGCATCTTCAAACCCCTGGGCACAAGCCAGCTTATATGCTGCTTTTACTTCGCCTACTTTCTCCTCCTGCTCTTTCAACTCTTGCGTGAGGCTGGAAATCTTGTCCATTAACCTAACCTCACTACCTCTCGCCTCTCTGACCTAGCACTACTTTTGAGCTCAGCGAGCCGGTCTTCCAGGCGCTCTGACTTTGCCTGGTGTTCCCTTTGAGCTTCAACGGCAAAGGGCCCTCATACGCTCCCACTCAGCCTGATGGTCCCATGCCGTCTGTGCCCTCTCTTGGCTTACTGCCTGGAGGGCCACTACTACTTTCTCCTCCGCTGCAGTCTTTTCCTGCAGCTCTCGGGTCAACTGTTTGATCTTGGCTGCCCGTGTTGCAACAGCACGGTCTAACACTAAAACCTGCTTTTTCAAACACATGAGCCAGACCGCTTTTTCAATACCTCTCCTGTACTCTTTACTTGCTGTCCACTGGGCAGCTGCATCTAGGGGGCGCTCGGCTTTTAACATATCGCACACCCATTTTTTTGCGATATTAACTTTGCCGCACACATAGGTCGATAACCTTTGCTCCATTGCGGATTCCTCCTCCGCAACACAGTCTGCCTTATCACATGCTTTCGCCTGGGCTCCTACCTGGCTCGCCATTTCTGTAAGGGGTTTTTGTCTCGGGCTTATTTGTAGGTCAGCCAGTTATGTTTTGCTGGACTGTCCTGCCCGCTGTGCGGTTGCGAATCGCTATCCCCTTCCTAGTTCGGAGCCCAGGACTTATCGAGCGGCGATAAGGACAAACGAACAGACCCGTGGATTGGTGCGAGGAAAACCAATGTTTATTTAACAGAGATGAAACATAACATGTCAATCTTAACTTCGGTACAAACGAGGGAAATGACAGTAGAACAATACCTCACCCCTCCCAACCCCACTTTACTAGCTAAGTTAGACTCTTGAGGAGCAGGGATAATGCTCACCAAACGAATCCTTTGACAGTTGAGCTATGGTTTAAAGTCCTTTTAAGTAAAAAGTTTCATAAGGCCCTTGTGCCTCGAGGTGTTTGATGGTCACTGGAACCGTTGCTCTGGTTTCTTGCGTGTCGGTCTGTTTCTGGAGCCGCTGGCCTTCTTCGTTGAACGGTCTTTTTTTCAGTTGAACTGTGTACTGGAGAACTCCTGTGCTTCAGCTGTCCTGTTTGTAGGTTGTCTGTGTGGCTTGAACAGCTTGTTTTAAACTGCCAGCCTGCAAAACTGCCCATCTCGTCTCTGTGGAACTCGTCTCTGTAGAACTCCCGCTTCTTCCAGCACAGGTCTCTGTAGCACTCCGGCTTGTTCCAGTCTAAAGTTATACTGTTCGATTGTTCCTTATTTGCCCATCAAATCTTCCCAGTGCTTTGTTTAATTCTGGTGGGCTCGTTAGGGTAGTTAACTTTAATGGCAGGAGATGGCCTTTAACGATATTAAATATTTGTTAAGTGGAGGATGATTGCTGGTCTGATGGTTGTTCATTTGTGTTGCCTTTACTTCTTTGTATGAATGCTAAACAGTTTGATGGGGCTGGAGACAGCTCGACCACCTGTAATATACAACGACGATAGCAAAATACTGCAGATGCTGGAAATCCGAAATAACAACAGAAAACGCTGGAAAAACTCAGCAGGCCAGGCAGCATCCGTGGAGAGAGAAAGAGAGTTGACGTTTCAGGTCGATGACCTTTCATCAGAACTGGGAAGAGCTGGAAATCAAATAGATTTAAGGCCAGGGTAAAGCTGGGAAAAGGGGGAGGGGATAAAGGAACAAAGGAGGAGATGAAGAGACATTAAGAGACATTAAGAGATATGCAAGGCTAGAGGTGGTGTTAATGTGACAGATTAAGGCTGAATGAAGTGTGAAATCTACTGGCAGAATGAAGGACAGCTGCCAGCTTCTAGGAGGAAAAAAAAAGGTGGGGGGGACAAATAAAAGGGTGGATAAAATAAAATATAAATGTGATTGGAGCTGAGGTTATGATCTAAAATTGTTGAACTCGATATTGAGTCCAGAGGGCTGTAGCGTGCCTAAACGAAAGATGAGGTGCTGTTCCTCGAGCTTACGCTGAGCTTCCGTGGAACAGTGTATTAGGCCGAGGACGGTGAGGTCAGAGTGGGAGTGAAGCGGTGAATTAAAGTGACAGGCCACCGGGAGCTCGGGGTCCCCCTTACGGACTGAACGGAGGTGTTCCGCAAAGCGGTCACCCAATCTGCGTTTGGTCTCCCCAATGTAGAGGAGTCCACATCGTGAGCAGCGAATACAGTATACTAAATTGCAGGAAGTACAAGTAAATCGCTGTTTCACCTGGAAGGGGTGTTTGGGGCCCTGGACAGTGGGAAGAGGGGAGGTATAAGGGCATGTGTTGCATCTCCTGCGCGTGCACGGGAAGGTGCCGGGCGAAGGGGAAGGGGTGCTGGGGGTGGTAGAGGAGTGGACTAGGGTGTCGCGGAGGGAGCGGTCCCTGCGGAATGCTGAAAGGGGAGGTGAGGGGAAGATGTGTTTGGTGGTGGGATCACGCTGGAGGTGGCGGAAATGGCGGAGGATGATCCGTTGAATGTGGAGGCTGGTGGGGTGAAAGGTGAGGACAAGGGGAACCCTATCGTGGTTCCGGGAGGGAGGGGCAGGGGTGAGGGCAGATGTGCGGGAGATAGAACGGACACGGTCGAGGGCCGTGTCGACCACGGTAGAGGGGAATCCTCGGTTGAGGAAAAAGGAAGACATGTCGGAAGCACTGGTATGGAAGGTGGCATCATCAGAGCAGATGCGGCGGAGACGGAGAAACTGGGAGAATGGAATAGAGTCCTTACAGGAGGCGGGGTGGGAGGAAGTGTAGTCCAGGTAGCTGTGGGAGTCGGTGGGCTTGTAGTGAATGTTAGTCAATAACCTATCCCCAGAGATGGAGATGGAGAAGTCGAGGAAGGGAAGAGAAGAGTCGGAGATGGACCATGTGAAGGTGAGGGAAGGGTGGAAATTGGAAGCATAGTGAATGAAATGTTCTAGTTCAGGGCGAGAGCAGGAGACGGCACCGATACAGTCATCAATGTACCGGAAAAAGAGGTGAGGGAGGGGACCCGAGTAGGACTGGAACAAAGAGTGTTCCACATATCCCACGAAAAGGCAGGCATAGCTAGGACCCATGCGGGTACCCATAGCAACACCTTTAATTTGGAGGAAATGGGTAGAGTCAAAGGAGAAGTTGTTCAATGTGAGAACAAGTTCAGCCAGGCGGAGGAGGGTGGTGGTGGATGGGGACTGGTTGGGCCTCTGTTCAAGGAAGAAGCGGAGCGCCCTCAGGCCATCCTGGTGGGGAATGGAGGTGTAGAGGGATTGTACGTCCATAGTGAAGAGGAGACGGTTGGGGCCGGGAAACTGGAAACTGTTAAAATGGCGGAGGGCATCGGAAGAGTCGCGGATGTAGGTGGGAAGAGACTGGACAAGGGGAGAAAAAATAGAGTCGAGATAGGAAGAGATAAGTTCCGTGGGGCAAGAACAGGCTGAAACGATGGGTCTACCGGGGCAGTCCTGTTTGTGGATCTTGGGAAGGAGGTAGAAGCGGGCTGTGCGGGGTTGGGGAACTATGAGGTTGGCGGCCGTGGGGGGAAGATCTCCAGAGGAGATGAGGTCAGTGACAGTCTTGGACACGGTGGCTTGATGCTCGGTAGTGGGGTCATGGTCCAGGTGGAGGTAGGAGGAGGTGTCAGAGAGTTGGCGTTCAACTTCCGCTAGGTAGAGGTCGGTTCGCCAAACAACAACAGCGCCACCCTTGTCAGCAGGTTTAATGACAATGTCAGGGTTGGATCGGAGAGAATGGAGTGCTGCAAGTTCAGAGGGAGGTAGGTTGGAGTGAGTGAGGGGAGCAGAGAAATTGAGCTGGCCGATGTCACGGCGGCAGTTAGCAATGAAAAGATCAAGAGAGGGTAAGAGGCCAGAGGGAGGGGTCCAGGTGGAACGAGAATTCTGAAAGCGGGAGAAAGGGTCAGCCGTGCGGGGGGAAGACTCCTGGCCAGAGAAGTGGGCACGGAGACGGAGGCGGCGGAAAAAGAGCTCAGCATCGTGCCGAGCTCGAAATTCATTGAGATGGGGGCGTAAGGGGATGAAGCTCAGGCCTTTGCTGAGGACTGATCGTTCGGAGTCAGAGAGGGGAAGGTCAGAGGGGATAGTGAAAACGCGGCAGCGGGTGAGATTGGGAGAAGGGGGGTCAGAGGAAAGTGAAGGGGAAGAAGGTTCCGGAGGGGCTTTAGTGTCCAAGAGTTGTTGAAGCTTGCGATCCTTGACATCGGAAAGGAAGAAGAAAAGTTTTTTGTTGAAGCGTCGGATGAGTCTAAGGATGAAATGGAACTGTGGACCCGGACAGCTTTGAGATAGAGTGCGTCGGTGCTGCTGAAGAGAGATGTCGAGAGTGTTCATGTGGCGCCGCATGGCATTGAGCGTGGATCTCAAGATGCGGCGAGAGCAGTAGTTCGAGGAACGATGAATATCTTGGAGATATTTGTAATCCTGAGTGGATCCGAAACACGAAGGGTGGAAGTTTAGTTGGAATCCACGTGGGATAAGTCGGAACCGGAGACAGTTGCTGAGGAAAGTAATGTGGCTGTGAAACCGAGTCTTGGCAGATACCTGATCAAACACGAGAAGGGAAACTGAAATCAATGAAGATGAACAAGGTTGAAGAGCCAAACGGAAATCCCGTCGAAGAGAAGAGCAGAACTTCTTCAAGGTAGGCATTCCAAGAAGAGAGGTGGCAGTGAACCAAACACTAATACGATAGCAAAATACTGCAGATGCTGGAAATCCGAAATAACAACAGAAAACGCTGGAAAAACTCAGCAGGCCAGGCAGCATCCGTGGAGAGAGAAAGAGAGTTGACGTTTCAGGTCGATGACCTTTCATCAGAACTGGGAAGAGCTGGAAATCAAATAGATTTAAGGCCAGGGTAAAGCTGGGAAAAGGGGGAGGGGATAAAGGAACAAAGGAGGAGATGAAGAGACATTAAGAGACATTAAGAGATATGCAAGGCTAGAGGTGGTGTTAATGTGACAGATTAAGGCTGAATGAAGTGTGAAATCTACTGGCAGAATGAAGGACAGCTGCCAGCTTCTAGGAGGAAAAAAAAAAAGGTGGGGGGGACAAATAAAAGGGTGGATAAAATAAAATATAAATGTGATTGGAGCTGAGGTTATGATCTAAAATTGTTGAACTCGATATTGAGTCCAGAGGGCTGTAGCGTGCCTAAACGAAAGATGACATTGTCTGTAGAGGCCAGCCCCGCCTCCTTTGGCAGCCTGTACTGAGGTCTGCCCGGGCATGTCACCTGGCCTGCTGTTTTTGCAGGGCCCTGGTTTCTGTTCAAAGTCGCAGGCTTCTGCCACGAGGTCCAGAAGCCACTTTGTCTAGGGTACCCCTTATTAATAACTCTGGGGAATGTGGGAATTTTGAGAACCCTATAGAACCCATGGCCAGTGAGTTTTTCCAGTCTGAAAGTCACTTCCGATGATGTCATAATTTCTGCAGCATTTAAGGTCTGCAAAAGCCTTGCTTCCTCTGCAGACTGCCAAGCTTCTGCCTTTGCATGTTACAGGCACCTTCAGGAAGAATGGCCAGCCAGAGACCTAGGTCTGCACCTCGATTTGATGACGTCGCCCTGCAAGCTTTAATTGAGGGAGCCAGAGCTAATAAGGAGGTGCTCTTCCCTTCTTCAGGGAGGAAGAAGCCTTCCCATCAAACCAAGGCTGTGTGGATCCAGGTGGCAGAGGAGGTCAACTCGTTGTCCATAACCCGCAGAACCTGGCTTCAGTGCAGGAAGAGGTTTCATGACCTGCTGCGCACTGGAAAAGTGAGTATGAATTTCCCATCACCCTCATTCTGATCCCCATTGCCTCTCCTCACCAGCACTCAGCTTTGACAACCTCTTCCTCCACATCCCACTTGACACTGACATCCCTGCACCCTTACCCATTCCCTCTCTCTGTATGGTCACATTCACCTAACTATTCGACTATGCAGCCCTCACACTCCCTATCGCTGTGATGCTCTGAAAACAACTTACAACACATAGGGAGGGCCCATGGTCTTGCCACCTCACTCCGAATTTGTCTTCTTCTAACCATCAATGATATAGATTCTCTACACTCATTCCTTCATTCTCACTCAAACTCCACTTGTCTCCCTCATTTCAGGAAAAGAGAGCTCACAATAAGAGGGAAAGAGTGAGGACAGGAGGATGGCCACCCTCAGTAGCCCAGCTCACCACCTGGGAGGAGGCGGTCCTGGAGATCATGGGAGTGGAGGAGGATGCGCAAGTGGGGGACGGACAGACGGGTGCATCAGAGCAAGCTGGTGACAGAATAGTTTATCATCTCTCTCATTGACATTGCATGAGTCACTGATAATGATTCTGATGCTCCAGCAGACTGACTTATGATCATCTGCAATATGCAATGTGCATGTAACCTTGGACTCACATCTCTGACTCTTTCCTTTACTCCCCCCCAGGACCATCGCCAGCAGCCATCCCCACCGTCCAGGAGGAAGAGCATGAGCCTCACCACTCCTCAGAGGAAGCTGCAACCTCTGAGGGCGCCGCGTCATCAGAATTCAGCGCACCCAGCACCAGCACAGACACTCACACCTCGGAGGGAACATCGCGAGATAGAGTAGTGTTGGCATCTGGTGTATCACAGCTCACAAGTGAGCATCAGCAGATAGTGAAGTCAGGGACAGCAGTGGAGAGTCCTAGTCGGAGGGCGCAAGACTCTCCTAGCTCGGCTCAGCTGCATGTCGACCCTCTGCCTCTGGGTCCATCCATAAGATCAGCGGTGCTGGAACTCCAGGAACAGATGCAGGAATCTCTGGCAGGTGTTGTCTCCAGGGTTGCTGCGAGTGTGGAGCGAATGGAAGAGTCCATCGCGAACATGAGCAGAGCCTTTGTGGAGTCATTGGCGCATGAACGCATCACCACGGAAAGGATGGCAACCTCCGTGGAAAGGACGGCTACAGTAGAGGAGAGGTTGGCTACGGCTATGGAGGAGATAAGTCGCCAGAGTGTAGAAAACATGGTCATTGTTCAGAATAGACTGGCATCTCTTGAGGAGCGATGGTCATCTATTGAACACAGAAACCAGACCTTCATGGAAGTCCTTCTGAATAGGACTTCCAGTGCAGATACGGGTCCCCATGGCCCCCCTGATGTGCAGCAAGGTGCTCTCAATCCACTTGCAAGCACTGAGGTGGGGCTGATCCATGAGAGGGATGTTGGTGGCAGACAACAAGGAAGTGGGGGCTCCTTTCCAAGCGCTCACATGACCAAGCCACTGCAAAGCCCTCGGTCAGAGCCCCACCAGAGTCCTCACCCAACTGAGATGGGCATCTCAACCCCTGCACAGCCGCAGGAGCAGCAGACTGTTGCCGAGCCCTCACAGGCTCGCAACCCCAGAGGAAGCCCGCCAAAGGTGTTGAGGCAGGAGCAACAAGAAAGTGAGCAAGGGGCCTCCACATCTGCTGAAGCCACAGGGGAAGCACCACGTAGGAGCACGCGTAAAAGAAAAATAATGCACAAGTGGTCACAAAGATAGTCACTTGGGTGTAATGTTGTGTTTAATCTTGAAATGCCAGCACTTGCTTGGTGTGATTAAAAATTCTACTGGCAAACTGCTGAAGTTGTGGCGTCTGTCATTTCGCAAATGGGACTTCCACATTGAGGGCTTAGGATGACTTGCAATTGTCAGTATGGTGGTCAGAGTGATAGGAATCCGTAGGTTACTGGCCATTGTCGATGATCTGATAAGAAGGTGCGAGGCAAAAGTGTTTGATTGTGCAGGCTAAGCAAACCTGGTCAAGTGCGTCCCTTGCATCTCGGGCAGCAATGTAGTCGCGCGCTGGCGCTTTCTGGCCTGTGCAGCTTCAGGTGGGTGAGGAGCAGCTTGGCACTCCTGTTGATGCTGCTGCTGCTGGTGGTGCTGTTGTTCATGGTTCTGCTGCTGCCACGGCTGGTCCTCGTCCGAATCTGTTGTCCAGGAAGAAAGGAAATAAATGGTTGCTATGCTTCTGGTATATGCCTCAGTTGAGGAAGCGCTCAGTCAAGATGGCGAGAGGGGTTTCCCAGGAGGTCACACAGGAGCTGGGTGTCAGGCTCCAAACTTCCACAGCTGTGGTTATGCCATATAAAAGTTCCCCAGACCTCAGACAACAAAGTCCTGCCAATTGCAAATGATGGCTGATCACATCTCCTATTTCATGGTTCAGCTGCAGCTGATGGTAGCACATTTGGATTGCTGACTGTCAGGTTTCACATTCGTGGTTCAGAACAGGCGTGCTTCACGTGGAAAAAGGGTTAAAATCACAAAGGCCTTTCAAAATGGCATTAAAAGAGGCAATTTAGTGCTTGTTAAGGGACGTAACGGCCTATCCCGCCTCTTGGAGGCGGGACGGAGTCGGGACCAAAAGACACGATTTAATGAAAATTGCGTGAATGTGGGATGGAGGGGGGCTTGTGTCCATCCGCCAGTTTTTGCCATTATAATCCCCCACACGCCTCCAAACTCGCCTCCACGCGTCAATGAAAATTCTGCCCAGTGAGTCAGTGCGGGCTGGAGATTATCCTACCCACCCAACACAGTGAGTGAGAGCGGGTTGGAGATTACACGACCAACCCAACACACTGAGTGAGTGCGGGCTGGAGATTACACAACCCACCCAACACAGTGAGTGAGTGCGGGCTGGAGATTAGACTACCCACAAAAAACAGTGAGCGCGGCTGGAGATTACACTACCCACCCAACACAGTAAGTGAGTGCGAGCTGGAGATTACACTACCGACCCAACACAGTGAATGTGGGCTGGAGATTTCACTACCCACCCAGCACAGGGAGAGAGTGCGGGCTGGAGATTACACAACCCACCCCAACACAGTGAGTGTGTGCGGGCTGGAGATTACACTACACACCCAACACAGTGAGTGCGGGCTGGAGATTACATTACCCACCCAACACAATGAGTGAGTTCGGGCTGGAGATTACATTACCCACCCAACACAGTGAGTGAGTGTGGGCTGGAGATTACACTACCCACCCAACACAATGAGTGAGTGCGCGCCGGAGATTAAACTACCCACCCAACACAGTGAGTGTGGACTGGAGATTACACTACCCACCCAACACAGTGAGTGCAGGCTGGAGATTAAACTACCCACCCAACACAGTGAGTGTGGAATGGAGATTACACTACCCACACAACACATTCAGTCACTGCAGGCTGGAGATCACACAACCCACCCAACACAGTGAGTGAGTGCGGGCTGGAGATTACACTACCCACCCAACACAGTGTGTGCTGGCTGGAGATTACACTACCCACCCAACACAGTGAGTGAGTTTAGGCTGGAGATTACACTACCCACCCAACACATTCATTCAGTGCGGGCTGGAGATTACAACACCCACACAAAACAGTGAGTGTGTGCGGACTGGTGATTACACTACCCACTCAACACAGTGAGTGTGGGCTGGAGATTACACTACCCACCCAACACAGTGAGTGTGGGCTGGAGATTACACTACCCACCCAACACAGTGAATGTGTGCTGGAGATTACACTACCCACCCAACACATTCAGTCAGTGCAGGCTGGAGATTAAACTACCCACACAAAACAGTGAGTGTGTGCTGGAGATTACACTACCCGCCCAACACATTCAGTCAGTGTGGGCTGGAGATTACACTTCCCACCCAACACAATGAGTGAGTGTGGGCTGGAGATTACACTACCCACCCAACACAATGAGTGAGTGTGGGCTGGAGATTACACTACCCACCCAACACATTCATTCAGTGCGGGCTGGAGATTACAATACCCACACAAAACAGTGAGTGTGTGCGGTCTGGTGATTACACTACCCACCCAACACAGTGAGTGTGGGCTGGAGATTACACTACCCACCCAACAGAATCAGTGTGCGCTGGAGATTACACTACCCACCCAACACATTCATTCAGTGCGTGCTGGAGATTACAATACCCACACAAAACAGTGAGTGTGTGCTGGAGATTAAACTACCCACCCAACACAGTGAGTGTGGGCTGGAGATTAAACTACCCACCCAACACAGTGAGTGAGTGTGGGCTGGAGATTACACTACCCACCCAACACAGTGAGTGAGTGCGGGCTGGTGATTTAACTACCCACAGAACACAGTGAGTGCGGGCTGGAGATTACACTACCGACCTAACACAGTGAATGTGGGCTCGAGATTTCACTACCCACCCAACACAGTGCGTGAGTGCGGGCTGGTGATGACACTACCCACCCAACACAGTGAGTGTGGGCTGGAGATTACACGACCCACCCAACACATTCAGTCAGTGCGGGCTGGAGATCACACGACCCACCCAACAAAGTGAGTGTGGGCTGAAGTTTACACTACCCACCCAACAAAGTGTGTGCTGGCTGGAGATTACACTACCCACGCAACACAGTGAGCGTGGGCTGTAGATTACACTACCCACCCAACACATTCATTCAGTGCGGGCTGGAGATTACAATACCCACACAAAACAGTGAGTGTGTGCGGGCTGGTGATTACACTACCCACCCAACACAGTGACTGTGGGCTGGAGATTACACTACCCACCCAACACAGTGAGTGTGGGCTGGAGATTACACTACCCACCCAACACAGTGAGTGTGTGCTGGAGATTACACTACCCACCCAACACATTCAGTCAGTGTGGGCTGGAGATTACACTACCCACACCAAACAGTGAGTGAGTGCGGGCTGGAGATTACACTACCCACCCAACACAGTGAGTGCGGGCTGGAGATTACACTACCCACCCAACACAGTGAGTGTGGGCTGGAGATTACACTACCCACCCAACACATGAGTGAGTGCGGGCTTGAGATTAAACAACCCACCCAACACAGTCAGTGAGTGTGGGCTGGAGATTACACTACCCACACAACAGTGAGTGAGTGTGGGCTGGTGATTACACTACCCACCCAACACAGTGAGTGTGGACTGGAGATTACACTACCGACCCAACACACTGAGTGAGTGCAGGCTGGAGATTACACAACCCACCCAATACACTGAGTGAGTGCGGGCTGGAGATTACACAACCCACACAACACAGTGAGTGAGTGTGGGCTGAAGGTTACACTACCCACCCAACACAGTGAATGTGGGCTGGAGATTTCACTACCCACCCAACACAGGGAGAGAGTTTGGGCTGGAGATTACACTACCCACCCAACACAGTGAGTGAGTGCGGGCTGGAGATTACACTACCCACCCAACACAGTGAGTGCGGGCTGGAGATAACACTACCCACCCAACACAGTGAGAGTGGGGTGGAGATTACACTACCCGCTCAACACAGAGTGTGTGGGCTGGTGATTACACTACCCACACAAAACAGTGAGTGAGTGCGGGCGGGAGATTAAACTACCCACCCAACACAGTGAGTGTGGGCTGGTGATTACAGTACCCACCCAACACAGTGAGTGTGGGCTGGAGATCACACTACACACCCAACACAGTGAGTAACAGCGGTTTAGATATTATACTACCGAACTAACACAGTGAGTGCAGGCTGGAGATTACACTTCCCACCCAACACAGTGAGTGAGTGCGGGCTGGAGATTACACTACCCACCCAACACATTCAGTCAGTGCGGGCTGGAGATTACACTACCCACACAAAACAGTGAGTGAGTGCGGGCTGGAGATTATACTACCCACCCAACACATTCATTCAGTGCGGGCAGGAGATTACACTACCGACACAAAACAGTGAGTGAGTGCGGGCTGGAGATTACACTACCCGCCCAACACAGTGACTGTGGACTGGAGATTACACTACCCACCCAACACATTCATTCAGTGCGGGCTGGAGATTACAATACCCACACTTAACAGTGAGTGTGTGCGGGCTGGTGATTACACAACCCACCCAACACAGTGACTGTGGGCTGGAGATTACACTACCCACCCAACACAGTGAGTGTGTGCTGGAGATTACACTACCCACCCAACACATTCAGTCAGTGTGGGCTGGAGATTACACTACCCACACCAAACAGTGAGTGAGTGCGGGCTGGAGATTACACTACCCACCCAACACAGTGAGTGTGGGCTGGAGATTACACTACCCACCCAACACATGAGTGAGTGCGGGCTTGAGATTAAACAACCCACCCAACACAGTCAGTGAGTGTGGGCTGGAGATTACACTACCCACACAACAGTGAGTGAGTGTGGGCTGGTGATTACACTACCCACCCAACACAGTGAGTGTGGACTGGAGATTACACTACCGACCCAACACACTGAGTGAGTGCGGGCTGGAGATTACACAACCCACCCAACACACTGAGTGAGTGCGGGCTGGAGATTACACAACCCACACAACACAGTGAGTGAGTGTGGGCTGAAGGTTACACTACCCACCCAACACAGTGAATGTGGGCTGGAGATTTCACTACCCACCCAACACAGGGAGAGAGTTTGGGCTGGAGATTACACTACCCACCCAACACAGTGAGTGAGTGCGGGCTGGAGATTACACTTCCCACCCAACACAGTGAGTGCGGGCTGGAGATAACACTACCCACCCAACACAGTGAGAGTGGGGTGGAGATTACACTACCCGCTCAACACAGAGTGTGTGGGCTGGTGATTACACTACCCACACAAAACAGTGAGTGAGTGCGGGCGGGAGATTAAACTACCCACCCAACACAGTGAGTGTGGGCTGGTGATTACAGTACCCACCCAACACAGTGAGTGTGGGCTGGAGATCACACTACACACCCAACACAGTGAGTAACAGCGGTTTAGATATTATACTACCGAACTAACACAGTGAGTGCAGGCTGGAGATTACACTTCCCACCCAACACAGTGAGTGAGTGCGGGCTGGAGATTACACTACCCACCCAACACATTCAGTCAGTGCGGGCTGGAGATTACACTACCCACACAAAACAGTGAGTGAGTGCGGGCTGGAGATTACACTACCCACCCAACACATTCATTCAGTGCGGGCAGGAGATTACACTACCGACACAAAACAGTGAGTGAGTGCGGGCTGGAGATTACACTACCCGCCCAACACAGTGACTGTGGACTGGAGATTACACTACCGACCCAACAGAGTGGGTGTGGGCTGGAGATTACACTACAACACCCAACACACTGAGTGAGTGTGGGCTGGAGATAACACTACCCACCCAACACAGTCAGTGAGTGCGGGCTGGAGATTACACTACCCACCCAACACAGTGAGCGAGTGTGGGCTGGAGATTACACTACCCACCCAACACAGTGAGTGTGGGCTGGAGTTTACACTACCCACCCAACACAGTGAGTGAGTGCGGGTTGGAGATTACACTTCCGAACCAACACAGTGAATGTGGGCTGGAGATTTCACTACCCACCGAACACAGGGAAAGAGTGCGGGCTGGAGATTACACAACCCACCCAACACAGGGAGTGAGTGCGGGCTGGAGATTACACTACCCACCCAACACAGTGAGTGCGCGCTGGAGATTACACTACCCACCCAACACAGTGAGTAAGAGCAGTTTGGAGATTATACTACCGAACTAACACAGTGAGTGCAGGCTGGAGATTACACTTCCCACCCAACACAGTGAGTGAGTGCGGGCTGGAGATTACACTACCCACCGAACACAGTGAGTGAGTGTGGGCTGGAGATTACACTCCCCACCCAACACAGTGAGTGAGTGCGGGCTGAAGATTACACTACCCACCCAACACAGTGAGTGAGTGCGGGCTGAAGATTACACTACCCACCCAACACAGTGAGTGTGGGCTGGAGATTACACTACCCACACCAAACAGTGAGTGAGTGCGGGCTGGAGATTACACTACCCACCCAACACATTCAGTCAGTGTGGTCTGGAGATTACACAACCCACACCAAACAGTGAGTGAGTGCGGGCTGGAGATTACACTACCCACCCAACACAGTGAGTGTGGGCTGGAGATTACACTACCCACCCAACACATGAGTGAGTGCGGGCTTGAGATTAAACAACCCACCCAACACAGTCAGTGAGTGCGGGCTGGAGAATACACTACCCACCCAACACAGTGACTGAGTGTGGGCTGGAGATTTCACTACCCACACAACAGTGAGTGAGTGTGGGTTGGTGATTACACTACCCACCCAACACAGTGAGTGTGGACTGGAGATTACACTACACACCCAACACACTGAGTGAGTGCGGGCTGGAGATTACAGAACCCACCCAACACCGTCATTGAGTGCGGGCTGGAGATTACACTACCCACCCAACACAGAGAGTGTGGGCTGGAGATTACACTACCCACCCAACAAACTGAGTGAGTGCGGGCTGGAGATTACAGAAACCACCCAACACAGTCAGTGAGTGCGGGCTGGAGATTACACTACCCACCCAACACAGTGAGTGTGGGCTGGAGATTACACTAGCCACCCAACACAGTGAGTGTGGGCCGGAGATTACACTACCCACCTAACACATTCAGTCAGTACGGGCTGGAGATTACACTACCGACCCAACACAGTGAGTGCAGGCTGGAGATTACACTACCCACCCAACACACTGAGTGAGTGCGGGCTAGAGATTACACTACCCACCCAACACAGTCAGTGTGGACTGGAGATTACACAACCGACCCAACACAGTGAATGTGGGCTGGAGATTACACTACCCACCCAACACAGTGAGTGCGCGCTGGAGATTACACTACCCACCCAACACAGTGAGTAAGAGCAGTTTGGAGATTATACTACCGAACTAACACAGTGAGTGCAGGCTGGAGATTACACTTCCCACCCAACACAGTGAGTGAGTGCGGGCTGGAGATTACACTACCCACCGAACACAGTGAGTGAGTGTGGGCTGGAGATTACACTCCCCACCCAACACAGTGAGTGAGTGCGGGCTGAAGATTACACTACCCACCCAACACAGTGAGTGTGGGCTGGAGATTACACTACCCACACCAAACAGTGAGTGAGTGCGGGCTGGAGATTACACTACCCACCCAACACATTCAGTCAGTGTGGGCTGGAGATTACACAACCCACACCAAACTGTGAGTGAGTGCGGGCTGGAGATTACACTACCCACCCAACACAGTGAGTGTGGGCTGGAGATTACACTACCCACCCAACACATGAGTGAGTGCGGGCTTGAGATTAAACAACCCACCCAACACAGTCAGTGAGTGCGGGCTGGAGAATACACTACCCACCCAACACAGTGACTGAGTGTGGGCTGGAGATTTCACTACCCACACAACAGTGAGTGAGTGTGGGTTGGTGATTACACTACCCACCCAACACAGTGAGTGTGGACTGGAGATTACACTACCCACCCAACACACTGAGTGAGTGCGGGCTGGAGATTACACAACCCACCCAACACCGTCAGTGAGTGCGGGCTGGAGATTACACTACCCACCCAACACAGTGAGTGTGGGCTGGAGATTACACTACCCACCCAACAAACTGAGTGAGTGCGGGCTGGAGATTACAGAAACCACCCAACACAGTCAGTGAGTGCGGGCTGGAGATTACACTACCCACCCAACACAGTGAGTGTGGGCTGGAGATTACACTAGCCACCCAACACAGTGAGTGTGGGCCGGAGATTACACTACCCACCTAACACATTCAGTCAGTGCGGGCTGGAGATTACACTACCGACCCAACACAGTGAGTGCAGGCTGGAGATTACACTACCCACCCAACACACTGAGTGAGTGCGGGCTAGAGATTACACTACCCACCCAACACAGTCAGTGTGGACTGGAGATTACACAACCGACCCAACACAGTGAATGTGGGCTGGAGATTACACTACCCACCCAACACAGTGAGAGTGGGCTGGAGATTACACTACCCGCCCAACACAGAGTGTGTGGGCTGGAGATTACACTACCCACCCAACACAGTGAATGTGGGCTGGAGTTTACACTACCCATGCAACACAGTGAGTGAGTGCGGGTTGGAGATTACACTACCGACCCAACACAGTGAATGTGGGCTGGAGATTTCACTACCCACCCAACACAGGGAGAGAGTGCGGGCTGGAGATTACACAACCCACCCAACACAGTGAGTGAGTGCGGGCTGGAGATTACACTACCCACCCGACACAGTGTGTGCGGGCTGGAGATTACACTACCCACCCAACACAGTGAGTGCGGGCCGGAGATTACACTACCCACACAAAACAGTGAGTGAGTGCGGGCGGGAGATTAAACTACCCACCCAACACAGTGAGTGTGGGCTGGAGATCACAGAACCCACCCAACACAGTGAGTAAGAGCGGTTTGGAGATTATACTACCGAACTAACACAGTGAGTGCAGGCTGGAGATTACACTACCCACCCAACACATTCAGTCAGTGCGGGCTGGAGATTACACTACCCACACAAAACAGTGAGTGAGTGCGGGCTGAAGATTACACTACCCACCCAACACAGTGAGTGTGGGCTGGAGATTACACTAGCCACCCAACACAGTGAGTGTGGGCTGGAGATTACACTACCCACCCAACACAGTGAGTGCAGGCTGGAGATTACACTACCCACCCAACACACTGAGTGAGTGCGGGCTGGAGATTACACTACCCACCGAACACAGTGAGTGAGTGTGGGCTGGAGATTACACTCCCCACCCAACACAGTGAGTGAGTGCGGGATGGAGATTACACTACCCACCCAACACAGTGAGTGAGTGTGGGCTGGAGATTACACTACCAACCGAACACAGTGAGTGAGTGTGGGCTGGAGATAAAACAACCCACCCAACACAGTGAGTGAGTGCGGGCTGAAGATTACACTACCGACCCAACACAGTGAGTGTGGGCTGGATATTACACTACCCACCCAATACAGTGAGTGTGGGCTGGAGATTACACTACCCGCCCAACACATTCAGTCAGTACGGGCTGGAGATTACACTACCCACACAAAACAGTGAGTGAGTGCGGGCTGGAGATTACACTACCCACCCAACACAGTGAGTGTGGGCTGGAGATTACACTACCCACCCAACACACTGAGTGAGTGCGGGCTGGAGATTACACAACCCACCCAACACAGTGAGTGAGTGCGGGCTGGAGATTAGACTACCCACAAAAAACAGTGAGCGCGGCTGGAGATTACACTACCCACCCAACACAGTAAGTGAGTGCGAGCTGGAGATTACACTACCGACCCAACACAGTGAATGTGGGCTGGAGATTTCACTACCCACCCAGCACAGGGAGAGAGTGCGGGCTGGAGATTACACAACCCACCCCAACACAGTGAGTGTGTGCGGGCTGGAGATTACACTACACACCCAACACAGTGAGTGCGGGCTGGAGATTACATTACCCACCCAACACAATGAGTGAGTTCGGGCTGGAGATTACATTACCCACCCAACACAGTGAGTGAGTGTGGGCTGGAGATTACACTACCCACCCAACACAATGAGTGAGTGCGGGCTGGAGATTAAACTACCCACCCAACACAGTGAGTGTGGACTGGAGATTACACTACCCACCCAACACAGTGAGTGCAGGCTGGAGATTAAACTACCCACCCAACACAGTGAGTGTGGACTGGAGATTACACTACCCACACAACACATTCAGTCACTGCAGGCTGGAGATTACACAACCCACCCAACACAGTGAGTGAGTGCGGGCTGGAGATTACACTACCCACCCAACACAGTGTGTGCTGGCTGGAGATTACACTACCCACCCAACACAGTGAGTGAGTTTAGGCTGGAGATTACACTACCCACCCAACACATTCATTCAGTGCGGGCTGGAGATTACAACACCCACACAAAACAGTGAGTGTGTGCGGACTGGTGATTACACTACCCACTCAACACAGTGAGTGTGGGCTGGAGATTACACTACCCACCCAACACAGTGAGTGTGGGCTGGAGATTACACTACCCACCCAACACAGTGAATGTGTGCTGGAGATTACACTACCCACCCAACACATTCAGTCAGTGCAGGCTGGAGATTAAACTACCCACACAAAACAGTGAGTGTGTGCTGGAGATTACACTACCCGCCCAACACATTCAGTCAGTGTGGGCTGGAGATTACACTTCCCACCCAACACAATGAGTGAGTGTGGGCTGGAGATTACACTACCCACCCAACACAATGAGTGAGTGTGGGCTGGAGATTACACTACCCACCCAACACATTCATTCAGTGCGGGCTGGAGATTACAATACCCACACAAAACAGTGAGTGTGTGCGGTCTGGTGATTACACTACCCACCCAACACAGTGAGTGTGGGCTGGAGATTACACTACCCACCCAACAGAATCAGTGTGCGCTGGAGATTACACTACCCACCCAACACATTCATTCAGTGCGTGCTGGAGATTACAATACCCACACAAAACAGTGAGTGTGTGCTGGAGATTAAACTACCCACCCAACACAGTGAGTGTGGGCTGGAGATTAAACTACCCACCCAACACAGTGAGTGAGTGTGGGCTGGAGATTACACTACCCACCCAACACAGTGAGTGAGTGCGGGCTGGTGATTTAACTACCCACAGAACACAGTGAGTGCGGGCTGGAGATTACACTACCGACCTAACACAGTGAATGTGGGCTCGAGATTTCACTACCCACCCAACACAGTGCGTGAGTGCGGGCTGGTGATGACACTACCCACCCAACACAGTGAGTGTGGGCTGGAGATTACACGACCCACCCAACACATTCAGTCAGTGCGGGCTGGAGATCACACGACCCACCCAACAAAGTGAGTGTGGGCTGAAGTTTACACTACCCACCCAACAAAGTGTGTGCTGGCTGGAGATTACACTACCCACGCAACACAGTGAGCGTGGGCTGTAGATTACACTACCCACCCAACACATTCATTCAGTGCGGGCTGGAGATTACAATACCCACACAAAACAGTGAGTGTGTGCGGGCTGGTGATTACACTACCCACCCAACACAGTGACTGTGGGCTGGAGATTACACTACCCACCCAACACAGTGAGTGTGGGCTGGAGATTACACTACCCACCCAACACAGTGAGTGTGTGCTGGAGATTACACTACCCACCCAACACATTCAGTCAGTGTGGGCTGGAGATTACACTACCCACACCAAACAGTGAGTGAGTGCGGGCTGGAGATTACACTACCCACCCAACACAGTGAGTGCGGGCTGGAGATTACACTACCCACCCAACACAGTGAGTGTGGGCTGGAGATTACACTACCCACCCAACACATGAGTGAGTGCGGGCTTGAGATTAAACAACCCACCCAACACAGTCAGTGAGTGTGGGCTGGAGATTACACTACCCACACAACAGTGAGTGAGTGTGGGCTGGTGATTACACTACCCACCCAACACAGTGAGTGTGGACTGGAGATTACACTACCGACCCAACACACTGAGTGAGTGCAGGCTGGAGATTACACAACCCACCCAATACACTGAGTGAGTGCGGGCTGGAGATTACACAACCCACACAACACAGTGAGTGAGTGTGGGCTGAAGGTTACACTACCCACCCAACACAGTGAATGTGGGCTGGAGATTTCACTACCCACCCAACACAGGGAGAGAGTTTGGGCTGGAGATTACACTACCCACCCAACACAGTGAGTGAGTGCGGGCTGGAGATTACACTACCCACCCAACACAGTGAGTGCGGGCTGGAGATAACACTACCCACCCAACACAGTGAGAGTGGGGTGGAGATTACACTACCCGCTCAACACAGAGTGTGTGGGCTGGTGATTACACTACCCACACAAAACAGTGAGTGAGTGCGGGCGGGAGATTAAACTACCCACCCAACACAGTGAGTGTGGGCTGGTGATTACAGTACCCACCCAACACAGTGAGTGTGGGCTGGAGATCACACTACACACCCAACACAGTGAGTAACAGCGGTTTAGATATTATACTACCGAACTAACACAGTGAGTGCAGGCTGGAGATTACACTTCCCACCCAACACAGTGAGTGAGTGCGGGCTGGAGATTACACTACCCACCCAACACATTCAGTCAGTGCGGGCTGGAGATTACACTACCCACACAAAACAGTGAGTGAGTGCGGGCTGGAGATTATACTACCCACCCAACACATTCATTCAGTGCGGGCAGGAGATTACACTACCGACACAAAACAGTGAGTGAGTGCGGGCTGGAGATTACACTACCCGCCCAACACAGTGACTGTGGACTGGAGATTACACTAACCACCCAACACATTCATTCAGTGCGGGCTGGAGATTACAATACCCACACAAAACAGTGAGTGTGTGCGGGCTGGTGATTACACTACCCACCCAACACAGTGACTGTGGGCTGGAGATTACACTACCCACCCAACACAGTGAGTGTGTGCTGGAGATTACACTACCCACCCAACACATTCAGTCAGTGTGGGCTGGAGATTACACTACCCACACCAAACAGTGAGTGAGTGCGGGCTGGAGATTACACTACCCACCCAACACAGTGAGTGTGGGCTGGAGATTACACTACCCACCCAACACATGAGTGAGTGCGGGCTTGAGATTAAACAACCCACCCAACACAGTCAGTGAGTGTGGGCTGGAGATTACACTACCCACACAACAGTGAGTGAGTGTGGGCTGGTGATTACACTACCCACCCAACACAGTGAGTGTGGACTGGAGATTACACTACCGACCCAACACACTGAGTGAGTGCGGGCTGGAGATTACACAACCCACCCAACACACTGAGTGAGTGCGGGCTGGAGATTACACAACCCACACAACACAGTGAGTGAGTGTGGGCTGAAGGTTACACTACCCACCCAACACAGTGAATGTGGGCTGGAGATTTCACTACCCACCCAACACAGGGAGAGAGTTTGGGCTGGAGATTACACTACCCACCCAACACAGTGAGTGAGTGCGGGCTGGAGATTACACTACCCACCCAACACAGTGAGTGCGGGCTGGAGATAACACTACCCACCCAACACAGTGAGAGTGGGGTGGAGATTACACTACCCGCTCAACACAGAGTGTGTGGGCTGGTGATTACACTACCCACACAAAACAGTGAGTGAGTGCGGGCGGGAGATTAAACTACCCACCCAACACAGTGAGTGTGGGCTGGTGATTACAGTACCCACCCAACACAGTGAGTGTGGGCTGGAGATCACACTACACACCCAACACAGTGAGTAACAGCGGTTTAGATATTATACTACCGAACTAACACAGTGAGTGCAGGCTGGAGATTACACTTCCCACCCAACACAGTGAGTGAGTGCGGGCTGGAGATTACACTACCCACCCAACACATTCAGTCAGTGCGGGCTGGAGATTACACTACCCACACAAAACAGTGAGTGAGTGCGGGCTGGAGATTACACTACCCACCCAACACATTCATTCAGTGCGGGCAGGAGATTACACTACCGACACAAAACAGTGAGTGAGTGCGGGCTGGAGATTACACTACCCGCCCAACACAGTGACTGTGGACTGGAGATTACACTACCGACCCAACAGAGTGGGTGTGGGCTGGAGATTACACTACAACACCCAACACACTGAGTGAGTGTGGGCTGGAGATAACACTACCCACCCAACACAGTCAGTGAGTGCGGGCTGGAGATTACACTACCCACCCAACACAGTGAGTGAGTGTGGGCTGGAGATTACACTACCCACCCAACACAGTGAGTGTGGGCTGGAGTTTACACTACCCACCCAACACAGTGAGTGAGTGCGGGTTGGAGATTACACTTCCGAACCAACACAGTGAATGTGGGCTGGAGATTTCACTACCCACCGAACACAGGGAGAGAGTGCGGGCTGGAGATTACACAACCCACCCAACACAGGGAGTGAGTGCGGGCTGGAGATTACACTACCCACCCAACACAGTGAGTGCGCGCTGGAGATTACACTACCCACCCAACACAGTGAGTAAGAGCAGTTTGGAGATTATACTACCGAACTAACACAGTGAGTGCAGGCTGGAGATTACACTTCCCACCCAACACAGTGAGTGAGTGCGGGCTGGAGATTACACTACCCACCGAACACAGTGAGTGAGTGTGGGCTGGAGATTACACTCCCCACCCAACACAGTGAGTGAGTGCGGGCTGAAGATTACACTACCCACCCAACACAGTGAGTGTGGGCTGGAGATTACACTACCCACACCAAACAGTGAGTGAGTGCGGGCTGGAGATTACACTACCCACCCAACACATTCAGTCAGTGTGGGCTGGAGATTACACAACCCACACCAAACAGTGAGTGAGTGCGGGCTGGAGATTACACTACCCACCCAACACAGTGAGTGTGGGCTGGAGATTACACTACCCACCCAACACATGAGTGAGTGCGGGCTTGAGATTAAACAACCCACCCAACACAGTCAGTGAGTGCGGGCTGGAGAATACACTACCCACCCAACACAGTGACTGAGTGTGGGCTGGAGATTTCACTACCCACACAACAGTGAGTGAGTGTGGGTTGGTGATTACACTACCCACCCAACACAGTGAGTGTGGACTGGAGATTACACTACCCACCCAACACACTGAGTGAGTGCGGGCTGGAGATTACAGAACCCACCCAACACCGTCAGTGAGTGCGGGCTGGAGATTACACTACCCACCCAACACAGAGAGTGTGGGCTGGAGATTACACTACCCACCCAACAAACTGAGTGAGTGCGGGCTGGAGATTACAGAAACCACCCAACACAGTCAGTGAGTGCGGGCTGGAGATTACACTACCCACCCAACACAGTGAGTGTGGGCTGGAGATTACACTAGCCACCCAACACAGTGAGTGTGGGCCGGAGATTACACTACCCACCTAACACATTCAGTCAGTACGGGCTGGAGATTACACTACCGACCCAACACAGTGAGTGCAGGCTGGAGATTACACTACCCACCCAACACACTGAGTGAGTGCGGGCTAGAGATTACACTACCCACCCAACACAGTCAGTGTGGACTGGAGATTACACAACCGACCCAACACAGTGAATGTGGGCTGGAGATTACACTACCCACCCAACACAGTGAGTGCGCGCTGGAGATTACACTACCCACCCAACACAGTGAGTAAGAGCAGTTTGGAGATTATACTACCGAACTAACACAGTGAGTGCAGGCTGGAGATTACACTTCCCACCCAACACAGTGAGTGAGTGCGGGCTGGAGATTACACTACCCACCGAACACAGTGAGTGAGTGTGGGCTGGAGATTACACTCCCCACCCAACACAGTGAGTGAGTGCGGGCTGAAGATTACACTACCCACCCAACACAGTGAGTGTGGGCTGGAGATTACACTACCCACACCAAACAGTGAGTGAGTGCGGGCTGGAGATTACACTACCCACCCAACACATTCAGTCAGTGTGGGCTGGAGATTACACAACCCACACCAAACTGTGAGTGAGTGCGGGCTGGAGATTACACTACCCACCCAACACAGTGAGTGTGGGCTGGAGATTACACTACCCACCCAACACATGAGTGAGTGCGGGCTTGAGATTAAACAACCCACCCAACACAGTCAGTGAGTGCGGGCTGGAGAATACACTACCCACCCAACACAGTGACTGAGTGTGGGCTGGAGATTTCACTACCCACACAACAGTGAGTGAGTGTGGGTTGGTGATTACACTACCCACCCAACACAGTGAGTGTGGACTGGAGATTACACTACCCACCCAACACACTGAGTGAGTGCGGGCTGGAGATTACACAACCCACCCAACACCGTCAGTGAGTGCGGGCTGGAGATTACACTACCCACCCAACACAGTGAGTGTGGGCTGGAGATTACACTACCCACCCAACAAACTGAGTGAGTGCGGGCTGGAGATTACAGAAACCACCCAACACAGTCAGTGAGTGCGGGCTGGAGATTACACTACCCACCCAACACAGTGAGTGTGGGCTGGAGATTACACTAGCCACCCAACACAGTGAGTGTGGGCCGGAGATTACACTACCCACCTAACACATTCAGTCAGTGCGGGCTGGAGATTACACTACCGACCCAACACAGTGAGTGCAGGCTGGAGATTACACTACCCACCCAACACACTGAGTGAGTGCGGGCTAGAGATTACACTACCCACCCAACACAGTCAGTGTGGACTGGAGATTACACAACCGACCCAACACAGTGAATGTGGGCTGGAGATTACACTACCCACCCAACACAGTGAGAGTGGGCTGGAGATTACACTACCCGCCCAACACAGAGTGTGTGGGCTGGAGATTACACTACCCACCCAACACAGTGAATGTGGGCTGGAGTTTACACTACCCATGCAACACAGTGAGTGAGTGCGGGTTGGAGATTACACTACCGACCCAACACAGTGAATGTGGGCTGGAGATTTCACTACCCACCCAACACAGGGAGAGAGTGCGGGCTGGAGATTACACAACCCACCCAACACAGTGAGTGAGTGCGGGCTGGAGATTACACTACCCACCCGACACAGTGTGTGCGGGCTGGAGATTACACTACCCACCCAACACAGTGAGTGCGGGCCGGAGATTACACTACCCACACAAAACAGTGAGTGAGTGCGGGCGGGAGATTAAACTACCCACCCAACACAGTGAGTGTGGGCTGGAGATCACAGAACCCACCCAACACAGTGAGTAAGAGCGGTTTGGAGATTATACTACCGAACTAACACAGTGAGTGCAGGCTGGAGATTACACTACCCACCCAACACATTCAGTCAGTGCGGGCTGGAGATTACACTACCCACACAAAACAGTGAGTGAGTGCGGGCTGAAGATTACACTACCCACCCAACACAGTGAGTGTGGGCTGGAGATTACACTAGCCACCCAACACAGTGAGTGTGGGCTGGAGATTACACTACCCACCCAACACAGTGAGTGCAGGCTGGAGATTACACTACCCACCCAACACACTGAGTGAGTGCGGGCTGGAGATTACACTACCCACCCAACACAGTGAGTGAGTGTGGGCTGGAGATTACACTCCCCACCCAACACAGTGAGTGAGTGCGGGATGGAGATTACACTACCCACCCAACACAGTGAGTGAGTGTGGGCTGGAGATTACACTACCAACCGAACACAGTGAGTGAGTGTGGGCTGGAGATAAAACAACCCACCCAACACAGTGAGTGAGTGCGGGCTGAAGATTACACTACCGACCCAACACAGTGAGTGTGGGCTGGATATTACACTACCCACCCAATACAGTGAGTGTGGGCTGGAGATTACACTACCCGCCCAACACATTCAGTCAGTACGGGCTGGAGATTACACTACCCACACAAAACAGTGAGTGAGTGCGGGCTGGAGATTACACTACCCACCCAACACAGTGAGTGTGGGCTGGAGATTACACTACCCACCCAACACACTGAGTGAGTGCGGGCTGGAGATTACAGAACCCACCCAACACAGTCAGTGAGTGCGGGCTAGAGATTACACTACCCACCCAACACAGTCAGTGTGGACTGGAGATTACACAACCGACCCAACACAGTGAATGTGGGCTGGAGTTTACACTACCCATGCAACACAGTGAGTGAGTGCGGGTTGGAGATTACACTACCGACCCAACACAGTGAATGTGGGCTGGAGATTTCATTACCCACCCAACACAGGGAGAGAGTGCGGGCTGGAGATTACACAACCCACCCAACACAGTGAGTGAGTGCGGGCTGGAGATTACACTACCCACCCGACACAGTGTGTGCGGGCTGGAGATTACACTACCCACCCAACACAGTGAGTGCGGGCCGGAGATTACACTACCCACACAAAACAGTGAGTGAGTGCGGGCGGGAGATTAAACTACCCACCCAACACAGTGAGTGTGGGCTGGAGATCACAGAACCCACCCAACACAGTGAGTAAGAGCGGTTTGGAGATTATACTACCGAACTAACACAGTGAGTGCAGGCTGGAGATTACACTACCCACCCAACACATTCAGTCAGTGCGGGCTGGAGATTACACTACCCACACAAAACAGTGAGTGAGTGCGGGCTGGAGATTACACTACCCACCCAACACAGTGAGTGTGGGCTGGAGATTACACTACCCACCCAACACAGTGAGTGTGGGCTGGAGATTACACTACCCACCCAACACAGTGAGTGCAGGCTGGAGATTACACTACCCACCCAACACACTGAGTGAGTGCGGGCTGGAGATTACACTACCCACCGAACACAGTGAGTGAGTGTGGGCTGGAGATTACACTCCCCACCCAACACAGTGAGTGAGTGCGGGATGGAGATTACACTACCCACCCAACACAGTGAGTGAGTGTGGGCTGGAGATTACACTACCAACCGAACACAGTGAGTGAGTGTGGGCTGGAGATAAAACAACCCACCCAACACAGTGAGTGAGTGCGGGCTGAAGATTACACTACCGACCCAACACAGTGAGTGTGGGCTGGATATTACACTACCCACCCAATACAGTGAGTGTGGGCTGGAGATTACACTACCCGCCCAACACATTCAGTCAGTACGGGCTGGAGATTACACTACCCACACAAAACAGTGAGTGAGTGCGGGCTGGAGATTACACTACCCACCCAACACAGTGAGTGTGGGCTGGAGATTACACTACCCACCCAACACACTGAGTGAGTGCGGGCTGGAGATTACAGAACCCACCCAACACAGTCAGTGAGTGCGGGCTAGAGATTACACTACCCACCCAACACAGTCAGTGTGGACTGGAGATTACACAACCGACCCAACACAGTGAATGTGGGCTGGAGATTACACTACCCACCCAACACAGTGAGAGTGGGCTGGAGATTACACTACCCACCCAACACAGTGAGTAAGAGCAGTTTGGAGATTATACTACCGAACTAACACAGTGAGTGCAGGCTGGAGATTACACTTCCCACCCAACACAGTGAGTGAGTGCGGGCTGGAGATTACACTACCCACCGAACACAGTGAGTGAGTGTGGGCTGGAGATTACACTCCCCACCCAACACAGTGAGTGAGTGCGGGCTGAAGATTACACTACCCACCCAACACAGTGAGTGTGGGCTGGAGATTACACTACCCACACCAAACAGTGAGTGAGTGCGGGCTGGAGATTACACTACCCACCCAACACATTCAGTCAGTGTGGGCTGGAGATTACACAACCCACACCAAACTGTGAGTGAGTGCGGGCTGGAGATTACACTACCCACCCAACACAGTGAGTGTGGGCTGGAGATTACACTACCCACCCAACACATGAGTGAGTGCGGGCTTGAGATTAAACAACCCACCCAACACAGTCAGTGAGTGCGGGCTGGAGAATACACTACCCACCCAACACAGTGACTGAGTGTGGGCTGGAGATTTCACTACCCACACAACAGTGAGTGAGTGTGGGTTGGTGATTACACTACCCACCCAACACAGTGAGTGTGGACTGGAGATTACACTACCCACCCAACACACTGAGTGAGTGCGGGCTGGAGATTACACAACCCACCCAACACCGTCAGTGAGTGCGGGCTGGAGATTACACTACCCACCCAACACAGTGAGTGTGGGCTGGAGATTACACTACCCACCCAACAAACTGAGTGAGTGCGGGCTGGAGATTACAGAAACCACCCAACACAGTCAGTGAGTGCGGGCTGGAGATTACACTACCCACCCAACACAGTGAGTGTGGGCTGGAGATTACACTAGCCACCCAACACAGTGAGTGTGGGCCGGAGATTACACTACCCACCTAACACATTCAGTCAGTGCGGGCTGGAGATTACACTACCGACCCAACACAGTGAGTGCAGGCTGGAGATTACACTACCCACCCAACACACTGAGTGAGTGCGGGCTAGAGATTACACTACCCACCCAACACAGTCAGTGTGGACTGGAGATTACACAACCGACCCAACACAGTGAATGTGGGCTGGAGATTACACTACCCACCCAACACAGTGAGAGTGGGCTGGAGATTACACTACCCGCCCAACACAGAGTGTGTGGGCTGGAGATTACACTACCCACCCAACACAGTGAATGTGGGCTGGAGTTTACACTACCCATGCAACACAGTGAGTGAGTGCGGGTTGGAGATTACACTACCGACCCAACACAGTGAATGTGGGCTGGAGATTTCACTACCCACCCAACACAGGGAGAGAGTGCGGGCTGGAGATTACACAACCCACCCAACACAGTGAGTGAGTGCGGGCTGGAGATTACACTACCCACCCAACACAGTGTGTGCGGGCTGGAGATTACACTACCCACCCAACACAGTGAGTGCGGGCCGGAGATTACACTACCCACACAAAACAGTGAGTGAGTGCGGGCGGGAGATTAAACTACCCACCCAACACAGTGAGTGTGGGCTGGAGATCACAGAACCCACCCAACACAGTGAGTAAGAGCGGTTTGGAGATTATACTACCGAACTAACACAGTGAGTGCAGGCTGGAGATTACACTACCCACCCAACACATTCAGTCAGTGCGGGCTGGAGATTACACTACCCACACAAAACAGTGAGTGAGTGCGGGCTGAAGATTACACTACCCACCCAACACAGTGAGTGTGGGCTGGAGATTACACTAGCCACCCAACACAGTGAGTGTGGGCTGGAGATTACACTACCCACCCAACACAGTGAGTGCAGGCTGGAGATTACACTACCCACCCAACACACTGAGTGAGTGCGGGCTGGAGATTACACTACCCACCCAACACAGTGAGTGAGTGTGGGCTGGAGATTACACTCCCCACCCAACACAGTGAGTGAGTGCGGGATGGAGATTACACTACCCACCCAACACAGTGAGTGAGTGTGGGCTGGAGATTACACTACCAACCGAACACAGTGAGTGAGTGTGGGCTGGAGATAAAACAACCCACCCAACACAGTGAGTGAGTGCGGGCTGAAGATTACACTACCGACCCAACACAGTGAGTGTGGGCTGGATATTACACTACCCACCCAATACAGTGAGTGTGGGCTGGAGATTACACTACCCGCCCAACACATTCAGTCAGTACGGGCTGGAGATTACACTACCCACACAAAACAGTGAGTGAGTGCGGGCTGGAGATTACACTACCCACCCAACACAGTGAGTGTGGGCTGGAGATTACACTACCCACCCAACACACTGAGTGAGTGCGGGCTGGAGATTACAGAACCCACCCAACACAGTCAGTGAGTGCGGGCTAGAGATTACACTACCCACCCAACACAGTCAGTGTGGACTGGAGATTACACAACCGACCCAACACAGTGAATGTGGGCTGGAGATTACACTACCCACCCAACACAGTGAGAGTGGGCTGGAGATTACACTACCCGCCCAACACAGAGTGTGTGGGCTGGAGATTACACTACCCACCCAACACATTCAGTCAGTGCGGGCTGGAGATTACACTACCCACACAAAACAGTGAGTGAGTGCGGGCTGGAGATTACACTACCCACCCAACACAGTGAGTGTGGGCTGGAGATTACACTACCCACCCAACACAGTCAGTGAGTGCGGGCTGGAGATTACACTACCCACCCAACACAGTGAATGTGGGCTGGAGTTTACACTACCCATGCAACACAGTGAGTGAGTGCGGGTTGGAGATTACACTACCGACCCAACACAGTGAATGTGGGCTGGAGATTTCACTACCCACCCAACACAGGGAGAGAGTGCGGGCTGGAGATTACACAACCCACCCAACACAGTGAGTGAGTGCGGGCTGGAGATTACACTACCCACCCAACACAGTGAGTGCGGGCTGGAGATTACACTACCCACCCAACACAGTGAGTGCGGGCCGGAGATTACACTACCCACACAAAACAGTGAGTGAGTGCGGGCGGGAGATTAAACTACCCACCCAACACAGTGAGTGTGGGCTGGAGATCACAGAACCCACCCAACACAGTGAGTAAGAGCGGTTTGGAGATTATACTACCGAACTAACACAGTGAGTGCAGGCTGGAGATTACACTACCCACCCAACACATTCAGTCAGTGCGGGCTGGAGATTACACTACCCACACAAACCAGTGAGTGAGTGCGGGCTGAAGATTACACTACCCACCCAACAAAGTGAGTGTGGGCTGGAGATTACACTAGCCACCCAACACAGTGAGTGAGTGCGGGATGGAGATTACACTACCCACCCAACACAGTGAGTGAGTGTGGGCTGGAGATTACACTACCCACCAAACACAGTGAGTGAGTGTGGGCTGGAGATTAAACTACCCACCCAACACAGTGAGTGAGTGGGGGCTGAAGATTACACTACCGACCCAACACAGTGAGTGTGGGCTGGATATTACACTACCCGCCCAATACAGTGAGTGTGGGCTGGAGATTACACTACCCGCCCAACACATTCAGTCAGTGCGGGCTGGAGATTACGCTACCCACACAAAACAGTGAGTGAGTGCGGGCTGGAGATTACACTACCCACCCAACACAGTGAGTGTGGGCTGGAGATTACACTACCCACCCAACATATGAGTGAGTGCGGGTTGGAGATTAAACAACCCACCCAACAGAGTCAGTGAGTGCGCGCTGGAGATTACACTACCCACCCAACACAGTGACTGAGTGTGGGCTAGAGATTACACTACCCACCCAACAGTGAGTGAGTGTGGGCTGGAGATTACACTACCCACCCAACACAGTGAGTGAGTGTGTGCTGGAGATTACACTACACACCTGACACAGTGAGTGTGGGCTGGAGATTACACTACCCACCCAACACAGTGAGTGAATGTGGGCTGGAGATTACACTACCCACCCAACACAGTGAGTGAGTGTGTGCTGGAGATTACACTACACACCTGACACAGTGAGTGTGGGCTGGAGATTACACTACCCACACAAAACAGTGAGTGAGTGCGGGCTGGAGATTACACTTCCCGCCCAACACAGTGAGTGAGTGTGGGCTGGAGATTGCACTACCCACCCAACATACTGAGTGTGGGCTGGTGATTACACTACCTACCCAAATCAGTGAATGAGTGTGGGCTGGAGATTACACTACCCACCTGACACAGTGAGTGTGGTCTGGAGATTACACTACCCACCCAACACAGTCAGTGTGGGCTGGAGATTACACAACCCAACCAACACAGTGAGTGAGTGCGGGTTGGAGATTACACTACCGACCCAACACAGTGAATGTGGGCTGGAGATTTCACTACCCACCCAACACAGGGAGAGAGTGCGGGCTGGAGATTACACAACCCACCCAACACAGTGAGTGAGTGCGGGCTGGAGATTACACTACCCACCCAACACAGTGAGTGCGGGCTGGAGATTACACTACCCACCCAACACAGTGAGTGCGGGCCGGAGATTACACTACCCACACAAAACAGTGAGTGAGTGCGGGCGGGAGATTAAACTACCCACCCAACACAGTGAGTGTGGGCTGGAGATCACAGAACCCACCCAACACAGTGAGTAAGAGCGGTTTGGAGATTATACTACCGAAGTAACACAGTGAGTGCAGGCTGGAGATTACACTACCCACCCAACACATTCAGTCAGTGCGGGCTGGAGATTACACTACCCACACAAAACAGTGAGTGAGTGCGGGCTGAAGATTACACTACCCACCCAACAAAGTGAGTGTGGGCTGGAGATTACACTAGCCACCCAACACAGTGAGTGAGTGCGGGATGGAGATTACACTACCCACCCAACACAGTGAGTGAGTGTGGGCTGGAGATTACACTACCCACCAAACACAGTGAGTGAGTGTGGGCTGGAGATTAAACTACCCACCCAACACAGTGAGTGAGTGGGGGCTGAAGATTACACTACCGATCCAACACAGTGAGTGTGGGCTGGAGATTACACTAGCCACCCAACACAGTGAGTGAGTGCGGGATGGAGATTACACTACCCGCCCAACACATTCAGTCAGTGCGGGCTGGAGATTACACTACCCACACAAAACAGTGAGTGAGTGCGGGCTGGAGATTACACTACCCACCCAACACAGTGAGTGTGGGCTGGAGATTACACTACCCGCCCAACACATTCAGTCAGTGCGGGCTGGAGATTACACTACCCACACAAAACAGTGAGTGAGTGCGGGCTGGAGATTACACTACCCACCCAACACAGTGAGTGTGGGTTGGAGATTAAACAACCCACCCAACAGAGTCAGTGAGTGCGGGCTGGAGATTACACTACCCACCCAACACAGTGACTGAGTGTGGGCTAGAGATTACACTACCCACCCAACAGTGAGTGAGTGTGGGCTGGAGATTACACTACCCACCCAACACAGTGAGTGAGTGTGTGCTGGAGATTACACTACACACCTGACACAGTGAGTGTGGGCTGGAGATTACACTACCCACCCAACACAGTGAGTGAGTGTGGGCTGGAGATTACACTACCCACCCAACACAGTCAGTGAGTGCGGGCTGGAGATTACACTACCCACCTAACTCAGTGACTGAGTGTGGGCTGGAGATTACACGAACCACCCAACATGGTGAGTGAGTGCGGGCTGGAGATTACACTACCCACCCAACACAGTGAGTGAGTGTGGGCTGGAGATTACACTACCCACCCAACACAGTGAGTGTGGGCTGGAGTTTACACTACCCACCCAACACAGTGAGTGAGTGCGGGTTGGAGATTACACTACCGACCCAACACAGTGAATGTGGGCTGGAGATTTCACTACCCACCCAACACAGGGAGAGAGTGCGGGCTGGAGATTACAGAACCCACCCAACACAGTGAGTGAGTGCGGGCTGGAGATTACACTACCCACCCAACACAGTGAGTGAGTGCGGGCTGGTGATTACAGTACACACCCAACACAGAGAGTGTGGGCTGGAGATCACACTACCCACCCAACACAGTGAGTAAGAGCGGTTTGGAGATTACACGACCGAACTAACACAGTGAGTGCACGCTGCAGATTACACTACCCACCCAACACAGTTAGTGAGCGCGGGCTGAAGATTACACTACCCACCCAAAACAGTGAGTGCAGGCTGGAGATTACACTAGCCACCGAACACAGTGAGTGTGGGCTGGAGATTACACAACCCACCCAACACATTCAGTCAGTGCAGGCTGGAGATTACACTACCCACCGAACACACTGAGTGATTGCGGGCTGGAGATTACACTACGAACCAAACACAGTGAGTGAGTGTGGGCTGGAGATTACACCCCCCACCCAACACAGTGAGTGAGTGCGGGCTGGAGATTACTCTACCCACCCAACACAGAGAGTGAGTGTGGGTTGGAGATTACACTACCCACCGAACACACTGAGTGTGGGCTGGAGATTAAACTACCCACCCAACACAGTGAGTATGGGCTGGTGATTACAGTACCCACACAACACAGTGAGTGTGGGCTGGAGATCACACTACCCACCCAACACAGTGAGTGCAGGCTGGAGATTACACAACCCACCCAACACAGTGAGTGAGTGCGGGCTGGAGATTACACTACCCACCCAACACAGTGAGTGTGGGCTGGAGATTACACTACCTACCCAACACAGTGAGTGAGTGTGGGCTGGAGATTACACTACCCACCCAACACAATCAGTGAGTGCGGGCTGGAGATTACACCACCCACATGACACAGTGAGTGCGGGCTGGAGATTACACTGCCAAACCCAACACAGTGAGTGATTGCGGGCTGGTGATTACACTACCGACCCAACACAGTGAGTGTGGGCTGGAGATTACACTACCAACACAAAAAAGTGAGTGAGTGCGGGCTGGAGATTGCACAATCCACCCAACACCGTGACTGTGGGCTGGTGATTACACTACCCACCCAACACAGTGAGTGTGGGCCGGTGATTACACTACCCAGCCAACACAGTGAGTGTGGGCTGGAGTTTTCACTGCCCACACAACAGACTCAGTGTGGGCTGGAGATTACACTACCGAACCAACACAGTGAGTGTGGGCTGGAGATTACACTACCCACCCAACACATTCAGTTGGTGCGGGCTGGAGATTACACTAGCCACACAAAACAGTGAGTGAGTGCGGGCTGGAGATTACACTACACACCCAACACAGTGAGTGAGTGCGGTCTGGAGATTACACTACCCACCCAACATACTGAGTGTGGGCTAGAGATTACACTACCCACCCAACACAGTGAGTGAGTACGGGCTGGAGATTACACTACCCACCCATCACAGTGAGCGTGGGGTGGTGATTACACTACCAACCCAATACAGTGAGTGTGGGCTGGAGGTTACACTACCCACCCAACACAGTCAGTGAGTGCGGGCTGGAGATTACACTACC